>CM045012.1:1423517-1903517 GCA_024542945.1 allo-octoploid hybrid of Carassius auratus x Cyprinus carpio
TCCTCAATGTGGTCTCGCGATATCAGTAAAAAGTTGATTTTGTGGTTAAACCTTTTATATAATTTACATTATATTGTTCAGTCTTTTATTGCATGTGCTGTTTGATTTGGAAACGCAAGTAAAGTCTGAGGCACTTTGTGCTGCACTGTTATCATTCACAAGCTTGGAGCACGTCTCCATCTCACACTAACTCTTCCTCTGCATATTCTGTGAGTTTGGGGTGCTTTAACGTTCATCTGGGAAAACTGTGTGTATTATCTCTCTAGATTTATAACGTAAATCCTTTATAAAACTACGCAAACACAGGAGAGTACATCAGCATATTTCTATTAAGTCTTTGTGATCTGTTGTACATCGCGATTTCAAAATAACACTCTGCAGGTGTTGTACTTAAAGGGATACTCCACCCCAAAATGAACATGTTGTCATTAATCTGAAAGTGATATAGTAATTAATAATAATTCAATAGTGAAAGAAAATAATAAAAGAAGTATAAAATCTTGTTCTCATTCAGGCCTCAGCTGCTGGTGTTACTGAAGCTGGATGAAGACGCTCACGTCAAATCTCCGCGTCTGCTGACCTTCGCCTCTCAGCTCAAAGCAGGGAAGGGTCTGACCATCGTGGGGACCGTCATCCCGGGAAACTTCCTGCAGACCTACGGCGAGGCTCTGGCCGCCGAGCAGGTCTTTATCACTCGTTTAGTACAGATCATGACTAGACCTGAACGCCACCAAACACGTCTCTCTCTCTCTGTGTGTGTGTGTGTGTCAGACGCTCAAGCATCTGATGGAGAAGGAGCGCGTGAAGGGCTTCGTCCAGTGCATCGTCACACAGAAGCCGCGCGAGGGCATCAGTCACATGATCCAGTCCAGCGGCTTGGGCGGCATGCGGCACAACACTGTGGTCATGGGCTGGCCGGACGCCTGGAGACAGAGCGAAGACCCGCAGAGCTGGAAGACCTTCATCAGTGAGTCACACAGCCTTCCTTTACTCAGCCACACGTCAGTCCAAAAGAAAACAGCGGATGGTGATTTATATCAGCAAGCTCCAAAACTAACATAAAAACACCTTAAAGTAATTCAAGTGACTACAGATAATCAGTTTACTTGATTGGTTATTTTATGGATGTTCACAATTGTGACCATTTAAACCATTGCAAAATCACTTATTATGCATGCAAATAATGACATACACATTATTATTCAAGTATTTATCTTCAAAATATGTTTTTATTTTTGTAGTCCAATTATGTCAAAAATTTCAGTCAGACTTTTATTTTATTTTTAGATCCTTTTATTTTTACCTTTTTATACTTTGCTTCAGAATACAATTAATTTATGAAATAAGCTTAAAATCCTGCCCTTCTGCTCCTGTTGGGCGAACTTCAGATAAGACTAAGCAGTGATCTTGAAATTTAGGAAACTGTATATAAATGTATTGTTTTTCATGAGTGTATTTTGCAACAATGCAAAGAACGATGTGTGACATTTTACCAGATGTAGTCCTAAATCTTTATTTGTTCCCCATTATATAATGTTTTTTCACTTAATGTTTAGATTTTATTAAATTAGAGCAACCTTTGCTCCTGAATCATCCATTAACCTAGTTTATAATAGTGTTTTTGTCACAGATTATGATGATATCTTTAATCATTTGTTATTGTTCTGTATAATAAAGTTGTGTATTCAGTTGAACACACAAAACAGTGATAATCAAGTCAACACTCTGAGGAATAGAAATGTTATGTTATTTTACTTAACAGTTATTTCAAGTAACAGTAGAATTAATATTTTGAATTAGTTTTCATTTTTTAATATATTTTTCATTTTCATGTTTGTTAAATTTTTGGTATTGCTGTACTAACTTTTTTTTGCAGTTAAGTTAAACTAAACAGTAATTAGAAATGTTGCCGCGGCAAATAGTCAAATTCTTGTTAATGCGTTGAAGATGTTATTTGTGTGCAGCTACATGTTGTGTTTGGTCTGTGTTGGTTCAGACACGGTGCGCGTCACCACCACGGCTCACCTGGCTCTGCTGGTGCCCAAGAACATCTCCCTGTTCCCCAGCAACACTGAGCCGTGCACAGACGGCTTCATCGACGTGTGGTGGATCGTCCACGACGGAGGGATGCTGATGCTGCTGCCCTTCCTGCTGCGGCAGCACAAGGTGTGTGTGAGGCGCGTCTCTCCGCCCCCGCTCGGCTAGCGCTAGCGCTAACGCTGTGTGCTTGTCTCAGGTGTGGCGGAAGTGCTCCATGCGGATCTTCACCGTGGCTCAGATGGAGGATAACTCCATCCAGATGAAGAAGGACCTGGCCACGTTCCTCTATCACCTGCGCATCGATGCCTACGTGGAGGTCGTGGAGATGGTGAATAACCTTCTGTCATCACACGAGACACGCTCCAATCCTGTTACCATCTGATCCTGATCATCCACATGACTGCTATCATCATCCTGCTAACGCTCACAGATTAGCCTCCTCACCGGTTCATCCTGTCCTCCTGCTATAAATACCCCAGAACCTACAAACACATTCACATTTAATCACGTTTAAGGGCGTGTTGTTACTTTAAATATATATATATATATATTATTTCAGAATTATTTCAACATTTCTCGTTTTAATTTAACTTGATGTACTAAAAGAACTAAAACTAAAATGAAAATTAATAAAAGCTATGTAGACATTTATTTAAAAAAAAAAAAAATACTAAAAGTGACAAAAAACAGGCAATAAAGGGATTAAAATGAACATAGAAACTGAAAATATAAATTTAAAAACTGATTTGAAGTGTCAATAAAACTATAATGGTACCTCAGTAACTCTGGTTAACTGTTTTCTGTAGCCGAAATAAAGAAGCGAATATTAAAATTAAATAATTGGATGGCAAGCTTAAAAATAAAAATAATAATAACTGAAAATTAAAAAAAAAAAGTTACCTTGGCAAAGAACTGAAATAAGTTCAAGTTGAAGGAATAAAGTTACTAAAACTGAAGAAAATAAATAAATTAAAGCTAAACATAAATATTAAAAGTAAATAATGTAAACAAAGGCTAATAAAAATTAAAACAAAATATATAAAAAAAACTAAAAATGATAAAAAAGCAATCACTAAAACTTCAAAATGAAAACAGAAACGATAAAAATAAACACAGATTCAGAATATTGATAAAAACTAAAATAACACTTTTGTTATTGTTAACTGAAAAGTAGTGTGTATTGTTTTCAGTAATTGAAATGAAAATTAAAGTAGAAATTAAATAGTAAATAAAAAAATAAATATTAGATTAAACAACTTTAGAAATGTTGCCTAGGCAAGTAAAGGAGTAACATTACTAAAATTGTAAGCTAAATAGAAAAATTAAAAACAAATATAAACAAAAACTGATAAAAATGACAAGAACGTAAAGTGACTAAAAGTAAAATCTAAATGAAAACTGAAAATCTAAAAATTAAAGTTAATTTAAAATGCTATAATACCGGAAGATACAGTTTTGACATTTTGATTAAAAAATGAAAAAAAAAAAAAAATGAAGCACATGAAAAACAAATTATTTGCTTTTGTAGTTAACCAAAAACATTTCAAAATAAGAGTCCTGGTGTATTTGGGGCTGGTTTACAATTATAAAATCAAGCATTGAGCGTAAAGTGTTTTTTCTGGATATTATTGGTGTTTAGATTGGGCAGTGATTTGGGTGGTTAGTGTTGATGTGTGTGTGTGTGTTTCAGCACGACAGTGACATCAGCGCGTACACGTACGAGCGGACGCTGATGATGGAGCAGAGGTCACAGATGCTGCGGCAGATGCGTCTCTCCAAGTCTGACCGCGAGAAAGAGGTGAGTGTGCAGAGAGAGAGCGCTGCTGCACCACACACACACACACACACACACACACACACACACACTCGCTTCATGCGCTCACGCCTCCTTTCATCTCTGTCTCTAGCGAGTGCGCTGGAGTTTTGATGACGTAAGTGCACACTTCACTCCGATCTAGTGCGCTTCAGTCGTAGACAGCGCTTCTGTAGCGCTCCTGTGCTTTAGAGACGCTTTAGAGAGTTTGTGTTGGTGTTTAGTGAGCATCTGTGTCTGCATGTGAGTGTTACTGTCCAGAAAACCCTCAGAAACTACAGACAAGACCAACAGCTTCCTGACAGGCTCAATAACCCAACGATAAAGAGTTCTGATGATTTAAATAAACTCAGTGAAACTTTAGCTGAAATAAAACATTTCATTTCGGCTAGATTTTTCGTTAAAGTATTAAAATTACTGAAACTAACAAGTTATATAAAAACTGAAATCAAATTCATAAAACAAATAAAAATTACTAAAACTATAACTCCAATTAAAATGAAAACAGAAGATATAACTATAAAATTAATTAAATATATTTAGGTATTAATTAATTACACGTCGAACTGTACTTAAATTAGACATAAAAGTACTCAAATTAAATAAAAAAATAAAAAATAAAATAAAAATAAATAGATATATTAAAAAGAAATATTATAAACAGAAGAAAAGCACAACAGAATTACTAAAATTAAAACTGAAAATATAAAAATAACAGTTAATTCAAAATATTAATCCATACTATAATAGCGGAGTGTCCAGCTGTGACATTTTAATTAAACAATCAACGTTTTGATTTAAAAATTAACTATAAAAACTATAACTAAATTTTTAATTATACAATAAAAATGAGTTAAATACATTAATAAAGAAATTGCATTTAGCCAGACATTAGAAACGTTTCCTTGGCAACTAAAAGAAATAAGTTAAAGTTGAAGCACTAAAATTACAAAAAAAAAAAAAAAAAAATATATATATATATATATATATATATATATATATAAAGAAAATGGATATTGTAAACAAAAACAAATGACAAAATTATATTTCAAACTGAAAATATAGAATTACAAAATTATTATAAAAATCCTTTAATACCAGAACAGTGTGAATTAGAAGTAATAAAGTAAAGAGATCTGATTGGTCTGTGACGTACGCGGCTGCTGTGATTGGCTGGAGCTCTGAGTGTGTTTAGTCTGTCTGTGCGGTGCGTCTGCAGGCGCAGCTGGTCAAAGACAGGAACTCGATGCTGCGTCTGACCAGCATCGGCTCGGACGAGGATGAGGACACGGACGGCCCCGGCGCAGGAGACCGCAGCGCAGAGTACCGGCGCGTCCACATGACCTGGACCAGAGACAAGGCCCTGCAGCTGCGGAGCAACACACAGACGCACACGGCCTCCGTCTGCAGCACACCCGAGGGCTTCAGAGACATGCTCAACATCCGCCCGTGAGTCAGCACCTGTCTGACACTGCAGCCTTCAAAGAGTGTTTTATTAAAATCAATCGTGTGTTTGTAGAATGTCTCGACTATTGCAGAAAGAGATGTTCTTTTATGATTATATAATTATTATAATAGTGTAATAGCAAATATTTATATTTAACAAACAAATAAAAATGCCTGTTTACAATTTTAATTGTAATATTTTATTTTAACTTTTATAATATTTTTTTAATAACAAATAATATTGTATTTTATTCAGAGGTGCAAACAGCGCGCTTTTCGGCGGCTCTCGCTTTTTTCACGGCCGTCTGGGTGACTTGTGTGAATCGTGCAGATCCGAAGAGATTTTTTTTTGGGGGGGGTGTTTGAGAGTGTCGGATTATAATTTCACGATCAGTAATTCAGGATTGCCTCCACCAAAAAAGTAAATGAGCAAATCAGAACACTGCGCGCCAAAACAGCACCGGTATGCGCGCTGGTGTGAACCACTATGTTTCTTCTCGCTGCGGTATATCTGCCACTGCAGCATTATTTCTCCCTGAGACCCGAGTTCGGCGCCGCGCCTTCCCGTTTTACTGGAAACTGGTGAGATCATCAATGACTGGAGGTAAAAATGTAATCCGTCGATATATACGGTAACCTAAAAATATATTCAGGAGTAAGTTACTGCTAATTTGTGCGAGTGCAAATAATGGTTGTGGTCCTAACGTTACCTGTTTCATTTTGTAAGCCGTCAGTAAAAGAGGTAGAACACGCCAATGCTGATAGTTAGGATGTTTTATTAATATTAATTAGGGCTGGGGGAATTAACGCGTTAATCTTTGCGATTAATTTGAAATGTTTAACGCGTTAAAAAAAACGCATTTAACGCAGCACTTTTTTTGCCTCGTTTTAATGATTTCCTGTTGCGGCTGCTATTGAAAGGCCGAAAATATGTGGATCGGGTTTCATTCTCGCGCAGCTTTCATGACCGGGTCTTTTCCGCTCCGTGTGCGCCGCCGCACTCTCTGTTCCGTGTGTCTGTGTCTATGTCTGTGTGTGTGTGTGTGTGTGTCGGCGCGCTGCGCTCTCTGCTCAATGTCCGACTCCGTGTTTGCGCTGCGCGTTCTGTTCTGTCGTTCACGGCCCAAACGCTCCAATCATGTATCGATCAAGCACTGGAAAAGCAAAGTCTGCTCAAATAAGGTGACATTTCTCTGTAGACTTCTGTTTGCTGAGCTGGTATAGTCATGCTGGGCAACAATGTTAAAGGAATAGTTCACCCAAAAATGAAAATTCTGTCATTTTCTCTCCCTCAAGTTGTTCCAAACCTGTATTATTTCCTTTCTTCTGCTAAACACAAAAAAAGGTATTTTAAAGAAGGTTGGTAATTAAACAGTTGCTGGTCCCCATTGACTTCCATAGTATTTTTTTTTCCTACAATGGAAGTCAATAATGGGGTCCATCAGTCGTTTGGTTACCGACTTTCTTCAAAATATCTTCTTTTGTGTTCAGCAGAAGAAAGAAAGTCATAAAGGTTTGGAACAACTTGAGGAAGAGTAAATGATGGCAGAATTTTTATTTTTGGGTGAACTATTCCTTTAAAATGACCTGCTCTGATCACATGCTCTGGAAATAATAGCTTTTTTTAGGACTATAGTTTATTTTTATAATTAGTAAAAAAAAAAATATTTGAAAAAAAATCTTAAATTGATTATGTTGATTGATTATTGAAAAAGAATAATACATTGATATATTGATGTTTAATATTATTTTAATATAGGGCTATTTTCTGTTCCTTTTTTTCCGGTGATTCTAAGTTTAATTATTGATGATTACAAGCTTGGAGGAAATGCAATTAATTACAGCAAATTGTGCAATTAATTAGTTAATTTTTTTTAATCTATTCCCAGCCCTAATATTAATACATATCTTATTTAGTATTATATAGCAATATATTAATATAATAATATTGGTGGCAATGTAAGTATCTGGATATTTGGCGCTGGGCGGGGGCTTCGATTACCTCTCTCTTTTTTGACCATACATGTGTTTGCACCCCTGTTTATTACACAATAACTTTAAATAATAATATAATTTATAAGTCTATTATTATAATTAACATTATGATAATATACATTTCTAAGATAAGACTATTTACAAAATTATAAGATTTTTATATTTAATGATGAAATTTTATATTTATATTCATAATATTATTTAAGATGATGCTTATGCTTTTTATTGTTATAATAATTTTTCTATATTACAATGTAACACAGTGTTTAAACCTGTATGTATACTTGAATCAGATATAATGGATAGTTTGTTGATGAATTGTTGAGGCTTGTGTCTGTCACAGAGATCAGTCCAATGTGCGGCGGATGCACACCGCCGTTAAACTCAACGAGGTGATCGTCAACAAATCCCATGATGCCCGGCTGGTCCTCCTCAACATGCCCGGCCCGCCCAAGAACCCGGAAGGAGACGAGAACTGTATCCTGGACGTCTGCGCGGTGCTCCTTCAGTACAGGGCTGAATGCATCAGATTTTATGGCCTGTTGAAAGTGGAGCTCCACTGTGTTATGATGCTCTTCACATGCATTTAGTGTTGTGTTGTAGGTCCTGCTTTGATCTAATGTAAGTGTTTAGGTGCGTATGGGTGTTATGTTTCTCTGATCGCTCCTTGACTGGGATCCTCACAGATATGGAGTTCCTGGAGGTGCTGACCGAGGGTCTGGAGCGCGTCCTGCTGGTCCGAGGAGGAGGAAGTGAGGTCATCACCATCTACTCCTGATAGCAGCGTCAGAGAGCGTGTTTGTGTTTATGATCATCATCGCCCGCGTCTCGTCTGCTCTCTGAGCTTAGAGTTTAGTTTGCGCTTCGACCAACAGCAGTGTTTGATTTACAGCTCTGCTGATGTGTGTGTGTGTGTGTGTGTGTGTGTGTGTGTGTGTGTGTGTGTGTGTGTGAGACCGAGCGGCACGCGGGACGAGGACATGTTCCTCAGACTGACTCAGGGCTACAGCCACTCATACTGGACCAAGTGTGTGGCTTTCAGAGACGTGTGTGTGTGTGTGTGTCGAGAGCCGTTCTGTTGAAGCTCGAACAGCAAGTGAAAGAACATTTCAGCTAAAAATTAACGTCTTAGCAGCAGTTCCTCACCCTCCAGTGGATTTTTAGAGACGCCCGTTGCCTCCACAGAAAGAAAAAAAGGTATAAGCACTTTTTAATGTCATAATTTGAACTTTTCCCTCAATTCTGAGTTAATGTCTCACAGTTCTGAAGTCAGAACTGCCTAAACTCTGAAGAAGTCTGAAGTGTTAGATAAAAAGTTGTAATTACATTCATTTTTTTTTTTTTTATTCTGTGATTAAAGACAAAAATTGTGCGATGCAAACTTAGAATTGTAAGGAAAAAAGTTCAGAATTCTGAGTTTATATCTCGCATTTCATTCTTTTTTTCAGAATTGTTTCTAAATCATAATTCTGTTGCAGAGAGGTCCAAATTGGGAGATAAAAAGTCGTTTGCACCTTTTAATAGTACTATCTGGGGTTGGAAACAAAAAACCAGAACTGCAAGATTTAAAGTCATAAAAAAGAAAAGAAGTCACTCTCTCTGACAGAATTGTGATGTAAATCAGAAGAACTGAGTTTACATCTTGCAGATCTTTTTTTCTCAAAATTGTAAGATTAGAAGTCTCAGTAACCTTTATTTTATTTCATTGTATTATTTTATTGGAAACAAGTTTCTGTCCATTCCGTGGTTGGTCTGGTTGTGAGCTGATGGAGGAACATGACTGTTGTGTGTTTGTGCTTCTGCTCGTTCCTCATTCGCTCTGCATGGAGAATCTGAACCCGATCAGTGCTGTAGAAACAGCCCGACTTCATCGTAGCAATATATATCTATTCATCAGCGTGTGGCGTCCTGTGAACCTGAATGTTTTAATGAACACACACACGTGTAAGTCCCTGAATCCAGCTGTTTCTGCTGTGTTTGTGAGAGCCAGCGAGAGTCAACGTGACTTTTATGGATTTGTTTTTTGTTGTTTTGACTTTTTATCATCAGTTGCTTATATCTTTATGTGCAGGGATTGTGAATTTGTTTTCTTGTCATTTTTGAAATCTCAAGTGTTATCTGCTATTTTTATCACCTGAAATAATAAAATGACATTAATACATCTCTTTTAAAACGGCAAATATTGTGTTTTTTTTTTCTTGGGTTTTCTTTCAGGGAATTCATTTTAATCTTAAACTATAATCTTAATATATATATAGTCTTACATTATTGTTAAACAGCCATAAATCAAACAAGTAAACAACAAAAAATACTGGATAATGGTTAACGTGTGTAAATGTTTTTAGAGTTTGTGAAAGTTGTTTATGGCAAATTTTTCATATCCACAGCCCCCAGCACTTCCTGGAGCGTGCTTCAGGTGTTCAGGCATCGCTGCATCTGTGTCTGAGTCTGTATCATGTGGGCTTCACCTCTTCACAGCATCCGATGAAAGAGAATATGAATATTTAAAAAAATATATTAATAATAATAAAATCAGCAATAACATGCACCTGCTTATTTTGAAAATGTCTTTATGGTCCCACAACTCAATTTAAAATAGAATGGAACAAGATTTTGCATCCGTTTCATAAATGAAGCATTAGAAAAAGGTAATCAACATGTATTACATGTTATTTTACTCTAGAATAATCTTATGTAAGTAAAAGATGTTCTGCATTAAATGTGTGTTAGATTAGTGAAAAACCAGCATGTTGTCCCCTCCCTCATCAATACCACTGTGGTGTCCTTGAGAAAGACCCTTAACTAGGTGTAACTCTGTGAAAGTTAACAGGACGCTTCTGATAAAGACAGGTGGGCTTTTAGAGAACGTCCCCTGAATAGATAAAGGCTAACAATAAAAATGATATAAATAATAGACAAGGAACAAAAGATTTTTTTGAATGTCATAAGGCCAAAATTACCTTGAATCACATAAAGGGGTAGCTTTGAATGGCTTCTTTTCAAGTTGGCCACCAGCCCTCATACTGAATTTCGTCATCAAGGCACTTGACACATTTACATTTAGTCATTTATCAGACGCTTTTGTCCAAAGCGACTTACAAATGAGAACAATGGAAGCAATCAAAAACAACAAAAGAGCAATGATATACAAGTGCTATAACAAGTCTCAGTTAGCTTAAATACACTTAGTATTTTTTTTTCATTATCTAATAAATAAAAATAAAACAGATAGAATAGTAAAAGAACAGAGCAAGCTAGTGTTTAGATGCCTTTTTTGCTTTTGTTAATTGTATAATAAATAAAACAAAGAATACAAGAAGATCAGAAAAACTAGTGTTACTTTCTCTTAAGAAAAGCATTAAATGAATAGAGTGCAAGTCTAAAAGGGACAAGTTTTTTTTTTAAGTATAGAATTAGAATATTACAGAATTTTCAGATTAATTAATTGAAAACAGCACTCAAATCCAATCTAGTGTCATCATGTAAACTCACAATTAATGCTTAAGGTTCTTTAGCTGAACTAAAGACTCTAAAAGAAGAAAGTAATTAATATAAATAAATCCACCAGCTCTGTAGTATTTCCATCAGTAAGCTTCTTTTCCGTTCTGATATGTCTGACAATAAGGAGTTAGATGATGTCTTAAACTTTATATGTATGATGGGTAAATAGCACATCCAAGAAACCTTCCTGCAAAGCTCCTGAGAAACTCTGCTGAAGTGAACCGAGGGCAAACCCTGCTTTAAACACAGAGGATGCACGCACCAAATGTTGATTTCATTTAGTTAATAGAAGTTAATTGATAAAGAAAATCTATTTATGACATTATTTTTACAGCATTCTCATTTTACAGCATTTTGACACAAGTGCCTAATGCTCTGAACAGTACTGTAGCTTTGCAGGAAGGTTTCTTGAAACATCTTGGAGACGTTGCCACAGTTCTTCTGGATTCATGTCACTCCAGACAGACTGATGATGATCAGATCACATCTCACAGCCGCTTGGACATGATTCTGTGAAAGAAATTACTCAGGATTCTCCAGCACCACCACACTGAGCACTGGAGCCCCCCAAGGCTGCGTGCTTAGTCCATTGCTGTTCTCTTTGCTGACCCACGACTGTGCAGCAATGCACGGCTCGAACCACATCCTCAAGTTTGCTGATGACACGACCGTGTAAGCAAAGGTGATGAATCAGTGTACAGAGAGGAGGTGCATCGGCTAGCGGACTGGTGTAACACCAGCTCTTCACCCTCCTGTCATCCAGAAGAAGGTACAGAAGCATTCGGGCCCTCATGGTCAGATTGCGGGACAGTTTCTTCCCTCGAGTCATCAGACTCCTCGACTCCATGAGAACTGACCTGACAGCTACACTCACACATATACACAGGGACGGACTGGGAGTGAAAAATGGCTCTGGATTTTCTCCCAAAAAGGCCCATCAAAACTACAAACAGTCGCTACTATCTCACAATATTACAGCAATTCTGTCGCATTTATGGCAAATAACATCACAAACCCACGGTGACCCTGCTGACAACAACAATAGAAACCATCACAGAGATTCTAATGATTTCCACTACAAATACCACTACAAACCATCAACTTTTAACCATTAAAACCATTAAATAATTGTATCCTGTAGTGTGTTTATTGGGACATATTACATTAGGATTTAATTGTTTTAACAAAAGCCACCAACAACAGAAGGAGACCAATTAACAGTAGAGACCAACAGACCATTACAGTTTCCATTAAAACCAATAGAATTTCATTATAACCAGTAAAACCATTACAAATTATGATGAATCAGCAGCCGACGGCAGTTCTGGATTTCTTTTTCAGTCCGCCCCTGAATATACACCACTACTATAAATACCTGAACCACAAACACTTGAAACCCAGCTTGCATACTTTGCACATACGCACATTTGCATTAATCTACCTTTATATTGTGCCTTGTCTATTAACATTGTGACCTGTTCTATACACACACACACACACACACACACACACACACACACACACATATATTGTAATGTCCCAGGCTGTTTCATTCAGGCACACACATGCACTTTATGATGTCTGTACTTTGTTTTATGTTCAACTTTTTACTTTTACTTTCTTCTCCTTCTTCCAGTTTTAGTCTTATGCTAGATTATTTATGATATTTTAATTATGTATAGTGTTTTGCACAGTACAATGTGAGTTTTGTAGTTAATGTTGTCTTGTCCTGGAGAAACACCGCTTCGTTTCACTGAGTACAAGCTGTACAGAGCTGAAATGATAATAAAGTCTGAAATTATGAACTGAAATTATGTTTATTATTTTATTATATAAAATTCCTATATTTTCCTAATGTCACTTTTAGGATTTGTTCATATACCACACCCCATTTTTATCACAGAATAAGGCAGAAAGTATATTTGATAGTTTCTATAGCCTACTGTAATAAATGCTATGTTAGTTAGCACTGCATTATTCAGATACTTTATTTAATACCCGGAGACGACTTGACAAACACAAATAAACCATGTATTGTCGTAATCGTGCCTGTATTGTCTTTAAGGTTTTTTTCTTTTTTTTTTTAGCAATATTAGGATGTCTTTGTCCAAATTAGGGATTTCCTGGCTGGCATGTCATAAGTTCTTCTATGAGTCCGTTTTGGACTTTCAGGCTTCGAGTATGAATGAAACATACACTGCGTGTTCACAGCTCCTCGTTTTGGATACGAATAAATCGTAAGGTCATGCATAGACAATCTTTTCTCTTTGAATTTAAATCCAGATTTATTCATGCTGGCCCTTCTTTTAGCCTGCTAACCTACGCCAAACTCAACTACATTTCAGTGGACGATGTGCACATTTCTTTCAGTTCCTTCGTGTCAAACAAGTAAAACTCAACCGTGTCATTTTTATGTTTGTTTAGTTCATGTTTATTTCTTTAAACTGCACTCGGGTTCTTCAGTGGCCTACATGTCACGCTAAATCAGAACAGCCGAAGACAGAAAATATCAGTCTTGTTTTATCTTATGATTTTCAACATATATATTATATATGGCCTCAATGTACATTCTGTTAACATGTTTAATACTGAATTTGTTGGCTGCATCTGCAGCTGTTGTTGAAAACAAGAATGTCCTTGTTTACAATCCTGTTTCAGTCTCTTTCAATATAAAAGCCTTTAGTGCTGACTCAGACTCAGTGTCTCGTCTCCATCTAAAGCAGGAACAGTGTAACTAATCACCATCACTGACAGTTTCACACGACTAAATACTATTATCATATACTTTTATAATACTATATATAACTATTTTATTATTTTATACTTTTTATATATAAAAACAATTATATATATCCATTAGAAGTTGATTTTGTCAGGTAATGAAAATGTTTTCTTGTTTTTATTTTCTAATTGTGTCATTTCTCATTTCTAAAAGTGACATGAAATCAAAGTTCTGTTCACTTTTTAAAAACGTTTCTGATCTTATTGTGCGTGATTCATATGTGTGAGAAATGTTTTAAAAACGCTTTTAATAAAGAAAAAAATACACAAAGCTACAATATGTCATTTTGGTCTTTTTATTATTATGAAAAACAAACAAACAACAACAACAACAAAAAAAAAAAACTTGAAAAAAATCTCGTTAAGAACAATATTAAACAAAAGACAACACCAAAAATAATATGTCAGCAGTCTCATGTGTATGAAATACACAACGTATTAATATAAAGATACAAAATACTAATTCAAATATATATATATATATATATATATATATATATATATATATATATACATACACACACACACACACACCCGTGGTTACCGTGTGAGGGGCGGGGCCGCGCCGTTGCGTCACATCCGCTCATCTCCAACCCGGAAGACCGGGAGCCATGATGATGCGCGATCCGTTCGCGTTTTTTCCGTGAGACTCGCTTTGATGGGACACACACACACATACACACACACAGAGAGAGAGAGAGAGAGAGAGAGAGAGAGAGAGAGAGGGAGAGGGAGAGCGTGAGTTTTCAGGGCGAGTATGGAGGTAAGAAGACCGAGCTGAACGCCCGAAACAAACACCCGAAACTAAACCCCGTCCCGCTTCCGCTCCTCACCCGCACACATCACCGCAGCTGCGGTGAATACAGAATCTCGTCTAAATCAGAAGTGAACTGAAGTATTAGTTATAAAGTCACGGTCTGGAGCACGTAATCCTCGGGCCGAACCATTATCCGCGGCGGCGGGGGTGTGTTACTCGGTAAACGGCACGGTTGGTGACTGATGACGGTGTTCTCGTCTCGGTCGGGTCACTGTGGTCGTGTAATAAAGATGTTGTGTGTGAAAGTGAAGGTCAGTCGTTTGTTGTCGGTGTTGTCGGTGTTGTCGGTCGGACCCCCCCCCCGCGCGGCGGTTTGGTCGAGTCTCGAGTCCGTGATCACTGCTCGACTGCGGCTCCTGCGGCGCGCGGATCGCGAGAGCGTCGTGGACCGGTTAACGCGTTGATTTCGCTCGTCTGATCGGTGAACGGTGTTGTCGCGTCCGCTGATCTGTGTCGGACCGCGGGTCTGTTTTCGCCGGTGTTGTAAGAGTCGGTTCCGCGCTGCGCGTCAGGCCCGGGGTCGAGCGAAATGATCGGACGCGCGCGGCCCTCGTGACGTCACGCGGATCGGTCTTCGCCCTCTGACAGATGTGTCGCGTCTGTTAGTCTGACGCTCCGCGAGGGTCGCTCTGACGCGGCATGGACCTGAACTTTTACTCGGATCTGTCGGACGGAACCGGGCAGCCCGGTGACCCGGAGTTCCTGGATCCACAACCGTTTAACGGATTTGAGAAGGTGACCGGCCGTGTGCATATATTAAAGAAGTCTCTTCTGCTCATCGAGGCTGCATTTATTTGATCAGAGATACAGAAAAAAAAAAAAAAAAAAAAAAAACAGTAAAATTGTTGCAATTTAAAATAACTGTTTTCTATGTAATTTATTTCTGTGATGTGCAGCTGTATTTTCAGCATCATTACTCCAGTTTTCAGTGTCACATGATCTTCAGAAATCATTCTAATATGATGATTTATTACAGTTTTGCTGCCTTATATAATTTTTCAGAATTATTTGATGAATAAAACGTTAAAAAGAACAACATTTATTTAAAATAGAAATCTGACAGTATGTCTTTATTGTAACTTTTATCAATTTAACTCATCCTTGCTGAATAAAAGCAAATTTCTTTCCAAAAAAAAATAAAATAATAATAATTACCCCAAACTTTTGACCGGTAGTATGTATTGCTAGAAAAAATTCTATTTTGAATAAATGTGTTTTTTTTACTTTTTGCAACAAATAATCATGAAAAATGTATCACGTTCAAAAAAAATATTAAGCAGCAAAACCTTCTTCAGTTCTTTCTAGCATTGATGATAAATCAGCATTTAAGAATGATTTCTGAATGAACACGTGACACTGAAAATACAGCTTTGATCACAGAAATAAATACTATTTTATAGTGTATTAAAATAGAAAACTTATTTTAAATTGCAGTAATATTTCACAATATTAGTTTTTTTTCCTGTATTTTTGGTCAAAAGAATGCAGCCTTGAGCAGAAGACACTCCTTTCAAAAACATTACAGACCTTACTGATCCCAAACGCTTGAACAGCAGTGTGTGCATGCGTGTGTATATATAAACACACATTACATTCAAATATATAACAGTGGCACGGGGAGTAGCACGAGTGGTTGTGTCGTATTTACATGGTACTTGAAAGGATATTGAAGTAAAAACGTGGTTATTTTTGTTAGTAAACCCTCATGAATTTTTAATAAAACATGCTTATTTTGAATGAATTCATACCTGTGTGCATTATTAAAGTATATATTGATTTAACTTCATATTGGTGTGATAATTGCACGCTGAACTCATGGTGTGTGCGTTTGTGTCGTCCACAGTTCCCGGGAGGAAGTGACAACTACCTGGCCATCAGCGGCGAGGGCCATCACTTCCTGTCCTCCTCAGAAGTGCGACTGTCCTCCACGTTCCCCGCAGAGGTGCGAAACACACGCTCGGTTTGTAAACCGGGTCAGAAGTAGGGCTGGGCGATTAATTGCATGTGTGATGATATCACAGACACGTGTTTAATGTCTCGTCCCTGATTGGCTCGGCTGTATTGTGCCGCTCGCGTCCGGTTAAGACTCGGTGTTTAATGTCGTTGGTGAGGAGGAAAGCCCGTGTGTGTCCTGTGCCTTTAGCGGACAGCATGAAAACCACAATAAATACACGAATAACAGAGAGAATAATAATAGTAACAGTTATTCTCTCTATGCTATTTTTCAATGGTATCAATCAACAAAACATTTCTGAACAGTCACCATTGGCACATAATGCAACAGAGATCTCTGAAGTCAACAGATTTTATTAATAGAGATACTGATCTCTGTGTGAAAATAACACCATGATGCTGCCAGCTTTCTGATGTTATTTTCACCCTCCTTAATCTGGCTCCAAATCTTAGGTGAAAATTGTCATTTTGATCCTCTTCTGCCCACCAAGGCTGCATTTATTTGATGAATAATGCAGTAAAAAATGTGAAATATTATTCTAATGTAAAACAGCTGTTTTCTGTGTGAATCTCTGTTAAAGTGTAATGTATTTCTGTGATGTGCAGCTGTATTTTCAGCATCATTACTCCAGTCTTCAGTGTCACATGATCTTCAGAAATCATTCTAATATGATGATTTGCTGCTCAAGAAACATTTCTGATTATTATCAATGTTGAACACAGTTGTGCTGCACAATATTTCTGTGGGAACTGTGATACATTTTATTTTTCAGGAATCACAGATGAACAGAAAGCTCAGAACAGCGTTTATTTGAGACAGAAATCGTCTGTAGCTTTATAAATCACTTCTGATCAGTCGGATGCGTCCTGGGTTTGATTGAGATGAACTGAACGGGGTTTGGTTTGAGTTGAGTTGAGTTGAGTTGTGCTGGTGTCTGCAGACGTTTCACACTCCCAGTCTGGGCGATGAGGATCTGGATCTGGACCCGGACTCGGCGCTGGGCGTCTCTGACGTGGTGTCTGATTTCGGAGAGCTGGGCGAGGGCGGGCCGTCTGGAGTTCCCGGGAACGCTGTGGTCAGAGGAAACGACCCGTCGTTCGCCTCAACCTTCGTGAACACGCCGTCACAGAGTCTGGAGCACCTGAGTCTGATGAGCCAGCAGAGCGGAGGACCGATGCTGGGATCCACGCTGGGAATGGTGCGGAGCAACACACACACACATATATATATGAAAAAAACCCTGTCAGATTCGTGTATAGTATAGTTTTAATTTTATATACAATTTTGGGAAAATTTTGCCTGTATTAGAAGCATTTAAATTTTAAAAAGTTATGACTTAAAAATATTTATAAATGTATTAATGCAATAACATTTCCTAATATGAATTATAAAAAACTGCCAAATAGAGTCCGAGTTATTTCACCTGAAAATTAAAATTTAAAATAATAATATTATGAATTAAATTGTACAATTTTAAATATGTATAATCTGTGTAAATGTGTGTGTATTTTTATTATTATAGTATTTATAATTATACATTTATATATAGTATAGTATAAATTCTCTATAGTTTGGGGAGGATTGAGCCTCTATGAGGACAGCGATGATTTTAAAGGTAGCTGAAGTGACTTTCTCAGAAAGTGTTTTTCTCGCTGCAGGATCTCGCTCATCCTATTGGCTCTCAGTTCAGCAGCTCTTCTCCGATGACCATCGACGTCCCGCTGAGTGACATCAACCACGGCCTGCTGGGCCACACCCAGCTGACCACCATCGACCAATCAGAGCTCAGCGCGCAGCTGGGCCTCAGCCTGGGCGGCGGCACCATCCTGCCCCGCCCACAGTCACCTGACCAGCCGCTGTCCGCTGACTCACTGTCTGATTCGCTGCACGACGACGACATGGACGACTTCAGACGGGTGCGTTTCGTGTTCATCACTGTTCATTTAGATTTAAAACTATTACTATTATTTGGTGTCTGTCTGTTGTAGAATGTCTTGAACAAGTGCGATGTTCTGCGATGTTCTCAAAAAGTACATCGTATTGTTTTTTTCCGTAAGAAGAAAATGAAAGATTTAAGATGCATTGGGGGCTATCCTATTTGATATTTGAGAAGATTATTTTCAGAAATTGTAATTAAGTTGACTTAAGAACAAAACTTTTCTCTATTGGTTGGACATTTCGGCCACTTGAGCAAAAGCATTCTTTAAACCAGAGCTGTGCAGCACACACACACAAAAGTGTGTAACTGTTAACTTTAATGTGCTAGTGATTGATTTGACCCTTGATGTAACTAAATGATGCACATTTTGAAATGTTGCAATGGATGCAGTGAATCCCTTCATTGTTTGAGTACATTTGAATTGATTTCTCGAGCTCAGCTGAAGGATATCGTTATGGATTTAAAGGCGACTACCTCATTTTCTGTTGTTCTACCTTCACGATTATTTAAGGAGACATTATTGTATCTTATTCTATCTATTATTGAACCTCTTTTAAAGAAAAAGAACCTGGGTTCACAGGATTTTAAAAATTTCAGACCTGTTTCTAAATTGCTTTTATGAATAAGATGTTTGAGAAGGTTGTTCATAATCAACTCGCTGATTTCTTGACTGAAAATTATATAATGGTTACTTTTCAGTCTGGATTTAGAATTAAACATCGTACCAAATCATATGGAAGCTCGTTTCCGCCACTAAATAAAAAATAAAAAAAGGTTATTGTGACTTTATCTTACTATTCTGACTTTTTTTCTCAAGTTTAAGTTATTAATCTTAGTTCACGTTAGCTCATTAAATAACACAGTTGCAACTTTCGATTTTAAGAACGTGTTATTAAATATTGGAATACCTAAGATTAATGAATGTTCAGAAGAATTTTTCATTGGCAGTTAATGTTAACTAATTAAGCCCTAATGTAAAGTGTGAATGAACAATAAAGAATCAAAACACTTTCAAACAATATCTAGGACATGTTGTAGTCCAGATTAAAATGAAACAAAAGTTTGAAAATATTTAAGTATTTGGTGCTGTGATGAACATCACAGCAAATCCACAAATCTGAATGGCTATTTAAATCATTTAAACACATTTCAGAAACAGAAAGTAGCGTAGCTGATTTATTTGTGGTTTCCAGGCTGTAATTTCCTGCAGTTTAGCGCCATCTGCTGTTAGAGAGTGAACGTGCTTTCATTCAGCGCGTCTCTCACGTGTGCTTCTCATGCGTGCTTGTTTACATCAGAGCGCACACACGCGTCTTTCTTGCAGCATACAGCGGTGTTGTGCATTTTGACCAGTTGATGGGAAAATTATTCTTAAAATGCATTCCAAATGTAGGGATAAACGGTGTTGCCCTTCAGTGGTTTTCTTCTTTGCAGGACAGGACAAGTGCTGTAATCATTGGGAACTTTGTTTCTGAACCTGCGGGTGTTCCACAAGGATCGATTCTTGGTCCAACTCTGTTTTCATTATATATGTTGCCTTTGTTCCTTCCTCTTGAGTTTGATGACTGTACATCCTGAGAAAGAACTGGTTGAGAATTACGCTCTATTGTCAAACAACATGCAAGGTTTGGTGAAGAACTGAGGAGTAATTTTTGATTCAGATTCACGCTTTGATCCTCAAGTAAACAGTGTTGTAAAAGTATCTTTTTTGAGTTGTGTTAGTTATCTAAAGTGAAACCTATCCTGGAACTGGGTGATGTTGTACATGCTTTCATTTCCACGAGACTGGATTATCGCGATGCTTTATATTTAGGTCTGCTCGTCTTCAGTTTGTTTAAAATGCTGCAGCGAGACTTAACCAGTAGCAGAGAATAGGATCACATAAGACCTGTATTCTGAATGATTTGTTGTTGAGCTGCTCTCTGTGGGTCTGAACTGATCTCTGTTCTTCTCTCCCGCGTGTGGTGTCTCTGTCGGCTCAGAAGAGTGTTCTGGTGGACTCCCCGGTGTCTCTGTCTCTGTCCGTGTCGTCTGGCGTCATCTCCCTCTCGCCGTCTCTGTCGGAGCAGCCGGCCGTCCCAGCGTCCTCCTCTGCTCCCGCACGGAAGGGAGTCGGCGGGAAAAAGGGCAAGAAGAAGAAAGACCCGAACGAGCCGCAGAAGCCCGTGTCGGCTTACGCGCTCTTCTTCAGGGACACGCAGGCCGCCATCAAGGGCCAGAACCCCAGCGCCACCTTCGGAGAGGTGTCCAAGATCGTGGCCTCCATGTGGGACAGTCTGGGAGAGGAGCAGAAACAGGTGCAGAGACTCTACTGGAGACAGTTTTACTTGGATTAATACCAACAATTAAACACAGTTCTTTTTATTATTTATTAAATACATATTAAATTAAATTAATTATTACATTTGTATGTAATTAAAATATACTAAATTAATTTAGATATAAAATTATGAAAATTCAATTAAAAAAATAATGATTTGTAAAAATCAATGATTCTGTGAAAATGAACTTCATTAATAGTGTAATGCATGTTTTGAAACCAAACAATAATAATGAAATTATTTTTGATTATTTATTCCCTTATTCCCTCGTGTGTCAAAAACATTATCATCATTCAGGCATTTTTGACTTTGTTTAATTTAATTCCATTTTTAAATAATTTGAGTTTAATTTAATTTAAATTCTGTATTTTGTTGGCAACATTAATAAAAAATTACAGGGTTTTGAATCGATTCTGAAAGATGCACAAGCCTCATATTTGTACATCACTAACCATCAATAATAATTATAAAATGGTTTAAAAAATATTTTATCTTAAAGCAATTAAGGATGAGAAATTGTATGTTTTTAAATGAGAAGAAGAAGAAGAATAAAAACAGAGCAAACATAGAAATGGAGCAAATGGCATGAAATATCAGCGCTTTGAGTGTCAGCTCTTTATAAAGAAAATGTATTTTTTTTCTCTTAGCCTAAGTATTCAAATAAATGATAAGAATAATCATTAAATGTGAAATAAAATTATTTAAACAATTGGCATAAAATTCATTGAATTATTATTTGATATGATTCAATCTTTAATTTTTTTTTTAGCAAATATTAAAATGAAAACTTTTTCTGTTGCCTTTCATTTCTACTGTTACTATTTATTTATTTTAGAATACGTTGATCTTGCCATGAAAATAACCACGATGCTCGTATGGTAATAAAAATAAATGATTAGATATGATTCATTAATACAGACTCGAAAACCTTTCGTTAAATTATCTGAACGGTAGATTGTCTTTCTGTTATTCTTTTAAACACAAAATAAATATATAAAATAATATAAAAATTGAAAGCTATCAAAAAAACACTTTCTAAAAATGAATCTCAATGTAAAATAAAAAAAATATATTATTTAAAAAATATCAAAATTAAACACGTTATAAAAACTCATAATAATGTCAAGTTTAAATAATTGTAAAATAAAAACAAACAAAATAAAATGCCTTTTAACAAATTAATCTTACATTAATTTGAGACGTTACATTTTGACTAAGAATTGACTGATCAAAATGTTTGTTTTTCCTTCTCAGGTGTACAAGAGGAAGACAGAAGCTGCCAAGAAGGAGTATCTGAAGGCCCTGGCGGCTTACAAAGCCAATCAGCTGTCACAGGTGCCTTCAGACAGACTGTAACGCTCCAGAATAGTGTTTAATGTGTGGGAATGAAAGCTGTTTACAGTCCTGAGTATCTGCCTTGTGTGACTTTTATTTTGACAGCGCTGAGATATCCTGTTTGATGCTGTGTCTTAAGTGAATTCATCACTACCTCGTCTTTATTCAGGAAACATGACTAACGGAGACCTTGTTAATGTGTTGGTTTCCTGTAGCAGCCAACTATTGAAGTGTTGGAGGCTCCTGCGTCTCCTGCCGCCGCTGCCGCCGTGGCCCCGCCTCCCGAAGCCGCGCCGACCGCCCCCCCGACGCGCTCGTCCCGTATCCCGCTGCACGCGCCCGACAACAACACCATCACCAACATCTGCACCTCCAACATCATCCTGGACCTGCCGCAGGTGACCACGCGCTCGCGCACAGGTGCGCACAAACCTCAGGCCCCGCCCCCCGCCAACAAGATCCTCGTTCCCAAGCAGGTGCTGCAGTCGCCGCGGCAACCTCCGCCACTGCAGCAGATGCAGAACACGCCTCCACCGCCGCGCCTGCAGCAGATGGTACACTCCCCGGCTCCGCCCCCTCTGCAGGCCAAGCCGCGCGGAGCCGCGGGACAGGTGGTTGCCATGGCGCCGCCGCCCCTGCAGATCAAGATCGTCCCGGCACCCTCACAGACTGACATGAGCGCGCCTATCGTCATGACAACCGCGGCCTCATCTGTGGTGGAGGTGCCGCCGCCCGCTGCCATAGTAGCAGACCTGTCGCCGTTGGCAACCGAGGAGGTGGCTGAAGAAGGGGTGAGTCTGCACTCAGTGAAAATACTGTTCTGAACGAAAAAATATTATTTTGTTGGTGAAGAAACTGCGTGATTTCATGCAAACTAATAATAAATTAATTAATAAAAACGTGAAGTTTAAATGTAAAACTAACTTTCTAAATATTGTTAAATCATACAAATATAAAATATATGATTTAAAAATCGAAAGATATCAAAAACGCTTTCTAAAAAGAAATTAAGTCATAATGTAAAATATGATTTAAAAATGGGATAATATCAAAGTATTCACTTTCTAAAAATAAATCACAAAAATGTAAAAACTAATCTTTGATATATGATGTAAAAAGAACAATGAACAAAATAAACACTTTAATAATAAATAACAATAAATCAAAAAATAAAATATATAACTTTAAGAATTAATTTAAAAACACTTTCTAAATAAAATTTAATAATAAAAATAGTTAAAAGAAATATTAAATTTAATATTAAATTTAATAACTTATTAATACATTTATAATTTAAAAACGAAAAAAAAAAAATAGACACTTTCTTAAAATAATTAAATTGTACATGTGTAAAATTTAAGTAATTTTGTAAATGAAAAAGGTTGTAAAATACAAACAAAAATATCAAAATAAAACATTTCAAGAAAAACTTTTTTAATGTTTAAACATTTAAAGTTAATACTTTGAAAAAGGATGAAATAAAACTATTTTAAAATTAGACTTTTTTTTATAATTAATCAGTAATTTAAAACAATCAAATTTTAATAAAAAAAAAAAAAAAAAAAATTAAAATAAGAATAATCTTGGCTCAGTGTTTCCGTGTCTCAGAGCGGCTCTGTTCACAGTGAACTGTTATTGAATGTGTTGTGAGTTCAGAGCGTTTGGGAACACAACAGCCACCAGTTATGCAAAATTTGCACATTTGCATAATTATGCAAATGTTTACAGTATTTCATTAAATTAGTGATGTTTGTAAACCTGTTTTCACAGAAGCTGGAGTTTCCACAGAAAAAAATCAAAGTTATCTCAAGTTTCCACCAAAATAAAAGCTCAAGGGTTTATCTCTTGTAAGCATGGCCTAAAATTAACAGAAGTGCACAGAAATTACTGTACAGGCACAGCAAGCTCTCTGTTCAGAAGACAAATATAAATATTGGGGTGGGGGTTTATATGAATGTATTTCTGAAGGGAACTGATGTCATGTTTCCCTCGTATCACTGCTGATCCTGCTGTCAGAGAATACACGCTCTCATTCAGCCTGATGTTGTTTCATGTTAGGCCCTGCTTGCAAGTGTAGAAAAAGACGTTTTGCACAGACGGTTTCAGTGTGTGTGTGTGTGTGTGTGTGTGTGTGTGTGTGTGTGTGTCCTCGTCAGATGGAGGTGGAGCTGAACGTGTCTCCGGCTCCAGACGCTCCTCCTGCAGACGCTCCCAGTGTGTGTGTCCGCGCCGGCTGCAACAACCCTCCCATAGAGAGCAAAGACTGGGACCGAGAGTACTGCAGCAACGAGTGTGTGGCCACTCACTGCAGGTACACACACACACACACGCACACTCACGCACACACACACACACACACTCACACACACACACACACACACTCTCTCACACACAAACACACACACACTCTCTCTCACACACACACACACACACACACACACACTCTCTCTCTCTCTCTCTCTCTCACACACACACACACACACACACTCACACTCGCTGGGTCTCTTTTTGTATGCAGTCTTGAGTTAGCGCGTGTGTTGTACTGATGTTTTTGTCTGATGTCTGCAGGGACGTGTTCATGGCCTGGTGTGCCATCAGAGGACAGAACTCAACCCCCGTCACATAGAAACACACGAACACAAGCCAGACGGACAGACGTGTGTGTGTGTGTGTGTAGCGTGCAGCTTTGGCTGAATGAGAAGAGCTTAAAACCCCGTCAGAGACTCAACGTGAAACCGTTAAATGCATCTTCTCATGCACAGACTGATTCAGAGAAACGCAGCGGAAGTCTCGGGATTTCTTAAATAATAAAAAGGGTGTTCAGGATGAAAAAGTGAGTATTTAAACAGGTTCCAGTAATGTAACTGTATATGACTGTGGTGTTTGGTGTCAAAGTGCAGGATGGAGGCCATTTTTACCAGGTGTGTTTGTTCTCGTGTCAAAACACAGTCCAGAAACACGTTTTACACAAGTATGCAAACGTACACGTGTGTGCTTGCATAGAGGGTGTCTCTGCTGTTGAGCACGAGTGTGTGTGTGTGTGTGTGTGTGAGCACTAAACCGATTCTTAAGCTAATAATGGACAGACTGTTTTAAACCCATGACGTCACTTGTGTGAATTTTCCTGATTTCGGCGCTTGCTTGATTTAATTTTGAACAAGGGTAAAGATTACCATGGTAACGTCAGTGAATGCCCAAAATTCCATTGTTACTACGGTTACTGTTACAGTAGAACTGTGGTAACGAACCACTATAAAATCAAAATAGAGATCCAGCAAAGCGGCACTGTTTGAGGCGCCATATTTATTGTGATTTTATTATACTAACAGCAATAACAGATTCTATTTACATGAGTGCATCTGGCAGATGCTTTTATCCAACGTGACTTGCATTGCACTCAAGCTGTACATTTGATTTGTTCATGCATTGCCTGGGAATCGAACCCGTGAGCTTTGTGTTGCTAACGCAGTAATCGGGGAGACTGGTTAATATGGTAAATTTTAATATCTTTCACATCCTCAGAATTTACTGTGACGCTGTGGATTAAAAGCGAATAGATTTTATATTGGGGAAATGTACATTATACATTTAACTGCTCATGAAAATATGATTTGTTTTTCTTTTTCTGTATTTCTTTGACTCTTTGGACTGTATCATCATCATCTCAGTTTTCTTACTGTGTTCAGGAGTTTGTGAGTTTAAACAATCAAATGGAAAAAAATAAAAAGAAATAAAACAGTAATGTGTTTCTTTGCTCATTAGGCTTGCTTCATATATTATTAGGATGATTCTTCTCTGTCCCCTACAATGACTACAGAATCAGAATTAGCTTTATTCGCCAGGCAAAAACTGGTTTTTCTACCATTTAAAATACAATAATGTATTCATAACTATCAAATATATGATATAAATGGTAAAATGCTGAATATATATTGTAAAATACAGTATATAATGAAAACAGTGGTGTTACCGTTTGACAAAAATCTGTTATTTTTAAATAAAAATCACACTGATGACATCACTTCCTCCTCTCTATTTTCTAAAGATCTGTGAAAAAACGCCCGCGTTAAGTCCACTTTTTCTTTTCAGTTATCAGAAATGTTCTTATTTAACTCACGATTTCTTATGAGGCTTTTAGTGGAAGTCACTGGTATGACCGATTTATTGTTAAAACAAAAACTATAACACAAATGGATTAAACTAGTAATTATGTGTATGTATTCATAAAGTCAAAAAGGTAATCTAATAATGTGGTCTAAGTTTAAATGTTAGAAAAATAAATACATTTTAAGACATTTTGCCATACCAAAAGTGGACGTTTCTGTAAATGCTTCAACGATTGCACTCTTATACAATAAAAACTAACGTATAATCAAATTTGAAATAGACTGACATACACTGAACAAAATTATAAACGCAACACTTTTGTTTCTGCCCCCATTTTTCATGAGCTGAAGACTTTTTCTATGTACACAAAAGGCCTATTTCTCTCAAATATTGTTAACAAATCTGTCTGAATCTGTGTCAGTGAGCCGAGATAATCCTTCCACCTCACAGGTGTGGCATGACAAGATGCTGATTAGACAGCAGGATTATTGCAGAGGTGTGCCTTAGGCTGTCCACGATAAAAGCCCACTCTATCACTCACTGTATTTACTCACATTAACAATGCTCCACTGTCGTCTCTGAAAGACCGTTATAACCGTTAACTCAACTTAGTTTAAGTTTAAGAGGAAGCTCAATTCACCAAACAAACAAGTTTAAAACAACATAAAACACATACACACACTAGGGGTTGCATAGACTGGTCCTATAGAGGGCGCAACAGGATAAGAAATCTTTGAAGGACTTCCACATTAACGCTCCGTTTCCAAACAGTTAAAATGACAAATACACTCCGAAAGCTCCACAAGAGACGTGTGATTATATTACTGGATGCTCGACATTGAACGTTTTAAACAGTTTATTGAACAGAAAGTTAATCGCTGTTCTAATCTAATGCTGCTGCGCTGTAACGCACACACATAGACTACAGACAGTAGCTGCTACACACATCACGCGTGCACAGAATCATTCAGCGCAGAAGTGTACTGTCAACACTGTTCTGTGATTCCTTAATAAAATAGCTTAAAATGAGAAGTCGTTCAACCCCTAATACACACATTACATCTTTGTAATTCACATGACGTGACCTCACATTTCAACCTTTCTAATTCATAAACGTTCACGAATTCAGCGCTCGACTCTCTTTATAAAGTACAAAACCAACTATTATACACGTACAACCCATCAGAACAATGTTGTATAAACAAAATAAGGGTGAATTTCATCACCGAGAGGCTGCTCGTGACGGAAGCGCATCGCGAACATTCACTCTTTTAGTGCGCGCAAATACGAATCCGTCACATAAAATAATCTTTCCTGGAGTAAATTCAATAATAATACTTATAAGATCATATGAAATGAATAACCGTTTCTTTTTGCAACAAAGTGACCTTTTCAAAGAATAGAAATAGGTATAAAATAGGAATTTCTAAAAAAAAAATTATTCTTTCCTCCTTCAGCAGCATATTTATGTAATTATCATCTTAATTCAGTATAATTTGTAACGTGTATTGGATAAAAAAGTACAATAAAACACAATAAAAGAATAGTTTTTGTAGCAGATATTTTTCACTAGGTGTCATTACTAACTGTTCAGCATTTGAGATTATTTTAAATCACTTCTTTTTAATGATTGATTTTAAAAAGAAAAGTATATTATTAGTGTAATTACTATTATTGATATATTCAAATAATCTAAATTATAATGGTTTTTAATGAGGGTCACACATTTCTTTACACTTTTGAGATCACAAAATTAATTATGGCTAATAAATTGTCTTACATTCAGTCTCTGTAACTTAAAACTCTCCAAAAGATGAAGAAGCGCTGCTCTCAAACGTCCTGATGGGCGAAAGTAAGCGCAGTTTATTACTCAAACACATCATTTAGCTCATAAAATGTTCCTTAAATTATATTTTTAACGACTATCTGATCCATCAATCACCATCCGCGCTGCAAACAAACCCACGTGCTCCGCCGGGATTCGCGCGCTTTCACGGCACCGGAAGGCGGGAAAGAGCCGTGCGCGCGGACGGCCATAAGCGTCATCAGGGGCGGGTTTTGTTGCGCGCGGCACGTGACTGTCAGGGCGGGATTTCACTGGGCCCCGCGCTGGAGCACACGAGCCTCAGGGCGGGAAACGCAGGAATACAAAAGCCGTAACAGCGAATCTATAGTTAGATTAACATCCCTGCATCTTGTTTCAAACACATCTTTCGTTAAAAATAATAATAAACACATATATCCTAAACAGGCACAAAATGGCAGAAAAATAAATAAATAAATAAATCCGACAAAGAACTGAATACAATTAATTTAAATTAGTGAAAATAAATTAATAGAAAACAACCACGTCACTGTTTCTAAATATATTTAAATAAATAAATGTTAAATATTGGTTTACATACGTTCAATAAAAATAAATAAATAAATAAATAAATAAATAAATGTTAAATAGATGCAGAAAGGGGGCGGAGCTAAGTCTCAGTCGCGCACATGCGTGTTTTAACGTGATTTCTGCACATCATCAGCGCGACGGAGACCCGTTTAACACACCACCGACACATTTTAAAGAAGAAGTAACGTCTTTTTAACCAGACGTTTTTGTGATCGCGTTTCTCCCGGTGTTTCTGCGCGCTGTTATTGTGTGTTGAGAGAGTGTGGAGCGTGTTTGTCCGCTCTGCGCTGCTGTACTCCAGCGGGTGTGTGTGTGTATGTGTGTGTTGATGTGATATTATGGCGGTCAATCTGGATAAAGACGCGTTTTACCGCCGCATCAAGCGACTCTACGGGAACTGGAAGGTACGGGAAGCTCCCAGACGCTCACAAACGCGTCCAGATCCCCTCACGGATCAGATTCACACACAGTTACTGCGGAGAGATGTGTTAAAGCGCCTCTCAGGCCTCGGCTCCGTGTGGTGACTCTTATATAAACCCGCGCGGCCGCCAAGCTCGTCTCCGCCGCTCGGTCCGGTCACTGGTCTCTCTCGGTAACGGAATCGCGGGGGGTTGCGCGCGGGTTCGTGTCGTTTTCACGCGGTTAGCGCACCGGCTAATGTGTTAGCCTGTTAGCGTGTAACGTGCTTCACGACATTTCCGCTCGGCGGTAACGCGCGCTGGTAACGCAGGTGTCAAAATAAATCCGCGGACTTTGCGTTTCCTTCACGTTTCGGTAAATGTTTATCAGGTAAACGCTTTAATCGGGCGCAGAGGTTCAGTCTGAGCTAGCTTTAGCTGTGAGCTAGCACATACTGAGACGTGCTGCTCTCAGTATTATTATTATTATTATTATTATTATTTTTAATAGTCGTTTTATTACTGCAAAGATTTATGGCCTTAAAAAATAAAGTTTTGTAGATATTTATTTTTATATATTATGTTTTGTATAATTTAAATTATATTTTAATCACGTCATATAATTTTATAAATGTTTTATAATTGTATATTTTTCGATACTTCATATCTATATAATAAAATATATATTTTTTATATATTTATATTACATTATTTTATAAAATAACTTAATATTACTGCCTTATCGTTTATGTGATTATTTTAGTTGTAAATAATCAATATAAAATTACACCGTTATTAAATTATTATATAATATAAATTTATGTATTCATATAATATTTCATATTATTGTTTTATAATTTATATTATATATTATGTAATTTTTTTATTATTAGTTATATATCAGATAATATATATTATACAGTTATTTTCAGAGTTTTCATCATGTAGGAAACATTGCTTGTATAGTGATGTGACGAGCTCCTCGTAACTATAATTCTGCTCCGTAACCCTGTTTTTCATCACAGAAAGGTGAGGATGAGTTCGGGAAGGTGGACGCCATCGTGGTTTCTGTCGGAGTCGACGAGGAGATCGTCTACGCCAAATCCACAGCCCTTCAGGTGCAGCAAAACCCCGCTTATGACTTATTAATAACACCAGAGCAGTCCTTCAGCGTTGGTTTATGTCCGCAGACGTGGCTGTTCGGGTACGAGCTCACCGACACCATCATGGTGTTTTGCGAGACCAAGATCCTCTTCCTGGCCAGTAAGAAGAAGGTGGAGTTCCTGAAGCAGGTCGCGGTCACGAAGGGCAACGAGAACGCCAACGGGGTTCCTCCGATCACGCTGCTCGTCCGAGAGAAGGTACCGCACGCTTCACACTCGTAACGCTTTAAAGCAGCGGAGGCTTTAAAATCTGATTGTGTGACAGAACGAGAGCAACAAGGTGAACTTCGAGAAGATGGTGGAAGCCATCCGCGGAAGTAGAGACGGCAAGACGGTCGGCGTGTTCATGAAGGACAAGTTCCCCGGAGAGTACATGAAGAGCTGGAGCGACATGATCACGGCCGAGGGCCTGCAGAGGGTCGGTGTCACTCGCTGCTCTCGCAGACCGTACTAACCCATGACTCCTGATGATGTGAGCTGAGTGTGTGTGTGTGTGCGGTGTTTCAGGTGGACGTCAGCACGGCGGTGGCGTATACGATGGCGGTGAAGGAGGACGGAGAGCTGGCGCTCATGAAGAAGGCGGCTGCCGTCACCAGCGACGTCTTCACCAAGTTCTTCAAGGAGCGCGTGATGGAGATCGTGGACGCCGACGAGGTTGGTTCACGCGCGGCTCGCGTCATGTTCGCAGAGACATGAAGGACAGAAGAACGGTTAGGGCTTTGTCTTTGAAGAGCCGGAGGAGTGTGGAATTGTTTCTGAGAGTCTCTTTTATTTAATCTAAAATACAGTAAAAAATATGAGATGATATTATAATGTAAAACAGCTGTTTTCTGTGTGAATCTCTGTTAAAGTGTAATTTATTTCTGTGATGCGCAGCTGTATTTTCAGCATCATTACTCCAGTCTTCAGTGTCACATGATCTTCAGAAATCATTCTAATATGATGATTTGCTGCTCAAGAAACATTTGTGATTATTATCAATGTTGAAAACAGTTGTGCTGCACAATATTTTTGAGGAAACTGTGATGCGTTTCATTTTTCAGGATTCACAGATGAACAGAAAGTTCAGAAGAACAGCGTTTTTATTTCAAATAGAAATCTTTTCTAACATTAAAAATTCATTTAAAGTCCCTTCTGATCAATTTAATGCGTCACTGATAAATAAAAGCATCAGTTTCTTTATAAAACAAACAAGGAAAACGAGTCTTAATTGTTTTAGGAAGTCTTGTGATTAAACTTCAAAAGGCAATAATTCAATAAATGTAAATATTTTAGTATCGAGATACTATTGTAGTTTTTAATATTTTGAAATCTTAATTTAAGGTTTAGTCATTTTTTTTTTCACTATTTATTGTTTTAATATAACTTTTATTTCTTTCTGACTCAGTTTTTGGTTATTTTAGTAAGTTTTTTTTATAGTTTATTTGAGTTTACAATGTTTAGCGTTTCACGTCCAGGCTCGTGGTTTCAGAGCAGCGCACGATCATTCATTAATCTTAATATACTGCTACATAAACCAGTTCCAGAGGTATTTGAATAAAAGGTGTCTTGAGTATATTAAACTTGCAGCTCCCCTGTCTTGCGGTTGGATGTGTGGCACAGTTATTGTTATTTGGTGTTGCAGTGGAGATCAGAGCTGATGTTTTCTGGTCCTCTGTCCATCTGTGTGTCTGTTCCTCAGAAAGTCAAGCACAGCCGTCTGGCCGAGTCGGTGGAGAAGGCCATCGAGGACCGGAAGTTTCTGGGCGGCGTGGACCCGTCGACGGTGGAGATGTGCTACCCTCCCATCATTCAGAGCGGCGGCAGCTACAGCCTGAAGTTCAGCGTGGTCAGGTGAGAGCGGCAGGGCCACAGCGGAGCCATCCTCTCAGTAGATGCTCAGACGCTAAACGTGTGACCTTTCTCTCCAGCGATAAGAACCACATGCACTTCGGTGCGATTACCTGCGCCATGGGCATCCGCTACAAGTCCTACTGCTCCAACCTGGTGCGGACGCTCATGGTGGACCCGCCGCAGGAGATGCAGGACAACTACAACTTCCTGCTGCAGGTGGAGGAGGAGCTTCTGAAGGAGATGAAGCACGGTGAGCTGTGTGTGTGTGTGTGTGTGTGTCTGTCTGAGAGTGTGTGTGTGTGTGTGTGTGTCTGTCTGTCTGTGTGTGTGTCTGTCTGTCTGTCTGAGAGTGTGTGTGTCACTGAAGCCCCTTTCACACTGCACGTTGTACCCGGCAAATTGCCGGAACATTGCCGGGTCGACTTCTGTGTGAAAGCAAACACGTCCCGGGATTGATTCCGGGATTGAACCCGGGTCGGGGACCTAGTAACATTGCCGGGTTCAGTCCCGGAACGAGCACTGTGTGAACAAAAGCCAGAACTCATGCCGTGTCGTAGTGATGACGCGTGTTATCGCGCGACTCTTTTAGCGGGTGTTTTGAAGGCAGATCAACGTTCGCGACGAAAAAATATGTGCAAACTGTAACGAAGCAGAGATCAGTTAGTTCCTCACTTTCCGCGCTGACTCTGAGATCGTTCACCAGCTTAAGTGAAAGTTAACGTGCCTAGCACTGATCTATATATGACTATATATGACTTCTATATTATAGATCAGTGGTGCCTAGCGTTTTCGACTCGTACATTACACGTCACACCCTGATATCACGTGTCTTCACGGGACCTTTACGGGTTGTGTGTGAACGCACGCACATATTCCGGGTAATCACTGGCAGTGTGAAAGTGCAAAATCTAGCGACCCGGGTACAAATGCCGGGACACATTACCCGTGTATTTGCTGGAATCGCAGTGTGAAAGAGGCTTGAGAGTGTGTGTGTGTGTCTGTCTGTCTGAGAGTGTGTGTGTGTGTCTGTCTGTCTGAGAGTGTGTGTGTGTGTGTCTGTCTGTCTGAGAGTGTGTGTGTGTGTGTGTCTGTCTGTCTGAGAGTGTGTGTGTGTGTCTGTCTGTCTGAGAGTGTGTGTGTGTGTGTGTGTCTGTCTGAGAGTGTGTGTGTGTGTGTCTGTCTGAGAGTGTGTGTGTGTGTCTGTCTGAGAGTGTGTGTGTGTGTCTGTCTGTCTGAGAGTGTGTGTGTGTGTCTGTCTGAGAGTGTGTGTGTGTGTCTGTCTGTCTGTGTGTGTGTGTGTTCTGTCTGTCTGTGTGTGTGTGTGTCTGTCGAGAGTGTGTGTGTGTGTCTGTCTGTCTGAGTGTGTGTGGTGTGTGTCTGAGTGTGTGTGTGTGTGTGTCTGTCTGTCTGAGAGTGTGTGTGTGTGTCTGTCTGTCTGAGAGTGTGTGTGTGTGTGTGTGTCTGTCTGTCTGAGAGTGTGTGTGTGTGTCTGTCTGAGAGTGTGTGTGTGTGTCTGTCTGAGAGTGTGTGTGTGTGTCTGTCTGAGAGTGTGTGTGTGTGTGTCTGTCTGAGAGTGTGTGTGTGTGTGTCTGTCTGAGAGTGTGTGTGTCTGTCTGAGAGTGTGTGTGTGTGTCTGTCTGAGAGTGTGTGTGTGTGTGTGTCTGTCTGAGAGTGTGTGTGTGTGTGTGTGTCTGTCTGAGAGTGTGTGGTGTGTGTGTGTGTGTGTGTGGTGTGTGTGTCTGTCTGAGAGTGTGGTGTGTGTGTGTGTGTCTGTCTGAGAGTGTGTGTGTGTGTGTGTGTGTCTGTCTGAGAGTGTGTGTGTGTGTGTGTGTGTGTCTGTCTGAGAGTGTGTGTGTGTGTGTGTGTGTGTGTCTGTCTGAGAGTGTGTTGTCTGTCTGTCTGAGAGTGTGTGTGGTGTCTGTCTGTCTGAGAGTGTGTGTGTGTGTCTGTCTGTCTGAGAGTGTGTGTGGTGTGTGTCTGTCTGAGAGTGTGTGTGTGTGTGTGTCTGTCTGTCTGAGAGTGTGTGTGTGTGTGTGTGTGTGTGTCTGTCTGTCTGAGAGTGTGTGTGTGTGTGTGTGTGTCTGTCTGAGAGTGTGTGTGTGTGTTTGTGTGTGTGTGTGTGTGTCTGTCTGAGAGTGTGTGTGTGTGGTCTGTCTGAGAGTGTGTGTGTGTGTGTGTCTGTCTGAGAGTGTGTGTGTGTGTGTGTCTGTCTGAGAGTGTGTGTGTGTGTCTGTCTGAGAGTGTGTGTGTGTGTCTGTCTGTCTGAGAGTGTGTGTGTGTGTCTGTCTGTCTGAGAGTGTGTGTGTGTGTCTGTCTGTCTGAGAGTGGTGTGTGTGTGTGTGTCTGTCTGTCTGAGAGTGTGTGTGTGTGTGTGTCTGTCTGTCTGAGAGTGTGTGTGTGTGTGTTGTCTGAGAGTGTGTGGTGTGTGGGATGTGTGGTCTGAGAGTGTGTGTGTGTGTGTGTCTGAGAGTGTGTGTGTGTGTCTGTCTGAGAGTGTGTGTGTGTGTGTGTCTGTCTGAGAGTGTGTGTGTGTGTGTGTCTGTCTGAGAGTGTGTGTGTGTGTGTGTCTGTCTGAGAGTGTGTGTGTGTGTGTCTGTCTGAGAGTGTGTGTGTGTGTCTGCTCTGAGAGTGTGTGTGTGTGTGTCTGTCTGAGAGTGTGTGTGTGTGTGTCTGTCTGAGAGTGTGTGTGTGTGTGTGTGTGTCTGTCTGAGAGTGGTGTGTGTGTGTGTGTGTGTCTGTCTGAGAGTGTGTGTGTGTGTGTGTCTGTCTGAGAGTGTGTGTGTGTGTCTGTCTGAGAGTGTGTGTGTGTGTGTGTGTCTGTCTGAGAGTGTGTGTGTGTGTGTGTCTGTCTGAGAGTGTGTGTGTGTGTGTGTGTCTGTCTGAGAGTGTGTGTGTGTGTCTGTCTGAGAGTGTGTGTGTGTGTGTGTCTGTCTGAGAGTGTGTGTGTGTCTGTCTGAGAGTGTGTGTGTGTCTGTCTGAGAGTGTGTGTTGTCTGTCTGAGAGTGTGTGTGTCTGTCTGAGAGTGTGTGTGTGTCTGTCTGAGAGTGTGGTGTGTCTGTCTGAGAGTGTGTGTGTGTCTGTCTGAGAGTGTGTGTGTGTCTGTCTGAGAGTGGTGTGTGTCTGTCTGAGAGTGTGTGTGTGTGTGTCTGTCTGAGAGTGTGTGTGTGTGTGTGTCTGTCTGAGAGTGTGTGTGTGTGTGTCTGTCTTTGAGTGTGTGTGTCTGTCTGTCTTTGAGTGTGTGTGTGTCTGTCTGTCTTTGAGTGTGTGTGTGTGTGTCTGTCTGTCTGAGAGTGTGTGTGTGTCTGTCTGTCTTTGAGTGTGTGTGTGTGTGTCTGTCTGAGATTGTGTGTGTGTGTGTGTGTGTGTGTGTGTCTGTCTTTGAGTGTGTGAGTGTTTCTGTCTGAGATTGTGTGTGTGTGTGTGTGTGTGTGTGTGTGTGTGTGTGTGTCTGTCTGAGAGTGTGTGTGTGTGTCTGTCTGAGAGTGTGTGTGTGTCTGTCTGAGATTGTGTGTGTGTGTGTGTGTGTGTCTGTCTGTGAGTGTGTGTGTGTGTGTGTGTCTGTCTGAGAGTGTGTGAGTGTTTCTGTGTGTGTGTGTGTGTGTGTGTGTGTGTGTGTGTGTCTGTCTGTGAGTGTGTGTGTGTGTCTGTCTGTCTTTGAGTGTGTGTGTGTGTGTCTGTCTTTGAGTGTGTGTGTGTGTGTGTGTCTGTCTGAGAGTGTGTGAGTGTTTCTGTGTGTGTGTGTGTGTGTGTGTGTGTGTGTGTGTGTCTGTCTGAGAGTGTGTGTGTGTCTGTCTGTCTTTGAGTGTGTGTGTCTGTCTTTGAGTGTGTGTGTGTGTGTGTGTCTGTCTGAGAGTGTGTGAGTGTTTCTGTGTGTGTGTGTGTCTGTCTGTGAGTGTGTGTGTGTGTCTGTCTGTCTTTGAGTGTGTGTGTGTGTGTCTGTCTTTGAGTGTGTGTGTGTGTGTGTCTGTCTGAGAGTGTGTGAGTGTTTCTGTGTGTGTGTGTGTGTGTGTCTGTCTTTGAGTGTGTGAGTGTTTCTGTGTGTGTGTGTGTGTGTGTGTGTGTGTGTGTGTGTCTGTCTGAGAGTGTGTGTGTGTCTGTCTGTCTTTGAGTGTGTGTGTGTGTGTCTGTCTTTGAGTGTGTGAGTGTTTCTGTGTGTGTGTGTGTGTGTGTGTGTGTGTGTGTGTGTGTCTGTCTGTGAGTGTGTGTGTGTGTTGAGGATCAGTGTTTTATCATCTGTGTGTGTGTTGTGCAGGAGTGAAGCTGTGTGACGCCTATAACACCGTCCTGGAGTTTGTCAAGAAAGAGAAACCAGATCTGGTCAGCAAACTGACAAAAAACCTCGGGTTTGTGTCTGAAACGCTTCGCACTCAGATAATCGATGTGACGTGTGTAAAATGAGCCGCGTGTGACATACACGTGTGTGTGTGTGTGTGTTGCAGGTTCGCTATGGGCATTGAGTTCAGAGAAGGATCGCTCGTACTGAACGCCAAAAATCAGTTCAAACTCAAGAGAGGTGAGTGTGTGAATATAAACCAGGGTACGTTATACACTATTTGGCTTTACTGCATTAAAATATTAACACACATATTTTGCTCTGTATTTAAATTGCAACGTGTATCTGATTCAGTGGCAGCCTTTGCTCGGTTGATAATCGCACTGAACCGTATCGTGTAGTGTTCGTAACAGCTGCTGTGTTTGTGTAGGGATGGTGTTCAGCATCAGTCTGGGATTCGCTGACATGATCAACAAAGAGGGGAAGAAAGACGAGCAGAAAAAGTACGCCCTGTTCATCGGAGACACCATACAGATCAATGAGGTGCGTGACGGCTGGAAGCGGCCCGCTGTGAGTGCATCTCTCTGAAACACTTTTCAGTAATCCTGTGCTTGTGTTGGTGATCGCAGGAGGATCAAGCCACCGTCCTCACACCCGTCAAGAAGAAGATCAAAAACGTTGGCATTTTCCTGAAGGTAACGTCAGTCCGTCTCATGCCTGTTCATTTCACCCGCCCAAAATCACACTCAGATTAAATGGATATTTAACACAAAATCCACTGGACTGAATGTGTTTCGATACAGATATTAACTTAATGCAAATTTTAGGATATTGCATAAAAAAAATACTGGATGAAGACACCAAGATGTGCGTAATACTTTAATGTGCATAAAATCACATGCTCAATAAAAGCAGATACTTTTATATATATATATATATATATATATATATATATATATATATATTTAATAAACTAAAACAGAACTAACAAAAAATATATTTTAAAAATTATAGACACAAAAAACTATTAATTGTTACTTAAATGTTAAATTAAGTAAAATATAAAAAGAACTCATTCTATTTCAGCTAGATGACAAATATTTTTTTATTTAGTTTAAATAAAATAACTAACACTGAAAAACTTTAATAAAAACTATATGGTTAGTTTAAAAAGTAATACAAATGTATTAATTATGTTGATTTAAAATAAAGTACAAGTTAACTGAAAATATAAGAAACATTGTATTTCAGCTAGATGGTAATTTTCCTTTAGTTTAACTAAAATAACAAACCCGGAATAAACATTAATAAAAACTATAGAACTAGTTAAAAAAAAAAAAAAAAAAAAATATGAAAATTATAAAAAACAAAAAAAACCTAATAAAAATAGCAAATACATTAAAAAATGTTAAAATCAAACGAAAATAATAATTCATAATATTAAAAAAATTAGATTTGCGTTCAGTGATGTTATTGTAGTATTATTATGCAGAAAAAAAAGATTTGCAGGCTTCCAGAATAGTTTTTTTATTGCTGATAATTTGCACCGGTTTCCCAGGAAGTGACCCTTTTGTTCTCTTGACCAAATGCAATGTAAACGGTAATTTATTGCTATTATTTTACACAATATTCCGATTTTTCACAACTTTAGATGAAAAAAGATGGAGGAAGCTTGCCTGCTGAACCGTTTTTCTGTGTGTTTCTAGAACGACGATGAAGAGGACGAGGAGGAAGAGGACGATAACGCCGAGGAGCTGCTGGGGAAAGGAGCTCGCAGCGCCGCCCTGCTGGCAGACAGAACCAGGGTACCTGCATCCTTCCTGTTCATTAATCACCATAATTCACCCGTTTCATTCGTGCCTTCTCATGCGCTCTCATCCGATTGGTCAGAATGAGATGACGGCTGAGGAGAAGAGGCGGGCCCATCAGAAAGAACTGGCCAATCAGGTGAACGAGGAGGCCAAGCGGCGTCTGACGGAGCAGAAGGGAGGACAGCAGATACAGAAGTACGAGGACCAGTGCGTTCAGCCTCACTCAGCTCAAGCTGTCGCGCTAGTTTGACGTAAACCCTCTTCTGTTTCCTCCTCAGAGCCAGAAAGTCGAACGTGTCGTATAAGAACGTGTCCCAGATGCCCCGCGAGAAGGACATCAGAGACATGAAGATCTTCATCGATAAGAAGTACGAGACGGTGGTCATGCCTGTGTTCGGCATCGCCACGCCGTTTCACATCGCCACCATCAAGGTAAGGCGTCACACATCTCTCACGCCGAGCGCGGCTCCACACCTCGCTCTGAGACTCTGACCTGTGCTTGCAGAACATCAGTATGTCTGTGGAAGGAGATTACACGTATCTGAGGATAAACTTCTTCGTGCCGGGCAGCTCGCTGGGACGCCACGACGGAAACATCTTCCCAAACCCCGAGGCCACGTTTGTCAAAGAGATGTAAGACTTCAGATCCATCACTGGGCTTCACAAACCAGCTTTGTGCAGCAGTGTGGCTTTTATGTGCAATTTACCTGACTTTCTTTGATTAGCGTGTCATAAATATACTGCAGAAACGTGCCAACGAGCACCTGCTGTCCAATAGACCCCTTAAAAGTTTGTAAACATTGCAACGTCTCCGGGTGGGCGGGGCTTAGCTGGAGGCAAAAAGAGGCGCGGACGCAATGTTGACGAGCGTAAACTAGCACGTTTTAGGAGGGATTTATTAAACATGGATGCAGAAGAAGGTTCGGAACAGTCTGAATATGTACAGTCACTGACTCTGCGGGACCGTGACAAAAAATAATAATAAAAAAGTGGGAGTTAGCATACATTTATCAATTAATTCAGTTGATCACTCAGTTCACTGACCAAACTGGTTATCTGACCAAAATATAATGACGAGTGGATAACATTACAGTAGCCTAATTTATTTATTTATTTATTTTTAGCTAAGCCTGGTGTAGTTCTTGTATCTTGTTCTCATTGGAAACATTTTAACCAGGTTTTGGATATTTCCTAGACAACATATGAATTACTTTCGGGTGGTTTGGGGAATTTTGTCAAGGCTTATTGTCTCATGTAACCTATCGCTGGGCTAACTATGATTAGCAATGTGGATTATTTTAAGAGACCATTCAAAGGATGGCACACACATCTATCGCTGTATGTTTGTTTAACATTTAAGCTAGCTAGTGCGCTGAAGGTTGGCGAGTTTTCACCTATAAAACATAAACTTGCTGATTTGTACTAGATAAAACCAACACAGCAGTACATATGCATATATTATTTTACCTAATATGAAGTGTGCACTGCAAACACGAGCATTATTTATGATCGTCTCTGTCTAGTCTGTACGCCGTATTGCATTCAACCACAATTGTCTTCTTGATTTCTGTGAAGGAATGTCGGCCGGGATCCGGTGAAACTTTAGTTTTGAACCAAAAGTGCTGTTCCTTCTATTCTGTCATCCGAAAACACAAGAAGACGACATTTTAAAGTCAAAACCTCAAACTTTTAGCGCGCCTGCTATGAGTTCTTCCTTATGTTTTGCCTCCAGCTAAAGTGGTGACGTCACAGTGACGTAGGCGATTAAGGGGTCTATAGGCCACTCCAGACTAAGACTAGTATTCCTGAAGTATTTTTAATGTTCATTTTGGAATATTGCATTAAAATTTGCTGGATTAAAATGCAGAGATGTGCAATAAATCTTAAAATGTACATTAAAAAAAAAGATGCTTTTTTTTTTTAATTCAATATTTATTTGGCTATTATAGTGCTAAAACAAAATAAATTTATACATTAGCAGCGTGCCAAGTGAAATTTTCGTTTAGTTTAACGAAAATAACAAAAACAAATATATATTTAGATAAAAATATTAAATTTTTAAAATATTTGTAAAAAATATAATGTAAAAAAAAATTCATTTTTTTTTTGTTCTTTTTAAAAACAGATAAAAAATGTAAAAATATATACGTATAAAAAAATTGAGATTTCTTATTTTTTATAAATACTGATATGTATTATTAATTTAATAATTGTATTTTTTTTTTATATTTTCACACACAAAAAAACACTGTTAAAGCTGACAAACAATTTAAATGATTTTTGCAACTCAAGTTTTTCAGTGTTGACTATTAAACAATTTTAGTTATAGAAAAAAGTTGTTACAAAAGTAAAATAAGAAAAGTTATTAAAATCTGCCATGTGCAATTTAAATAATTTTTAAGACTCAGTTTTTGAGCGTTGATTATTAAATAACTTTGTTTTCTGTTTTTTTTTTTTTTTTTTTTTTTTTTATAAGTGCATCCTGGATTTTCAGTGTCAGCCAGAATTTTCATTTAGGTGCATCACTAATTTAAAATGTCAAAAAAAAAAAATGTGTGTGTGTTTCTTCCTAAATGACTGTTCTGTCACTTTCAGACCTGTAGGTTTTTTAAAGCAAGCCTAAAGCCTTTTTGCACGCTAACTCTGTTCTTTTCAGTACGTACCGCGCGTCGAACCTCAAGTCGCCCGGCGATCACTCCGTTCCCTCCACCAACCTGCAGAACGCCTTCCGCATCATCAAGGAGGTGCAGAAGCGCTACAAGACCCGCGAGGCGGAGGAGAAGGAGAAGGAGGGCATCGTAAAACAGGACTCGCTTGTCATCAACCTCAACCGCAGCAACCCCAAACTCAAAGACCTTTACATCCGGCCCAACATCGCACAGAAGAGGATGCAGGGCTCGCTGGAGGCGCACACCAATGGTGAGAGAGCATCGCCGCTTCATCAGCCCATTAATGAGCGATAACCATCAGTTGATGCTCATGTGAAGCAGGCTAATGCAACTTAATTGTAAGGCCACTGTGGTCCATTATATGATTTACTGTGATTGTAAAAATGTATGACAAGCCGATGTCAAAACAGAGCAGTGTTTTAAGTGATGCAGCGTAAATAACAAAACTGCAGCAGCAACTAGTCAAATACATTTAGCAGCTTCTACGGTTAAAGATAAAACTCTTTTGCTATTGCAATGTTTTAAAAATGCAATTTTTAAATTAAATCTAAAAATATCTCTATTTAATGCATTGTTATTTAATTGTATTGTACTTGCTATACTTTATACTTCAGTGCAGTAAAAGTACAAAAAATTGTTAGTCATTTTATAATAAATACAAAATCACAAACTGACTCTTGTGTGTCTCCAGGTTTCCGTTTCACATCAGTACGCGGCGATAAAGTCGACATCCTTTACAACAACATCAAACACGCCATTTTCCAGCCCTGCGACGGAGAGATGATCATCGTGCTGCACTTCCATCTGAAGGTGTGCCACGAGCTGAAGGCGTGTCTTCTGTTCCCCGCAGATCATCGACTGACTTTAACCAAGTTCTCTGTCTGTCGTAGAACGCCATCATGTTCGGTAAGAAGCGCCACACGGACGTGCAGTTCTACACGGAGGTGGGCGAGATCACCACAGACCTGGGCAAACACCAGCACATGCACGACCGCGACGACCTCTACGCCGAGCAGATGGAGCGAGAGATGCGACACAAACTCAAATCCGCCTTCAAGAACTTCATCGAGAAGGTGGAGTCGCTCACTAAGGAGGAGCTGGAGTTTGAGGTTCCCTTCAGAGATCTCGGGTGAGTGGATTAATTGCTTCACGATCATGCGTTGTGGTCAGTTTCGACGTGTAACTGCATCAGACATGCTTGAATGTTCTCATACACTTCAATCAAAACAATGGCTCTCATTCATTCACTGTCCGTACAGGAATTTGTCAAAAATGTTCTAATCATGATTCATCAAAAATGTTTGTGCTAAAATTTATTCTAAATTTATGGAAAATATAGAAACAACTGAAACACCTAAAAATCTAATATTGTGCAATGCCGTATAAACATGAGTTTTTTTATACATAGGCACTGAAGGCAAATGCAACTTTTTCTTTTTTTAACAGTTTATAAGAGGAACGCAAAACTTGTGTGAAAACTATTTTCTCGGTCATGCAAAATTTTTGTGAGCAAACAATGTTTTCTGGTGAAATGCAAAGTTTCTCAGGGAAACAAGCTTTGCGATTTAAAGCAAAGTTAATCAAGAACACAAGCTTAGCAAATCAACAGAGTTTCTTAGAAAAACACAAACGTGTCGGCAAGCGAATGCAAAGTTTCTCAGGGAAACAGGTTTTGCGAGCAAACAAACGTTTTGTGAAGAAATTTTTTTTTTTTTTTTTTTTTTTTGGGAGTTCATCGGTTCACGTTTTGAGTTAACACAATGTTTTTAGGTAAAATACAAAAGTTGTGCAAGGGAACACAAGTTTTCTACATTTCTCAGGGGAACGCAGAAGTTGAGTATAGGCAAAGTATGTGGGGAAACGTAAAATTGCGGCAAGATAACAAAGTTTCTCAGAAACACAGAACTTTTTAATCAAACAACTTTACAGAAGTGAACGCAAAGGTCATTATTGCAACTATTACGTTATCACGTTTATTATAAATGCAAACGTTTAAGCGAACACAACTTTTCTTGGGGAAACGCAAAACTTTTGAACAAATTTTACAAAGTGAATGCGAATTTTTTCAAGGAGTCAGGTCTAGCGAACAAATGTCAAGTTTATCAGTAATACAGAAGTTTTGCAAACGAACAATGTTTCTTGGAGAAGCGCAAATATATCTGACAGTGTGAATGTTTCGCAAGTGAAAGCAAAGTTTGAAAAAAAAAATTGAGTGAACATTTCGCAAGTGAACGCACAGTTTATGGAAATGCAAATGTTTTGCAAGCGATCACAACTTTTCTCGGAGAAACGCAGAACTTTTGAGAACAAATTTCGCAAAGTGAATGCGAAGTTTCTCTGGGAGTCCAGTCTAGCGAACAAATACTACGTTAATCAGGAATGCAGAAGTTTTGCAAGCGAATGCGATGTTTATCGGGGAGAATGTTGAAAGGTTATTAAAAACAAAAAAAAGATTTGCAAAAAAAAAAAAATTACTCATACGGTGTTTTGTTTTATGCTAAATGCTAACCTTGGGAGCGTGGTTGCTGAGTTTACAGATTGATCATGTTGCGAATTAGCCAGAACGTTTTCGTCAAGCAGTTTTTCTGCACTATTATTAGCGAATGAGACCCAATAGCTTCTGGCCGAAGCTCTTCTGGTTTAAGCGCTGTGTAAGTAGTTGTTTCGTCATCATGTGACGTCGTTGGTGTGTTTTTGCGTTTCAGGTTCCAGGGCGCCCCCTACAGGAGCACCTGCCTGCTGCAGCCCACGTCCAGCGCTCTGAGTAACGTCACGGAGTGGGTGAGTGTCTCGCCAACTTAATAAATAAATAAAAAATAAATGATACTGCGCCACAAACACCCGTCCTTACGACCCACTTCTCGCGCAGCCTCCGTTCGTGGTGACGCTCGACGAGGTGGAGTTGGTTCATTTCGAGCGAGTCCAGTTTCACCTGAAGAACTTCGACGTGGTCATCGTTTATAAAGACTACAACAAGAAAGTGACGATGATCAACGCCGTGCCCGTCAACTCTCTGGACCCCATCAAAGAGTGGCTCAAGTAAGCTGCGTGCGGCCGCGCGCTCTCGTCTGAGACGCTTACAGTGTGAGTGACTGTGTTGTGTCTGTGTGTGCAGCTCCTGTGATATCAAATACACGGAGGGCGTCCAGTCTCTGAACTGGACCAAGATCATGAAGACCATTGTGGACGATCCCGAGGGCTTTTTCGAGCAGGGCGGCTGGTCCTTCCTCGATCCAGAGAGTGAGGTAAACCTGTGCTGGGATACTAGTTTAGATTTAATTAATGTTGTACATTTGTTTTCAAACCTGTAGGGCTCAGTGTCATTTTAGTATCGCTGATGACTTGTAGTTTTTGTTCATATTTTGAAAGTTTTTATTTTTAATTTTAGTTGTAGCAGTTTATTTTTATTTGTAGTATTTTATAATAATATAATTTTTTTTATGTGCTTTTTTCAAGGTTTTTTTTTTTTTTTAGTATATCAACTTTAAATGAGTGTTGAAACTAGCTAATATATTTTTCGTTTATATCTTTTTTTATATATTTATATTTTTTCTCTTTCATTTTAAAGTAGTTTTTTATTTTTGATTACTTTTTTTTTAATGTCTGTTTTTTTTCTAAATGAAAATGCTAAATGTTACTTTGGCAACTAGCTGAAATAAATTAAGATAAAATTAGTGTTAATGTTTACACCATTTCAATTTAAAGCAATAAAGGTTTTTGTTATTTTATTGTGTTAGCAATAATAAGACTGCTGACTAAGCATTTGGCAGTAGATGCATTTCGTGTTTCTTTATCTATTTATTCAATATTTTTTCATCATTTTATTTGAATGAAATGTATTTCGCTGTTTGAAAACAAAAATCTTGAATAATAACAATTATAAAGAAATTTATTTTCATTTTTTTTAAATGATTATCATTTAAACATTTATTATTATTATTTAATATTTAGATGCATGAAAATTTATTTTGCTTAAAGTAAAGATTAACTTTTTTTTATTTTATTTCAAGTTACAAAAGTCTTTTTTATTTATTTTTATTTTTTAGCTGTAATAATTCTGGAAAGCAAGCATCTGAGAGCAGATTTCCATCGGTTTAATCTGTAGTTATTATATATTCCCCTGATCACAGTAATTCGGATGTTTACGTGGTGTTTCTGTCTCTCAGGGAAGCGGCGGGGAGGACGATTCAGAGTCTGAGATGGAGGACGAGACCTTTAACCCCTCGGCTGATGAAGAGGAGGAGGAAGAGGAGGACAGCGATGAAGATTACTCCTCAGAGACAGAGGACTCCGGTAAGCAGCCTCTTCGATCAGAGTTTAGTTTAGCTGAGTGTGTGTGAAGGTGTAGAGGGATGCTGATGTCTGATCACTGATCACAGATTACAGCGCGTCTCTGGGCAGCGAGGAGGAGAGCGGCAAAGACTGGGACGAACTGGAGGAGGAAGCCAGGAAAGGTGAGAGAGAGACAACTAATCTTAATCTGACCTGCTGCTGTTTCCCTCCAAAACAATGACACTTCCTGGAGGTTTTGATGTATGAAGACCAGACACCACAGGTCAACAGGGTCCAAATTTAACTAGTAGATCACCATACCTCCTTTGATTAGTCACAGTACAAGTTTTGTGTTATAAATACATACATTTTTACGTGTTGCTGAAGGGGAGATACAAACTCATTTTGAGAGAAACAGCCTTTAAATACATGTACAACTGCATTAAAATAAAAACTTCAGTAATGCAATGATTGGTCTTTTATTTCCTCATCAGCTGATCGCGAGAGTCAGTATGAGGATACAGAGGAGACCACAAACAGGAAGAGGAAAGGCCGTTCGTCGGCTCCGCCTCCCAGCAGCAAGAAGAAGAGGCGACATTAGATAACACACACACTCACACACACACACTGCCAAATCAGTCTCCCACAGTCCTCTCTGACTGCCCCCCACACACACACACACACACGCACTGTGTTTGGTGTAAATAGCGTCGGCCAGCGCTGATGTGTGTAGAATAGTGGTTTTCATATCGGCGGATGGACGGAGCCCTCACTCGTCTGCATTTGCTTTGGATTTTCCTGTGTTGGGTTGAATGGCATCTCTCAGGTGTGTGTGTGTGTGTGTGTGTTTCTGAAGCAGTAGATGTGACGTGGTGTTGGTGTTTTATGAGCGTTACGTGACACTCATTACTCAACTCTTCCGGCTCGTCTCTCTCTCTCGCGCCGCTCCTGTTCGTTTATGAATAGACGCGTGGCATTTGACGGCGATGCGTTTTACGTTAGTACTTAATGATTCACTTTGTGCTTTTTCTGTTTTTCTAATGTGAGGGGATATAAACACACACACACACACACACACACACATTGTAAACATACACTTTGTTCCATTTAGTTCTTTTTTTGCTCATTCTGGATTGGTAGTCTTGTATTGTTCAATCAAAAATGCTTTTGTTTTTCTTTTTTAAAATAAAGGTTAAGTGAAATTTAAAACTTGTTTGATTCTTATTTCAGCTTTATTGTTTGGATCGAGGGTTTGTAAGAAGCCGTATGAAATTAAAGATGCTCTTTACGTTTGCTTGAATGTGGCGGTAACATCTGCTGCTCTTCTGTAATGAGGAGACACCTATTTTTAGTTCAGTATTAATTCATGTTCCAATTCTATTTGATACATTCTATTCTCCTCAGCATTCCAAACCTGAGGATTCTGTGTCAAGTATACTTGGTTTTTGTTAGTATTTTGAATAAGATGTTTTTTTTTTTTTTTTTCATTTTAATTTGGTTTTATTTTTAGTATTTTTCTATGTCTATATACTTTTTAGTATTTAAATAGTAAATGAGAAATGGCAACTATTTTAAACGTTTAAGTCTATCTTATTTCAGTTAATGTTTACTTTATTTTCAGTAATATTTTTTTGTAATGGTTGTTTTTTGTATTTATTTACATATTAATTTATTTCTGAACACATAAAATGACATTGTTTTGGGTGGTTCAAAGGTTATTTTTTTTATTATTATTATTTTATTTGTACTTATAGACTAAGACAACCAAAGAACTGCAGAATAATCTGGAGAAAAGAAGGGGGCTGGCTGTTTTTTATACACATGTATGTTTGTTTACTTTCACAAAGGAAGAATTTTTTAAAGAATGTTGGTCACCAAAAGTTGACGGTAGCCATTGACTTCCATAAAATGGTAAAAAAAATATATATATAATGTAAGTCAATGGCTACCGTCAACTGTTTAGAGACCAATATTCTTTAAAATATCCTCTTTTGTGCTCAACAGCTGAAAGAAGCTCATACGGGTTTGGAACAGCATGAGGGTGAGTAAAAGATGACAATGTTCATTTTTGGGTGAACTGTCCCTTTAAGTGAGTAAGAGGCCTGTTTACTTTGGTGCATGGGTTTGAACCTGACATGGAAGCTTCAGGAATGTCTGTTGATTGCTGTGCAGTCTGAGCCCAGTGATTTCTGTGCTTATATACTGTATGTTTGTGTACGTGACTGTAAGTGATATATGTTTCAGACGCAGCTTGTCTCACGCTCTCTCAACATTCAAATCCACATTCAAACCAGCTCTTTGCATGACTGCGTATAGTATAACCACAGCAATGGCGACTGAGGTCAATCACCTCCATCAGTTATGCTTAAAAATGAGTTAAATGATGAGTTAAAAAACAAACCGTTCAAGCAAAGTAATGCAATGTCAAATGATGCGTTTTTCTTGCTTTGTTGGTTTTTGTATGAATTAAATGAATTGCTTACTACTATAAATGTATCCTTTTTTAACATTGCATAAACACTTAAACTCTTCTAATTTAAGAACTGAAAGAAAGACTAAATGCTTTTTAACTGCTAGCTGGTCAGACTAATTCTTAAGACAAAGTCTGACCACATGATGGATGTTTGTAATGAAGACAGATTGGATGTTTTTTGTGCTGCTTTTAGGAGCATTTTATTTTCCATATTCTTGAGGTTTCAGCAAAGCATCTCTGTGCACTTAACCTCTGCAGTTCATTCCCAAGCATATATAAATCAAATAATGTCTCCAGTGAGCCGAGGACCAACTCCATCGTCATTTCATTGAAAAGGACTTTGCAAAGGACCAGGATCAGTGATCATTAAAGACAGACACTGATGTACCTGTTGGATTCACTACATTTACATTGAAGGTTTATCCAAAGCAATTTACAAATGAGCAAAACACAAACATTTACATTTAAAAAAATAATAATAATAATTCCCTGTACTTTTAGACCAGAACAATACCAAAAAAGTGAAGTTGGTATGTTAGTTTACATATTTTTTTTTGATGTGTGTACATATATTTAATTGACTTTTTATGGTTTGTTTAATGTTTATTTGTGTGTGTGTGTGGGGGGGGGGGGGGGGGGGGTTGTGTATTTATTTTTATTTATTTTTTTTTGCCTCTCTGGCATTAGTTTTGTGGTTGACTAATGAACTGATTTAGATGATCAGGAGTTTATGCCTTATTTAATTGATTTGTTATGTATGTATAGTTTTGTTTTTTACTTATAGCATTTGTTTTATTTGTTTTTATTCAAAATTGTTCTCTTTTTCTTGTTTTATCATTAATTTAATACTTGTTAACTAATGTGCTGACTGAGATGATGGGGAGTTTCGGTCCTCTCATATTTCAGCTGAAGGTGGCGTTTGTTCATCCAGGTCGAGATGTCAGAAGAACAGGCTGATTTATGAGCTGACAGGAGGTGTGGTTGTGAGGATGGGAAGATTAATAGAGCTGCCTCTTGTCTGTCTCGCACGCAATAAGGTTGTGTAAATTCAGAAGAGAAGCGGGCTGCACACTGAACCCTGAGGCACACCGCTGGTAAGAAGTCATTATTTGGACTTCCAGAAAAGTTTTTGACTTTCTGATCTCTAAAGTATTCTTTGAAAGGTAATGTGCATTGACCTATAATCAGTCTTATTTAACTAGAGTCAGAAGGGTTGGGTTGGCAGTAATAGCAGTATGTTTGTTGGTTAATATGAAATAGCTGCCACAATTCTGACAAATCACAGAATTTTAATCTTTTGCAAAGTATGTAAATGGCAGTGAGTCACAGTAATGTCATTTACCCACTCATTACTTTGTGAAAAAATATTTTTTATTTTTTTTTATTAACTACTTAAAGGAAGCGTTTTGATGAAGCATTGATGTTTTAGTAACTTGATTAGTTTGCAGGTTAAACCAGATCATTTTAAATAGCAGCTTATTTTTGTTTTCTTGTAGGTGGTTCATGATGAAGAGGTTTTTGCTCTTGTTGCTTCTGTTAGGTTAGTTCATTTTTAATACTTTTTAATCAGTGATGTATACAGGTGCCGGTCAACCATTGAATTTAAAGTTTCAGTTCTTTTTTTAACACAGTTCAAAATTCCAACAATGTAGCTGTATTTCATGCAAAATATAGACATTTAACTATTTACATTTCTTGTATATTTCTTGTAGCTCTGATGCACATGACGTTCTCACAGACTCGTATGTTTTACTTTATGCAAAAATCTATGAACTGGTCAGATGCGCAGGCGCACTGCCGACAGAATTACATTGATCTGGCCACCATGGATGACCAGACGGATCGGGATGAGATGATGAGAGTCATACGGCAGGTTTATAATGGAGACGTGTGGACCGGACTCAGTCGGACAGACGCGAATGCTTCCTGGATCTGGTCCGATCTCAGCTCGTCCTCATTCATGCCGTGGGCTCCTGATCAGCCAAACAACCTGAACAGCAGTCAGTACTGCGTGGTTATGACTAAGGGGGCGAATCTTAATGATTTGAACTGTAAAAGTAAATTTCCTTCTGTGTGCTACACTGGTGAGTATTTGCACACATTTCACTGCTTTATTGACCTAAAAGTGCAAAACTTTGATTAAACCGCTGTCTTGTTGAAATATAGAAGGATCAATGACACACCTTGACAGTCAGTACTAACATCAGATAGAAATATACAGTTCTATCATGTACATCATTAAAGATTTAATTTGATTTCTCTAAAATACAATAAAATACTGACTAGGAGTTTTTTGTTTTGTTTTTTTTGGGGTGCAACAGTTTCCATGTTTAGGATGATTTCTGTTGTTCTGATCATTTTGTTAGTTTGTCTGGAAAATTAAGCTTGCCTTGTTTTCCTCTCTCAAATATTAATATTAAACCAGCCTTTTGTTCTTTATTCATTTATTTATTTTTTTGCAGAAACAAAAAAGGAATGGTTTTTATATATATTTGTATATAGTTTTATTTTAGTGCTGTCAAACAATTAATCGCATCCAAAATAATTGTTTGTTTACATAACGTGCGTGTGTATATTTATCTATATATAAATACACACACATTCATGTATATAAAAATCTTTTTTTTTTTATATACATGCATGTGTGTGTATACATTATATTTATATTTATCTGTGTGTGTGTGTGTATTACATTTACATTTAGTCATTTAGCAGACGCTTTTATCCAAAGCGACTTACAAATGAGGACAATGGAAGCGATCAAAACCAACAAAAGAGCAAAGATATACAAGTGCTATAACAAGTCTCAGCTTAAATGCAGTACACGTAGCAAGGGCTTTTAAATAATATAATAAAAAGAAAACAGATAGAATAGAAAAAGAATAGAACAAGCTAGTGTTAGAGGTCTTTTATGTTGCTTTTGTTAATTGTACAGTCGTGGCCAAAAGTTTTGAGAATAACATAAATATTGGAAATTGGAAAAGTTGCTGCTTAAGTTTTTATAATAGCAATTTGCATATACTCCAGAATGTTATGAAGAGTGATCAGATGAATTGCATAGTCCTTCTTTGCCATGAAAATTAACTTAATCCCAAAAAAACCTTTCCACTGCATTTCATTGCTGTCATTAAAGGACCTGCTGAGATCATTTCAGTAATCATCTTGTTAACTCAGGTGAGAATGTTGACGAGCACAAGGCTGGAGATCATTATGTCAGGCTGATTGGGTTAGAATGGCAGACTTGACATGTTAAAAGGAGGGTGATGCTTGAAATCATTGTTCTTCCATTGTTAACCATGGTGACCTGCAAAGAAACGCGTGCAGCCATCATTGCGTTGCATAAAAATGGCTTCACAGGCAAGGATATTGTGGCTACTAAGATTGCACCTAAATCAACAATTTATAGGTTCATCAAGAACTTCAAGGAAAGAGGTTCAATTCTTGTAAAGAAGGCTTCAGGGCGTCCAAGAAAGTCCAGCAAGCGCCAGGATCGTCTCCTAAAGAGGATTCAGCTGTGGGATCGGAGTGCCACCAGTGCAGAGCTTGCTCAGGAATGGCAGCAGGCAGGTGTGAGCGCATCTGCACGCACAGTGAGGCCAAGACTTTTGGAAGATGGCCTGGTGTCAAGAAGGGCAGCAAAGAAGCCACTTCTCTCCAAAAAAAACATCAGGGACAGATTGATCTTCTGCAGAAAGTATAGTGAATGGACTGCTGAGGACTGGGGCAAAGTCATATTCTCCGATGAAGCCCCTTTCCGATTGTTTGGGGCATCTGGAAAAAGGCTTGTCCGGAGAAGAAAAGGTGAGCGCTACCATCAGTCCTGTGTCATGCCAACAGTAAAGCATCCTGACACCATTCATGTGTGGGGTTGCTTCTCATCCAAGGGAGTGGGCTCACTCACAATTCTGCCCAAAAACACAGCCATGAATAAAGAATGGTACCAAAACACCCTCCAACAGCAACTTCTTCCAACAATCCAACAACAGTTTGGTGAAGAACAATGCATTTTCCAGCACGATGGAGCACCGTGCCATAAGGCAAAAGTGATAACTAAGTGGCTCGGGGACCAGAATGTTGAAATTTTGGGTCCATGGCCTGGAAACTCCCCAGATCTTAATCCCATTGAGAACTTGTGGTCAATCCTCAAGAGGCGGGTGGACAAACAAAAACCCACTAATTCTGACAAACTCCAAGAAGTTATTATGAAAGAATGGGTTGCTATCAGTCAGGATTTGGTCCAGAAGTTGATTGAGAGCATGCCCAGTCGAATTGCAGAGGTCCTGAAAAAGAAGGGCCAACACTGCAAATACTGACTCTTTGCATAAATGTCATGTAATTGTCGATAAAAGCCTTTGAAACATATGAAGTGCTTGTAATTATAGTACATCACAGAAACAACTGAAACAAAGATCTAAAAGCAGTTTAACAGCAAACTTTTTGAAAACTAATATTTATGTAATTCTCAAAACTTTTGGCTACGACTGTATAATAAATGAAAAGAAAACAGATAGAATACAAAAAGATTAGAAAGCTAGATAGATTTTTTTTTTTTTTTTAAGAATAGAATTAGAATAGTGATTGCTAGAGTTAGAGGGTCAAATAAAGATGGAAGAGATGTGTTTTAATCCGATTCCTGAAGATGGCTGACTCAGCTGCTCGGATTGAGTTGTGCAGGTCATTCCACCAGGAGGAACATTTAATTTAAAAGTCCGTAAAAGTGACTTTGTGCTTCTTTGGGATGAACAATCAAGCGACGTTCACTTGCAGAACACAAGCTTCTAGAGGCACATAAGTCTGAAGTAATGAATTTAGGTAAAGGGGTGCAGAGCCAGTGGTGGTTTTGTATGCAAACATCAATGCCTTGAATTTTATGCGAGCAGCTATTGGTAGCCAGTGCAAATTGATAAACAGAGGTGTGACGTGTATTCTTTTCGGCTCATTAAAAATTAATCTTGCTGCTGCGTTCTAGATTGTAAAGGTTTGATAGAACTGGGTGGAAGACCTGCCAAGAGAGCGTTGCAATTGTCTAGCCTGGACAGATTTATTTCTTTGATCACTTTGATCACTGTGTTTTCGTGTCCCACAGAGAGAAGTAAACAGACAGTGAGACTGGAGGTCAAATCAAGTCAAAATGTGAACGATGGTGCGGTGAAGACGGAGATTCTGCTGCAGGTGAATTTATATAAGGACAGTATACTGAAAGCATATTGATATATTGTATTTTCATTAAAATAAACTTCTGTGTTCTTCAGATAGCGAAGATACTGAAGCAGAAGGGACTGACATATTATGCAAAACTGTCATGGAAAATCCAGCCAGATGGAAATGTCTTCCAGAAGAGCCGGAAGAGTGATGCTACTCAGTCAACTTGAAAAATGGACAAAAGTAGTTTATTGATCCACTGTGTAATAATAGTACAGTAAGAACTAAATCTTTGATTTGACACATAATTACCTATTTTAGCTGATTACGTTTTACATAACAAAGAGTAATCCTATTTTAAACTTAATTTGTAATTTGTAAAGCAGCCAGTGATGCTGAATTTGCATTTGCATCGTTCTTGTCACTGAAAAATTACTCATGATTGACTTTCAGCTGCTGGTTTCCGTTGCACAATCACTCTCAGGTGAAGTACGGTAACAGGTTTCCTTACAGTTTATGCATTAAACTTACTTTAATGAGAACAATATTTATGCTGCATATATAATACTCAACAATGTTTTCGGCTGCATGCTTTGTAATTATTTGACGTTGCACATACAACTTGGTTTGTTTGTGAGTTTAATATATAATTAAACATGCCTGAAATCTATTAAAAAGGTTATTTGTACACTGTAAATTAAAAATAGTTCATACAAATAAGAAATGTTAAAACTGTATTCGCTGTTAAAAGTAGTCACAACATTTTGAATTTTTTAGACTGAATCTAAATTTACAGTAATGCATTTATATTTCATGTCATTAAGTGAAATTAATTTACCAAACTATAGATAGTCAAATGAATGTTTATCATAACTCTTCAAGCTGAGGTGAATATGTGCAAAGCAACAATAAAAACAAGTGGCACTAAAATAATGTTTTATTTTAAACTTATAACTAAGATGTGCATAACTGATAAGAATAGGCTAAAAAAAAGAAACTTATTTTTAATGAAAAAAACCCTCAAAATATTTAGGGAATGCTGATTTACTGTTTTTTTTTTTTTTTTTTTTTTTTTTTACTGTAAATCGTAAGGTGACACTCATTTTCAGTTCCCAATGCTGTACATTTCGTGGATTTTTACTGCAAAATTACATGAACTGCCCTGTTAGATACAGTTGTTGTAACTTGCGTTGACTAGTTAAGGTAGCATTTTAGTCTTTTGCCATTAAGATTATTTGTGTACAAACATCTGATAGACGTCTTTAAGATGTCAGTTATACATATTTTCTAAATCATTGTCATCTTCTAAACATCTACTTGACATCTGATAGGAAGCGCCCTATAGACATATTGCAGGTGAGCAAACACTAAAAAATTCATCTTGCAAATGTCAAATAGATGTCTCTGTGATGTATATGTGCTATCAGATATGTATTTATTTTGACCCCATCTGGACACATTTAATGTGCAAATATAGTTGCATTTTTTTTTTTTTGATATATACAGGTGCTGGTCATATAATTAGAATATCATCAAAAAGTTGATTTATTTCACTAATTCCATTCAAAAAGTGAAACTTGTATATTATATTCATTTATTTCACAGACTGATATATTTCAAATGTTTTTTTCTATTCATTTTGATGATTATAACTGAGAACTAAGGAAAATCCCAAATTCAGTATCTCAGAAAATTAGAATATAACTTAAGGCCAATACAAAGTAAGGATTTTTAGAAATCTTGGCCAGCTGAAAAGTATGAACATGAAAAGTATGAGCATGTACAGCACTCAATACTTGGGGCTCCTTTTGCCTGAATTACTGCAGCAATGCGGCGTGGCATGGAGTCGATCAGTCTGTGGCACTGCTCAGGTGTTATGAGAGCCCAGGTTGCTCTGATAGTGGCCTTCAGCTCTTCTGCATTCTTGGGTCTGGCATATCGCATCTTCCTCTTCCCAATACCCCATAGATTTTCTATGGGGATAAGGTCAGGTTTTTTTTTCAGTTTGCTGACCAATTAAGAACAGAGATACCATGGTCCTTAAACCAGGTACTGGTAGTTTGGCACTGTGTGCTGGAAAATGAAATCTGCATCTCCATAAAATTGGTCAGCAGCAGGAAGCATGAAGTGCTCTAAAACTTCCTGGTATATGGCTGTGTTGACCTTGGACCTCAGAAAACACAGTGGACCAACACCAGCAGATGACATGGCACCGCAAACCATCACTGACTGTGGAAACTTTACACTGGACCTCAAGCAACGTGGATTGTGTGCCTCTCCTCTCTTCCTCCAGACTCTAGGACCCTGATATCCAAAGGAAATACAACATTTACTTTAATCAGAGAACATAACTTTGGACCCCTCAGCAGCAGTCAAGTCCTTTTTGAAGCGAGACGCTTCTGACGCTGTCTGTTGTTCAAGAGTGACTTGACACAAGGAATCCGACAGCTGAAACCCATGTCTTGCATACGTCTTTGTGTAGTGGTTCTTGAAGCACTGACTCCAGCTGCAGTCCACTCTTTGTGAATCTCCCCCACATTTTTGAATGGGTTTTGTTTCACAATCCTCTCCAGGGTGCGGTTATCCCTATTGCTTGTACACTTTTTTCTACCACATCTTTTCCTTCCCTTCGCCTCTCTATTAATGTGCTTGGACACAGAGCTCTGTGAACAGCCAGCCTCTTTTGCAATGACCTTTTGTGTCTTGCCCTCCTTGTGCAAGGTGTCAATGGTCATCTTTTGGACAACTGTCAAGTCAGCAGTCTTCCCCATGATTGTGTAGCCTACAGAACTAGACTGAGAGACCATTTAAAGGCCTTTGCAGGTGTTTTCAGTTAATTAACTGATAAGAGTGTGGCACCAGGTGTCTACAATATTGAACCTTTTCACAATATTCTAATTTTCTGAGATACTGAATTTGGGATTTTCCTTAGTTGTCAGTTATAAACATCAAAATTAAAAGAAATAAAAAATTTAAATATACCAGTCTGTGTGTAATGAATGAATATAATATACAAGTTTCACTTTTTAAATGGAATTGGTGAAATAAATCAACTTTTTGATGATATTCTAATTATATGACCAGCACCTGTGTGTGTGTGTGTGTGTGTATATATATATATTATATATATTTATATTAAGAGTGGCTTAAGTGTCCAAATCGTTTTTGAGTACTGAATAATTGTAACGCTCTTCTTGGTTTCTATTCTTCGGATTGAGCAGATGCTGAAAGATAAGGGCTTCACAGAAGACGTTAAACTGTGGGAATGTTTTCCAAAAGAACAGATTTCCCTTTAAAAAATTAAGACATGTTGTTCAGTAATAAAATAAGATAACACTCTCTTAATCCTCTGTAAAATAATAGTAGCCAAATTAGTGAAGACATGTTTGATTTAACAGAATTCCTCATATTAGCTGATTTACGTTTACCTTAAGGTGCTTTTATCCTAAAATGACTTACAAATGAGAAATATGACGAGCAATTTATCAAAGAGCAATAATATTCATAGTATACGATGCAAGGTTTGTAAACACTAGACTAACAAATAAATAAATTGGAGTTATAAGTGCCAGTATCTAATTATCGTTGACCACCATAATTGCAGATGTACAGAGCCCTAGATTATTCTTCTGCATGTGGCTAAAGCTGAAATGAAAAATACGTAAATGCAACTGAACTACTGCTGCTGTTTTAAATATGTTTGTAACTGATATTTCTCGAATACCTTTTTCTCTAAAATAAAAGGTTAATGTTACATTGCAAAATTTGAATTGTCTTCACTCTAAAATCAATTAAAAGCCAATGGAAAAACAGTGACGTTTTATAGACACACCTTTTAGTAGTTTTACAAAAGGTGTAATTATATATGCAGTTTTGTCCTTTAACAATTCCAGGTCATTTTCTGTGTGGCATTAGGCGATATAGTCCTAGGGCGCTGATTTGCCCATCCACCAAAAAAAAAAAAAAAGTCACTGGAAATGAATTTACCATCTTGAAAATCATTTCCCACCACAATACTTAAGCAATGTCGTGTGTATCGAATATACAGTTTAGAATTAGGTCTAGATGTGCGTGAACCCTGACAGCACACGGAGATGTCTATTTTTACATCTGCAAGACGTATTTTTTTAAGTGTTTATTCATCATCTGCAATACTATAAAGGACGTTTCCTATCAGATGTCAAATAGACATTTAGAAGATGTCTTTAAGATGTTTATTATTTAGAATGAAAGTAAAACTGACATCTTAAAGACATCTATCAGATGTTTGTACACAGATGCTTTCCAGATGAAGCGATCTTTAACAGACATCTTGCAGGCGCACATGTGCTATCTGGGAATAAATCACTCTTTTGAGTTGGTTCTTTTCCAAACGGTCAAATGAAAAGCGTAACAGTCCGAATCGATTCACTGTTCAATTTGAATAATTTACCTCACTCATGGATGGAGTCGTCTGGAGTGGTTTAACTCTCGTAACACAGAGAACAAAAACAGCTCTGGATCTTTGGATATTTACATACAATAATTCGGAACAGATGCAATAGCCTCCTATCGCCTAAAAGTCCCTGCGTGTGAACGACTCGACTGCAGGTAAGCAAATGACCATGTTCTCTCCATACAGCAAGAACTTTTGGGCCAAATGTTGAAAATGTTTATTTTGCCTTAGGCATGCTGAGTATGGAAGTAAAATAATGCCATATGTATTTGAAACAAAAAAGCATGTTGAATAGCACTAACTGAAAAAATAATGCATTGCATTAACAGTTCTCCATTTTAATGCCTTGTATTTCTAGGGCTTGTAAACATAGTTTATTTAAGCTGTGAATATTTCATTCAAAATATTTCACACACGCTTTCATAATAAAAATTCAATAATTCATATTCATCTTCCAGAATGCACTTCCAAAATATTCAATCTGTTTAAAAATACGATGTATATTATTCGACAGGCAAATTTCGGTCCATTTTATTTCACTTCCCAAATTTGCTAGAAAATTCGCCATTGCACATCCGGGATCTGCAGGAATAGCAGTAGAGCACCGATGCATGAGCTCCAGCTGCTGTCAGTCGCTCACCAGCAGGTGGCGCAAGCAGTGTTGATGAAGACCAAAGCAACAGGTGGATTAAGTCATTCATTCACAAAATTGCTTTCAGTTGCTTAGTTTCCATAACTTTGTATCATGGCTTGTGTGACACTGTGCTGTAATACTGGAGATCCCCTCACATCACACTCCAGGATTCCCCAACGAGCGTAACGCACCTCACTGAACTAATACAGTGATATAAGACCTCAGATCTCAGAATACACTTTATTGATGATTATGTGAAATATATAAATATTTATTGAATAATAATATTTAATAACAGCCATCATAAAAGTTGCTAGGTTATTCAGTCAAAAGTACAAAGGCAGCGCTCTGATTTACAGCTTTAAAGTTACATAAAATATAACGTGACGAAACCTTGCCTTCAGTCAAAACTATTTGCTTTAGAGTCATCGGAGCCAGCGGTGATTTCAAGAAGATCTGGCCGAGGTGAGGCTGCTCTCGGCGGGTTCAGGAGCACAGAACGGCTGCTGACTCCCTGGAGCTCACATCTCCCAAAAATGTCGAAGCATTTTCAAATAGACGTTGTAAATGAAAGCTGAAGGTGATCCAAGGAGAGCTTTCCCCATCATGATCTCTTTCTTCGAGCACACTGAGCTGTAAATAAAATTATTAATTATATTATAAAGACATACTTTCCTATTTCATTTGTAATCCAGACATATTCATTTTACTTCAAAATCAACATTCCTTTTCAGTTTTCCAGTGTTGAACACATGAACACACTCACCTGGTGCAGCTTTCTTCCGCATCACTTCCTGTTTGGGTGGTTGAGACCATTGCAGTGTCACGTCAGAAAACCCTCGTTGCACCAAAGCAGACTGAAGCTGAAATGAGCAGATCTCTTAAAAGTGCTCTCAGTGAGCTCAGATTTCTGTATGTTTCCTGAGCTCTCTCACCTGTGACAGGAGCTGGACTCTCACTGCAGGTTCAGACAGACTCGAACTGGACTTCAGCTTCATCTTCAGAAACGTTTTCTTCATAAAAGGACCTGAAAGAGTACATGAGAGTGAACATACACAGACAGAAAGGAACAGAAAATGCTAAATGCAGTTAATGAAATGCAACTGATAATATAATCATGCATTTTTAGAATACCAAAATACATGATCTTATCATTGCATCTTTTGTTTTTGACATTAAATGCAGTGTCTACAATAATCTACAGAATTTTAGTGCAAATGCATCTGTCATCTGTCAAGTGAGGCTCAGTTAGAGCTTCAGAAGATCACTTTGTTTACTTATTAACACCACAACATCATCAGCATAAGCTGACAAACGAACATTATTATTACAATTTGGTAAACACATGCCACATAAATGTATTCTTATTTGTTGAAGTGGCTCAATAGCCAAAGAGTACAACATTTCACACAAGGAACAACCTTGTCTGACACCCCTAAGAACCCGAAAAGGAGCACATAAGCCACCTTTAATTTTCAATGCACTCACAACGTCACAATAGAGTACTCTGATCATACGTTTTGATTTTTTTTACAGAAACCAAAAGCAGCTAAAGTGTTCCACAAATAAGAATGCTCAACTCGATCGAAAGCATTCTCTTGATCCAGAAATAACAAGCCACAATCTAGTTTAAAAATTTAGAAACATGAAAAATATCTCAAATTAAGAAACATTATCAAAAATAGATCTACCAGGGATACAATACGTCTGGTCCGGCCGGATGACCTGATCCAACACCCCAGCCAATCTATTAGCCAAAGCCTTGGAAAGCAGTTTGTAGTCACTGCTAAGAAGCGAGACAGGAGCCAGTTCTTAATATCAGTAAGGTCCCTTTTTTTGGAATAAGGGTGATAACCGCCCTCTGGCAACTCAGCGCCAACCTGCCCTCTAACCAGCTGGCCCTGAATACCTCAAGCAGATCCTCTCCCAGCTCCAACCAAAAAGCCTTACAGAAGTCAACTGGGAGCCCATCCACTCCTGGTGCCTCCCAGACTCCATTGTTTGCAGGTCAAAATGTTAAGATGAAAATTAAAGCTGTATAATCTATCCAGTCTGGCCAAAGATATAACATTATCACATGTGTGAACCTTTCACTGCCATTTAAAGATCTCCAAAAATCACGTAATTCATATTTTTTAATAATATGAATTAGACGGTTACGCAAAGCTAAATGAGGCTCAATATGATTCCTATCTAAACTGAGCTCAGTACAGTTGAAATCACCACCTAGAAACAAAAAATCTTCAGTGCAACAGTTTTGCAAAGTCGAACACAGTGTGTCTAAAAAAAACAATCTTTCAACTGGTACAGCTGGAACATACACACAAATAAAAATAAACACATAATTTTCAAAAATTGCTCAAACTTTCAAGAGCCTACCTTTAACAATTTCATCAAAAACATAAGAAACGGGACTAAAATTCTTTGCAAATAAAATGGCCACTCCCCCACTGACTGAAGTATTGTGGCTTAGCTCATCAAACTCTCTCAGCCAGTCAACAGCATGTTTCACATCACTCTGGGTTTCTTCTAAAAAAGCAACATCAATATTTTCCTCTCCCCATCACTCTCAGTATCATGCTCTTCATCCTTATGTATTTCACTTTTTTTTTTTGCTTATTTTAGCATCAAGTACTTTGTCACTTTTCTTCCTTTTTTGGGGTATTTTAAAAATCTTTTTCCATTCTGAAACAGTTACTCTCCTCAGACATTTCTTGCAGTTGTGCTGAAATATTTGCTGAAGCTCTATCATTTTGCTCATCACCATCGTCTCCAGAACACTGTGCCACACATGCTTCTGTAGATCCTTCACAACAGCCTCTGAAAGCGTTAAGCAAAACGTCTAAAAGAAACAATATGTTTCACACTACTGATTGGGATCTTTTTAATCAGAGAAACCAATTTGCCATATCGAGATAAAGCCTGAGTTAAAATATCATCGCTCACAAATGGCGGAGCTTTTGACAAAGGGACTCGCTTAGCCGGTAGAGAAAGGGGCAGAACAGGGTTCACCACTGATAACTATTCTGTGCTCAACTATTTCATTAGCCTTATCTACTGTACACTGTCAAGAAAAACCACCATGGCACTGTTGAAAAAAAATGAAATGAAAAAAACAAAACAACTAGAAACACGCAGTTTAGGATAGACACAGCAAAGAGAGGGAAAAAAGGGAGAAGTTTCACTCACAGCACTCCACCTACCCACGCTCACACTCGCACCGGAAGTGAGAGAGAGAGAGAGAGAGAGAGAGAGAGAGAGAGAGATTAGTTTAACTTTACATACCACTTCTGTCAGTCTGTCAGCGGATGCGTCATTTAAATTATATGATAATTTCCACATTTAAGTTTAAAATGACCTGATGTCCCATCATGAAGTAATTCTAGGATTTATTAGGATAAAAAAAAAAATCCACTTAGACTGTTGAAAGAACATGGCACTCATTGCAGTATTTAGTTATACATAATAATGGTAACATGGTTTATTGCTGTAACCACAAAGTAATATAAGTAATAGAGTTAATTTGTCATAATGTGTTTTTATATTTTAGATTAATTTAGGTTTAATAAATCGAGTGAGGCAGAAATCGTGATTATGATCAAAGATTATGATAAGATTTATTTTGCAGCCATTTGAGTTTCCAGAAAAAAGTTTCTTTCCATTTACTGTGAAGCTGCTTTGACCCAATTGGTATTGTATAAAGCGCTATAGAAATAAATGTCACTTGACTTGACATTACGTTGAGTAGTGGTCTAAAAAAAAAAAAAAAAAAAAAAAAAAAATAATAATATGAAAATCTTTTACAGTAATAAATTATTTTCAAGTGAAGCATTTGACCTTTTACACAGCGTACTAAAGGCACATTGTATACTGTTATGAAATGACAATTACATTGTTTTTACTGATGAGACTTTATTCAAAGTGATTTTAAATGAGGAATTTATCATAATGCATCAGTGCATGCAATTTCTAAGCAATATTTGCAGTACACAACGCCATGTTTAAAATACAAGCTGGATCAGTGTTTTAATATTATTGTTGTTGTTGTTGTTGTTGTTGTTGTTGTGTGTGTGTGTGTGTGTGTGTGTGTGTATTACTTAATTACTTTATATCAGTCGACAAGACGACATTGGTGACACACTTACATCAGCCGAATTTAACAATTTACTAAACTCAGTAACTAACTCACTTTTTAAGAACATCAAAGAAAAACAACATATTTAGGTTATATTTTCGTATAAAAGCATGCATATACAGTAGTACAATAAGAAATAATTGTAACTGTAAGACTAACAGCACTGATTCAATCCAGCAAAGGACAGACTCTGCAGACTGCTGATCGCTGCTTCTGTCCTGAGATGAAACATCCTGGTAAAAAAAATAATAAAATAAAATCATCCTGGTTTGAATTCAGCTTTACGCCCTGTTGTGTTCTAAAACTTGGTAACTCGCTGTGTTGCATCTTCTCATGAACTGACCACAGAGCCAGCTGTGAACATTACAGTGCACTCAGGCAGCAGGTTAGTGAGCGCCTTGCAGCCTCTGCTGGTAGATGATGGAACTACAAATATGGCAATTATTTTTTCTCTTGAAATAAAGACAGACATTCAAAAATATCAGTGCACTGTGACAAAATAAAAGTTTTCAAAAGTTAATTTAAGTCACATCAACTTCACAGGCTATTTCATGCCAAAGATTATACATATATAAATATAGTAGAATACAAAACACAAATACATACATAAATAAATTAATAAAAACATTTATAACACAAATATTAGACAGACATTTCTATAAAATATATTTTAAAAATACTTTTGCAAGAAATTGTAAAAGTTTTTCTGGGTCCATCTTATAAAAGAAATCCTAAGAGTTTGTCCAGTTAATAACCTTTGTCTCATGACATTAAATATTGGACAGACCAAAAGCACATGTTTCACTGTCAAGTGAGTCCTGCAATACTGACATTTTGGTGCTTCTTCACCAATCAATAAATGTCCATGAGTTAATCTAATATGTCCAATATGACACCTTTTATACACAGCTTGGTCATGCCTGGATTTAAAAGAATAAATATATATTGTTCCTACAACAGAATTTATTTCAAAAAGTGTGTTATTTTATTCTTAAAAGTTTTCAACACAAATATTTGCATGGTTGTCAAGATTCAAGATTTTTATTTGTCACATACATGGTTATATGGAGAGCATGACCAGCAGTGAAATGTAAGTCAGGTCCGCTCCATGGACAGTGCAATTATTAAAGAATACAAACACAAGAAAATTATACAAAAAATATGATATGGAAAAAAAATTAAAAATAAAATGCTTATAAAATAAATGTGCAGGACAATAGACTTAAATATTAAGATGAGCAGGAATGTACAAGAGGAGAATGTGCAAACAGGTTGTACTGGGTATTTACATAGCAGCAATAGAGGTAAAAAATAGTAAATAAATAAAAATAAAATTACAGAAATTGCTTTGTGCAAGTGTCATTGTCGGTATATTCAGTATCTTCCTGATAATTAAGGGGGTGCTGCACAGTGGCGACCAGCAGTACAGTCGGTCTGTCTCATCTTTTTGTTTGTTTGATTAGTTGTTTGTTGCGATCATTGTAATCTTTATCGGTATAAACCATCATTAGATGTACTGTCTAACAGACCGTTACCATAGTCACTATGAGTTGCGTATGGGAGCTGGCTTTAATAGTCAGGTCGATACTGTTTGTCATCAGCGTGGCAAGTGAACCGGCCAGCAACGCAGAGGCACATGTATGCTACAACAGAGACTTTCTCTTAAAACTGAGCGCCTACGCGGACTCAAGAAGAGGAAAACAAAAGTGCCACTTCCAACTATCATTCTCTCTAACGTCCAATCGCTAAAAAGAAAAGCAGACGAGTTGCGAGTAAACACTCGTAACCTGCATGAATAAAGGGAAGCCTGTATCTTAGCCTTCTCTGAAACTTGGCTTAATGATACTGTGCCAGACTCCGAAGTTTGTCCTGAAGGATTTAGTTTAGTACGTTTGGATCGATGCAGCATGGCTACAGGCAAGGAACACGGAGGGGGCGTGTGCGTCATGATAAACGACAGATGGTGCAAAACAACTGTGGTAAGAAAAAAGATTTGCACTGAAGATATTGAACTTTCATCAGTTTCAATGCACCCCTCGTATCTTCCCCGTGAATTCCCACAAATATTTCTGACTGTTGTCTATATACACCCAAGAGCAGACATAAACAATGCAGCAGACATTGTTTTTAATATCACCCAAGAATTGGATAAAATCTCACCAGATGCGTCCAAGTTTATAATGGGGGACTTTAATAACTGTACCCTCAAAAAACTCTGTCTACCTATTCACAGTATGTCACCTGTCCAACACGAAAAGATAAAATTATTGATTTATGCTATGGCTCCATCCCCAAGGCATACTCATCTAGTGCCAGGGCCCCCTTGGGTGGCTCAGATCACAACACTGTCCTACTAAGACCCACTTATAAACAGGTTTTGAAAAAGCCTGTGGAAAAGCAGATTCAGGTGTGGGATGAGGACAGTATAGAGACGTTGAAAGGATGCCTTTAGTGTACAAACTGGACCATTTTCTGGACTCTTCAGCTGACTTGCACGAACAGACAGATGCTATCTCGGGCTATATAGACTTTTGTGTGAGTGTGGTGAGTGTCTTCAAGACAGAGAAAAAAATTGACTTTATGGATGACGCAGCATCCCTTGTTTTGGCCAACAACTTAAATGAACATTTTACTCGTTTTGAAATAAATGATAATGATAATATCTCTGCCTGGCAACAGATTGTGATGGACGATGCTGGGATGGAGAGCACTTTCATTATCAAGAAGGAGATGGTCCAGCGAGTGTTTGAGAGGACTAACGTACGAAAAAGCCCGGGGCCGGATAACATTGGAGGCAGAATGCTGAAGTACTGTGCGGCCCAATTAAGTGGTATTTTCTGTTCCCTCTTCCAATGTTCAATAGACACCCAGGTGGTTCCACTGCTTTGGAAAACAGCAGTTGTGAACCCCCTTCCCAAAGTCTCCCATCCATCCTCATCCAAGGATTACAGGTCTATTGCCCTCACCTCTCTTTTAGTTAAATCACTTGAGCAGATCATTAAAACACACATCATGAATTCCTGTAGACATGCTTTTGACCCTCTACAATTTGCTTACAGACTTGGGAGGGGGACGGACGATGCCATTGTAGTGCTTTTAAATTATCTGTATACACACCTGGAGGGTTGTAAAACACATGCTCGCATTTTATTTGCAGACTTTTCATCAGCATTCAATACAATCCACCCACAAATTTAAGCAAACAGACTTAGAGACAATTTCCAACTAAACTCAACACTAATTAAATGGACCTTGGACTTCCTGAGTGGGCAGCCACAAAGAGTAAGAGTGGGGAACACAGGGTCCACTTGAGTTCAGTTGGGACACCACAGGGTAGCATCTTGTCACCACTATTATATATATTGTACACTGACTGTTGTCGCAGTAGTTACCCTGGACGTTATATAATTAAATTTGCAGATGATACTGCTGTGATTAGTTTATTGGAGCGAGATGAAACTGAACACGGTCCAGTGTTGCATGAATTTGTTGACTGGTGTGAAGCCTCCCAGTTGCATTTGAATATGTCCAAGACCAAAGAGTTGGTCTTTGATTTTAGACATGGGGCTCCCTCACCCACTCCAACTCTGATAAAAGGAGAGGAGATAGAGATGGTGACGGAGTATAAATATCTCGGTCTTATCATTGACCGTAAATTATCCTGGGATCAGTGTGCTGATGCAGTTTTTAAAAAGGGCCAACAACGTTTATATTTTCTTAGAAAACTTAATTATTTTAATGTTGATAACAAAATGTTGTCTCTTTTTTATGTCTTTTATTGAGAGTATTCTCTCCTACTGTATTGTATGCTGGTATGGACATTCAAAAATCACCCACAGGAACAAATTGGTGAAGATTGTTAAAACCTGTGGAAGAATCATTGGTAAACAACAGGTAGACCTGTACCAACTATATCTGATGAGATTGGCACAGAAGGCAGACAAGGTTTGCATGGATACAACCCATCCACTTTCAGTGGAGTTCAAGCCTCTCCCTTCTGGTCGTAGATATAGATACCCTAAGGTTAAAACCAACCGAGCAAAAAACTCATTAATTCCCATGGCAATACCCCAATCAAATAAGGTATGGGGAGGGGTATGACTGGAGAACATATGTGGAGTAGTTTTTATTTTTATTTTTTATTTATTATATTGTGCATGTGGATAATGTTTGTGTTGTGGATTATGTGTCAATATTTCTGTACTGCATAACAAATTGCCTCTCTGAGGACATTAAAGTTTTCTATGTCTAAGTCTAAGTAAGTGAAGTCATGTAGAGGTTAAGAGACTAAGTTTGAGTTTAGGAGCCTGATGGCCTGGGGGAAGAAGCTCCTCCTAAGTCTCTCAGTTTTTGCTATCAGACTACGGAAGCGTTTACCAGATGGCAGCAAAATGAAAAGAGAGTTACCAGGGTGATTTGTGTCCTTAATGATTTTCACAGTTCTGCTTTTGCAGCATTTGAGGTAGATGTCCTGCAGAGAGGGGAGAGCAGACCCTGAGATGTGCTCAGCTAAGCGCACAACTCTCTGCAGGGCTTTGCAGTCTTGACCGGAGCTGTTCCCATACCACACTGAGATACACTGAGTCAATACACTTTCTATGGCCCCTGAATAGAAAGTTTTCAGGATTGCTGGTGAGACCCTGAATTTTCTCAGCTGTCACAGATGGTACAGTCTTTGCCTGGCTTTATTAACCTGTGTTTGAATGTGGGTAGTCCAAGTCAGGTCCTTGGAGATGTGTACACCAAGGTACTTGAAGCTGCTCACCCTCTCCACGGGGGTCCCACTGATCATAAGAGGAGTGTAAGGCTGCTGCTGTCTCTTCCTGAAGTTCACAATCAGCTCTTTAGTTTTAATAATACATTTTATTTGTAATGCGCTTTTCTTAAACCCAAAGCGCTACAGTAATAAAGTAATAAATAAAATAAAACAAAAACACCAAAAGCAATACAACAATTCATTAGAGAAAGACAGTCTTAAATAAATGTGTCTTAATCAACTTTTTAAAATAACCCAACGTTGGTGCATTTCTGACGGGCAGAGGAAGGACATTCCATAGCTTAGGGGCTTTGTATGAAAAGGCTCTTTCCCCCATGGTCTTTAGCTTACATGATGGCTGGTGAAGTGAAAGAGAGTTAGTAGAGCGAAGAGAGCGTGATGGAGTATAAGGACTGATGAGATCACAAAGATACTCAGGTGCAGTCCCATGAAGTGCCTTGTATGTTAAAATAAGAATTTTAAAATCAATTCTCGCATTTACTGGAAGCCAGTGTAATTGTGAAAGAACCGGTGTAATGTGTTCACGAGGAGAAGTACAAGTGAGCACACGAGCGGCAGAATTTTGTATATACTGAAGCTTGCTCAATGACTTAGCTGGAAGGCCAGAGAACAAGGCATTACAGTAATCTAACCTAGTTGTTATGAAGGCATGTATAAGCCTTTCTGTGTCTGCAAAAGAGAGAAAAGGTCTAAGTTGAGCTATGTTTCTCAGGTGGAAAAATGCAGTTTTAGAGATGTGTTTTATGTTTGCTTCAAATGATAATTGTGGATCAAAAATGACACCAAGATTTCGCACCTGTGAAGTGGGGATTACCGTACAGGAATCAACAATCAAACTGATCTGCTCGGCCTTACGAGTAGCCGCCACTGTACCAATCTGCATCAGTTCGGTTTTGGAGCCATTCAGCTTCAGGAAGTTGTTATGCATCCAGATACTGATCTCTGCTAAACAACCACGCAAAGCTATTAATGAGCAATGGACATCAGGACTAGTGGTGATGTAAATCTGCGTATCATCCGCATAGCAGTGATACCCAAGACCATGTTTCCTAATGATCTGCCCAAGTGGAAGCATATAAATGTTTTACTCACATTCATAGAGAGACAATTGTCCTGGCACCATGATGTGAGTTTCTCTACCTCATCCAACTATGCGGCTTCATTGTTTTTGGAAATGAGGCCCAGAACCACAGTATCATCAGCAAATTTGATAATAGATGTGGAGCTGTGAGAAGACACACAGTCATGTGTGTAGAGAAGAGTAGAGCAGGGGACTCAGGATACACCCCGGTGGAGCTCCCATGTTCAGGGTGATGGAGTTGGAGGTGTACTGGCCAACTTTCACCACTTGAGGTCTACCGGTGAGGAAATCAAGAATCCAGTTGCATAGTGAAGAATTCAGGCCGAGGTCCATGAGTTTGGAAGCTAGCTTAAAGGGGACTATAGTATTGAAAGGTGAGCTATAGTCGATGAATAGCAGACTTACATAGTTCCCATTGCTGCTGTCAATGTGCGTGTGAGAAGAGTGCAGGATGTGAGAGATGGCATCATCAGTGGATCTATTGGGTCAATAGGCAAATAGAAGAGGGTCCAAAGTATCAGGGATGGAGGAGCAAATGTTGTTCTTTATAAGTTTCTCAAAGACCTTCATGACTGTTGACGTGAGGGCAACCGGACGATAGTCATTCAGGCAAGAGGGGTTATTGTTCTTAGGCACAGGGATGATGACAGATTTTTTGAAGGAGGTGGGAACCACTGAGGTAGCAAGGGACTCATTAAAAATAGATGTAAAAAACCAGTGAGTTGATTCAGTTCAATTCAAATCAATCCAAGTTTATTTGTATAGTGCTTTTTACAATACAAATCATTGCAAAGCAACTTTACAGAAAATTATGTTTCTACAATATTTAGGAGTAGCTTATCAGTGATGATTATCAGTTTGTGTGCACATGGCAGAAATTTCGGAAAATCAATAAAAGACGTAAACAAACAGACGATTAACACTATTAACAGCAATTATGCAATCAAACTTATAGCAAAATGTGGTAGTTCTGTATGTTGTCTCAGGGTTAGCATTATCTGAGGTCCTCTGAGGGGTTGGTATCATCTCTTCTCAGGTGTTCTGGATCCAGACTGGAGCTTGTGTAAAGCTTGTGGGATGTAAATCCCGTGGGAAAACAGAGAAACAAATAGAGACATAATTAGCGTAGCTGCTGTTCCAGCCAAGTAAAATGAATTAGTTTAACCCAAGCTAAAGAATAATAATGTGCATTTGATCAGATAGAACTGCAGTCCAAAATTATGAGATGCATTGTTTGAATGCTTGGCCAAAGAGATGTGTTTGTAATCTAGGTTTTGTGACCTTAGGGAGCGTAATGGATTGTAGAGTGGTAGAAGGCTAGTTAGGTACGCAGGAGCTAAACCATTAAGGGCCTTATAAGTAAGTAATAATATTTTGTAACTGATACAGAACTTAATAGGAAGCCAGTGCAGAGACTGTAGTATTGGGGTAATATGATCATATTTTCTTGAACTGGTAAGGACTCTAGCCGCTGCATTTTGGACTACCTGTAGCTTGTTTATTGAGGATGCAGGACAACCACCTAGCAGTGCATTACAATAGTCCAGTCTAGAGGACATGAATGCATGAACTAGCTTTTCTGCTTCAGAAACAAGTAACATGTTTCGTAGCTTGGCAATGTTTCTAAGATGGAAGTGTAACGTGATGTTGAGATGTGGCTCGGAGAGAAGGAGAAACCCCAAATAGGTGTCGGCAAATAAAAGAAATGCACGAGGGATGACGACGTATCTTTCCCGTGTTTAATAAAAGTACTTAAACATCACACACTCGTCCGCATACATGGGGAGTCGAGTGAGGAAAAGAAAAGAAGTATACAAACATCCGGTCACAAAAGAAAAGGTTAAACGCACATGCGCAGTTCTCATCTTTTCAGATTACCATAAAAGGGACTGTTAAAGAAGAATGCTGTTTTTGTGACATGGGAAATATGATTTTCAAAAGACAATTTGCTGTCTAATATAACACCCAGATTGTTGACTGTAGAGGAAGTAAAAGTACATCTGTCTAGATCAGGGGTTCTCAAAGTCTGCATTCAAAGGTCCAAATCTGAATTTTCATCAATGACAAAGGTCCGGAACTATTGGTAATTACAAAACTTGTTTTTAATAAACGTATAACAAATCAATATTCATTTTATGAAAAAATAAGGTGCCTTTTGCATTCAAAATACATGAACAAAACAATTCATTTAAGTGTCTGGATTTTTCTTAACAAAACACCACAAAAGTAACATGGTTCAAAATACAGAGCAGTCTAATGTGAGAAATGGCACTGTCTGTCTCCCATCAGCTGCCGAAACCGTGGCACAAAAGGTGTGGTTGCTAGACGGAGACACTGGCCTAAATGTTCATTGGTCAAGCTGCTGCGGTGTGAGTTCTTTACAGCATTCATTGCTGAGAATGCAGACTCACACCGATAGGTTGACCCAAACATGGTAAGAACACAAATGGCTACTTTCTGTAGATTGGGGAAATTTTCAGCTGTGACCATTTTAGTCCAAAAGGTAACAGTGTCACAGTCCACTTCCTGCAAAGCCACATTTTCCTGCAAGTCAATGAGTTCAGTCTGCAGAGATGCCATGCTTGCCCACGGGAAGATGCTCTTGATTTCTTTTGAAAACTCCTCAACATTCTTGACTAGGAATGGAGATGGAATGCAGAGCAGCACTTGTCTGCCTACATTGAAGCCCTCAAAGCGCATCCTGAAATTTTCAGCTAGCTTCTCCAAAAAGGAAAGATGGTGACGATGGTGATTGCCATTAGTCTGCTGGAGAAGAGTTGGAAAGTGGATATGTGGCCCTGTGATGTCACTCTTAAAGATCTCCAGCCGCCTTTCAAAGGAGCGTACTGCTGCCATCAGATCACACACTGTGTTGCCTTGGCCCTGGAGCTTCAGATTTAGTTCATTTAGATGAGATGTTATGTCCACTAAAAAGGCCACAACCTCCATGGTGTCATTATCCCTCAGAAAATCCAAGTAATGGCTGGCTTTGACATTCTTCTGCTGGGACAAAAACATCTCCAAATCTTTCCTGATGGCCCAAGACCTTTCCAAGACTCTTCCCTTACTCAGCCACCTAACGTTGTTATGGAGGAGTAAGTCGTCATAAGCAGCATTTACCTGATAAGAGAAAGAAAAAAAATATATAAATAAATAAATACATTACCTTTTTGTGTTGCATAAATATTCATAAAGTGAACACAAACACCTTTGTAAATGCTGTAAATGTAAATGGTTAAAGTCTGTTGTAAGTAGATTTTGATGACAACCTTTAATAGTTCCAAATGCATATAATTACATTTTATTCACAATTAAAAATGATTAAATAAAAAAACATTTGTGAAATAAGGGTTGACTTATCATCAGTCAGTGGGGAGATTTTCAGCATTTCCTGCATTAATTATGCCTTAGTTACACATTGATTAAAATTGTTAAAGATGTAAATGCTTTTGCTCTGAAGCCATATTTTTTTATTTTGCAAGTCTCTCTCTCTCTCTCTCTCTCTCTCTCTCTCTCTGTGTGTGTGTGTGTGTGTGTGTGTGTGAGTGAGTGAGTGAGTGTGTGTGTGTGTGTGTGTGTGCGTGTGATCAACACTTAATAAACCCCTATTGACCCACACACACAAAAATACAGTAGAAGTAAAAAGTCAAATAAATTCTCACCTCAGTCAGGAATGCCTGCAGAAGACGGTGCTGAAGGGCAGAGGATGCTCTCAGGTAGTTCACAAGCTTCATAATAGTTTTCATGACGTCTGAATATTCTTTTCCAAGGCTAGCACACAGCACGGACTGGTGTATTATACAGTGGTATGTCAGCAGGTCGGAGTGCTGCTCTTTCAGACGCTGAACAGCTCCCTTCTCCTTCCCTATCATGGCTGGAGCACCATCAGTAGTGATGGACACAATATGCTTGACATCAGTTCCCCGTTCATTAAGCATCTGCATGATAGCTTCATAGATGTCCTCTCCTCTAGTGTGACAGAGTGGAGTAAGGCCAAGTATGTCTTCACAGAATGTCCCCTTTGCCTTGCTGAAATATCTGACAAACACACATAGCTGGGCTTGGTCTGTGCTATCTGTTGACTCATCCACCGCAAGTGAAAGGCAGGGTGCATCTTTGATATCATCAGTTAACTGCTTTACTAAGTCATGGGCAAGTACCTCTGTCCTCCTGGTTGAAGTGTCATTGGACAGTGGAATTTTCTTTAATTTCTCTGACATCTCCTGTCTCTCCTTTCCCTCAAACAAAGCATCTGCTATCTCCACTAAACACTCCTTAACTATCTCTGCATCAGTGAATGGCTTCTTGTTTTTGCTTAGTACCCAGGCCACACGGAAAGATGCTTCTGTAGCTCTCTCTTGCTGTGTCACAGCTCTCACAAGCAACTTATTTGTTGATTCATATGAAGACTTTAGCTGTCGTAGTTTTGCTGTCCGTACTTCTGTATTTTGTGGATATTGCCGTTCAAAATGACCGTGTTTTGTTTCATAATGCCGTTTGACATTTCCACTCTTCACAACTCCAACTGTCTCGTTACAAATCAAACAGAATGGCTTCGTGCTGGATTGGGGCAAAATGAACGCATACCTCTCTGTCCAATCATCTTTGAAAACTCTATTTTCTTCGTCAACTTTTCTTTTTCTGGACAATGACATCCTCCACACCCATTCAAACGCTTACTGCGGTGAAGTGTCGCGGCGCGCGACTCGCGCCCAATTACGGCAAAAGTATACACTCACTGGATGTCATGGCAACTGAATCACGGAGGAAAACTTTAAATATCTCGCCTTAGCTTAAATTTCGGACCATCTCCAAAAAGACATAAAACACTAAACAAATGATTTTGACATGCGTTTATCAAAGTAGGAAATCCAGACTTTTAATCCCTTACACACAATTACTGCTGTTGAAATAAGAAATGGAGGCGGGTCCGGATTGAATTCCCTCCGGGTCCGGATCCGGACCGGAGTCCGGACTTTGAGAAGTGCTGGTCTAGATGATCAGCACAGGACCTCAGAACACGGCCAGAAATCCCATCAGGACCTGCTGCTTTCCTGACGTTCACTCGCTTTAGGGCTCTCCGAACCTTGTCCTCAGACACAGTGATCACATGATTATCGCTGCTCTGAGTGCCACTTCCCGAAGCGCTGATCGGCAGACTTGCATTGCTGCGGTTGCATACAAAGCGGCCGTAGAAAGAGTTTAACTCATCAGCCAGCAACGGGTCTGCACTCACAGCTGCAGAGGATTTGTTTCCAATGGCATAGATGGTTCTTAGTCCTTGCCATATGCGTCGGGAGTCATTTAGCTGGAAATGTGACTCTATGCATTCCCTGTATCGGTGTTTGGCGGCTCTTACCACCCAATGGAGAGCATAGCATGATGTTTTGTACTCACTCATGTTCCCTGATGAGAGACTGGCATTGTATGAACCAGTGCGTTTGTTTACTGCAGCACGGATTGTTCTGTCCACCCACGATTTCTGATTTGAGAAGGTCCTTATAGTTATAGTATCCATAGCTTGTTCGGTTAGTGTGTTTACAAAGCTTAATGCTACATCCATGAACTCGCTGACGTCAGAGGAACTTGTTCGGAACATGTCCCAGTCTACGCCTGTAGCATGGCTTCAGAGTGGGTGGACCAGCGCGTCACCACCCTTTGCACCGGGGGTTCTTGAACAAGCCTTTGTTTATATTCCGGTGTGAGGAAAATGGCGGCATGGTAAGATTTGCTGAAAGCTGGTAGTGAGCGAGCTTTGTAGGCATGCTTAAACTGAGAGAAGCAATGATCCAGTGTATTTGGTCCTCTGGTTGGACAGGATACATGTTGATAAAAGTTCGGCATGACCTGCCTGAGGTTGGCTTTGTTAAAATCCCCCGCGATGATAAGAGCAGCGTCAGGATGTTTGTTGATGTTGCCGCTGAACACATCGTGGAGCTTAGACAAGGCCAAGACGGTGTCAGCTTGTGGTGGGATGTAAACAGCAGTAACGATGATCGACGAAAACTCCCGGGGCAGATAGAGTGGAGATATTCCTGGGGTCACACCATTTCTTGTTAATCATGAAACACACTCCTCCACCTTTGGATTTACCGGCCTCTACTGTCCTGTCCATCCGTAAAACAAAGAAATTTTCAGACAGCTTTACAGCAGTGTCCGGGACCGAGGTCATGAGCCATGTTTCAGACAAAGGATGTTACAGTCCCTAATGTCCCATTGGAAACTTATCCTGGCTCTAAGATCGTCCATCTTATTCTCCAGAGACTGGACAATGGCGAGCAGAATGCTCGGCAGAGGAGGGCTGTGTGCTCTTTTTCTCAGTCTGTTGCAGATCCCAGCGCGTTTCCCATGGTGTTTCTTGATCCGTCGCCGCGTTGGGTTATTCAGGTGGCCATTGTTCTTCTCAGCGTTCCGGAGAATCTCAGATGGCCATGATGGATTGGAGGATAAAGTGTCCTGAAACAGGTTAGTGAAGCGGTGTCCAATGTCCAAAAGTGTTCCTTTGTCATAAATGATCAGTGCAGACGATATGTGTGTAAAAAGAGAGAGCAAAAGAAAGTACAAAAGTAAATAAAAACACAATCTACGTGGAGCGACCTGGATGGCATCCGAACTCAGCGGCGCCATCAAGTTTGTGGTTTTCCCTCGGAAATGAGACACTAGTGTTACCGCGGATTGATTATTTCCCCCGCAGTTTTGCATAAATTCTAATAAATTACAAACTCTTTCGGGTTCCTTTTTACATCAGTAGTAATATTAATTAGGTATTACATATAATTTGGCAATAAATTGTAGAGTCTTGGACATTTTATTGGTGCAGAGATGAGTATGTGTATTTTGCAAAACATATTTTGATCACTTAATACATAATATAATATTCAGTAAACATTCAATAGTGTTCTATTGTTGACTAATTGTAATCAGCTTTGCTGTTCAGGGCACAGGCAATCAAATGCAGCATGATCAGGTGGTTCCTGTGAAACTCATCCTCATTTGGCCACACTAATCCATGTGAATATTTCCCTACACATTTACATGAAGGTTCCTGGAAAACCTTCTGAGAAAACAACTTTCAAGATGTTTGTTTTGTCCTCACTGACTGTGACCGTTTGTTTTGTTTTGTTTTGTTTTGTTTTTTCGCCTGATTGTGCAAATCATTGGACTAGAATCTAGATGTACAAGTACAGCTAAAATTATTTTGCCTATGTAAATAATGTTCAATTCCTTTACTGATAGTTAAGAAGCAAGCTGAGAAAAGGACTGGTGATGACATGCTGAAGAGACATAAGGTGTACGCCTTTTCCTTTTTTGCAAAATATATTTTGGTCCCACTTCATATTGTGTCCCTAATACCTGTGTACTTACATAGTAACTAGATGTGTACATAGTATGTAACCACAGTGTAAATACACATTGGTACATAGTATCTACAGCTCTAATGTTTGTGTAACTACACAAATAACTACACACTGTAACAGGACATTGGCAACAACACTTTTTGGTAATGAAAGTACAAATGTGTAACAGGACTAACAGTACTTTTTGGTAAAGAAAGTGTAACACTTTATATTAGATTTATGATGTAATTACTCTGATGTTACACAGCAGCGGCCAGTAAGTTAGGCTTTACACAGAAATTATGGTTGGTGTCCAGAATGTTACACTTTATATTAAGTGGACAGTTCCTAAGGAGTTACCATGTAAGTTCACTGATATTACAGTGTTGCACCAACTTCAACTCCAGATCCAACTCCTCCCACATTACATATCCCTAAACCTATCCCCTGGATCCCACTTCCACCTCTAAATCTACCCATCTCCACCCCCTGGATCAAATGGTTCCAATTACTCTTATACATGTTGTTATAAAATGTAGTTACATAATTCCTGTTACGGGGGGGGGGGGGGGGAGTGAAAAAAAGTGTTGTTAGCAATGCTGCACATTTGTACTTACACAAACCATCCTGAGGGTTGTTACGTGTGTAGTTACAGAAATATTACAGCTGTAGATACTATGTACCAATGTGTACTTACACTGTGATTACATGCTACATACACATTTAGTTACTATTTAAGTACACAGGTATTAGGGACACAATATAAAGTGGGACCCATTTAAGTCACATGATATTTACAACTCAGGTGATTGGCTGCCAAAGAAAGTAACTTCAGTCTTTGCTAGTTTGTCCTCTAACAGATACCAAACTGCTTCCAGTGCTTCATCTATGTCCTAAGTTAACACAGTTATAATATTATAATATTCAGTAAATGTTCTCAATAGTGTTCTATTGTAATTGTAATCAGTTTTGTTCTTCAGGAGCACAGGTAGTCAAATGCAGCATGATCACGTGGTTCCTGTGAAAGGGTTAAGGCACATTTAATGATGCAGTTTCACAGGGAAATCATCTAGCTGCATAAATTCTGATATGCATTAATGATGCAATTAACACTGTACTGATGCTCACAGACCCCTCCTCTTTAGCTTGATTTTCCCTCAATGATTTTTATTATGAGCTGCAAAAACGCATAGGATCTCTTCAAAAGAGTTCTCTTTTACATCTAAAATTGATTGTAGGATGGAAAACGCACCCGTACCAATGAGAAATACTACAACCCAAGATAATAACATGAGAAGAACCTCAGTATTGTTCTATAAATGATTAGAAAAGTGCAAGCTAGCATGAAAATTATGCCTTTTGGTTATATGAATTAACAAAACAATGAAAACCAATCAAATTTTAATAAAGTTGCACATATTTATGTATTTGTATACATTTGTATACATATTTGTATATTATAGTTTTAACAAATTAATAAACTTAACGTAATGCATATTTGCTGGTCACACATGAAACAGGTCAGATTTCTGTAATAGTAGTAAGAAATTTAATATGTTTTAAACATAAGAAGTTTAACTAATTAGTTTTTTCTTCATATGTTTATCTGAATAAAACAGATGCAAATAGTTAATAATAAACTATGCCATGTTTTTTTTAGTGAAAAAAAAAAGTTTTATTTTGACTGAAAAAAAAAAATCTGCATCACAAATTTGTTTATAATTTAATGTTAAAACTGTAATCCAAATACATAAATCTTCAATTTAGACCTAAATATATTTTGAATGTTGGTTGATTGACCTCACAAAAGAAGATATCAGCCATGTGAAGGAAAATAATGTTGAAAGAAAAAATTCCAGTTGATCCTTGTCAAAAAAAAAAGTGTCTTTCAGAACACTGTCAGTGTTATGGACCTGTGTTTCCTTGTTTTACTTCTGTCTTAGTTCCTGTTTTCCTTTTTTGGTCATGTTTCCTGTTCCTGTTTAGCTGACTGATTATTCCGCTCACCTGTGTTTGGAATTATCCTGTGTTTATTAGTTCCTGTCTGTTCCTTAGTTGGTCGTCCGGTCTACTAAGTTACTAGTTTGTTTGTCTAAAAGTTTCTCATGTTGGTTTTCCCCTGTGTGTTTGTATTAAAGACTGTTCAAGTGGATTATTGACTCCTGTGTTCTTCCAGCAACTACTCAAACTGTGACAAACACTAATAGCTTACAGCAGTGCTTATGTCTGAGTTTGAGGCAAAACAGCCAGAAATGTGTCTGATGTCTGTATGGAGTGACGGCTCTTTGTTTGAGCTTTGAGCAGATGATGGGCTCCTGTGGAGCTTCTGATTTACATCCTGCCTGGGATCATTTAAATACACACAAAACAACATGGAAATGATCGGTGATCAGACTGATGGAGTGGAAATCATGAACTAAAGGTCTGTGGGTTCATCTAGAGCAGGGGTTTCAAACTCAATTCCTGGAGGGCCGGAGTCCTGCTGAGTTTTGTTCCAACATTGCTCCAACACAGAAACCATGTAGTTTTCAAATAAGCCTGAAGGACTTGATTGGTTGGATCAGGTGTGTTTAATTAGGGTTGAATCTGAAGTCTGCAGGGCTCTGGCACTCCAGGAATTGAGTTTGACATCCCTGATCTAGAGCTACTATAGTTAGCATACATCAAGTCAACATACAGATGATATTATGACATACAGTGTAATTCATCATTGGACAAAGAACAAAAGCAACTTTCTACAGCTGTCTACACTATGTACTTGGTGATTTGCACAGTTGTTGCGAGAATTTCCATTTGATACATCTGGTGATGTATTTTTCTGTGTTTATCTTCATCTTTCTCTCGCTTGCTTTTAGGTGAAATTTGCCCTAATTGGGCATACAAAGATGCACCTGCTGATTCATCAGCTGAAGTCCAGTATCTTTTGAAATATCAGAATGTAACGAGGAGGAGAGAGCAGAGTTGTTTATTAGAGTAAACACACCTGAGCAAGCTAATCAGTGTCCTCAGGATCATTTGAAAATCACAGGTAGGTGAGTTTGATCAGGGTTGGAGCTAAACTCTGCAGTGCACTGGCCCTCGAGGGTAAGATTTGAATAACCCTGATCTAGACCTTCATTTTTCTTCGTGTTAACTGTTGTTTTTGTTGCATAAGCCATTCAGCTACTTTTTTAATCCCCATTTCTTTCTTTCTGTTGAGTTTTGTGAGCTGGCGAGTGTGCCACTATTCTTTTGTACCTTGTAAACATTGTAAATACTGTAGTACTGTAGGGATTGGGTGCCAGTTTTCTTTATTGTAAATGGCTTTTTTTTCTTTTCCTGTTTATGCATTAGATCGGGAGTCAGGGAAGACTGCTGACATTTGTTTCCTTTTTCTTTGGCATAGGCTACTTATAGTCCCTGGGTTTAGTTAATGATATGTTTTGTTTATTATTTTGGCATTGCCCATTCCTGAAGTGATTGTCTCTTTACTGTGTCACCACAAGACTTAAAAATACATTTACCGGAATGGTAGCAACGGGTTCAGATTTCGTTATTTGTAATCTTTCCTGACCCTAAACCAGGGTTGTAACACATCAGTGGCCAAAACACATTCTCCTGGACACAACCTGGCGGAGCAATAAAAATGGGGTTAAAAATAGACCGAACAAGAAAGGTGTAAAGAAATGTTGATATCGGTGTGAGACTGGAAATACTTTCTACACTGTCATTTGTCCATATGTTGTTGTTGATTATCTAACGTCTGATAAACAAACACATTCAACACAGAATAAATCTGTAAAATTCACAGAATTTTAGAAATGTTGTAATGTTACGATCTCCCTTTTTGGTCTGGGGGCAGGAAATGAGGGTTACAAAGGCTGCAGTGAAAGAGGGAGAGAACTCCTGTCTCCAGGTCCCTGGACAAACACAAATCACAACGATACCAGAGTTAAAGTAAAAAAGATATCAGGTTTTATTTTAAATAATCGGTGGGATATAAACGTAAGACTTCAGGAGGGGAAATGGACAAAATAACTGTAGCCGGGCCCTATGTGGCCCAGTAGAATTGCCCAATAATTTTGACCCCAATCCAGGGACACATACAATTAATGCCTGACTACACCACCTTGGGAATATCACCCAAAGATTTTACCCATGAGACTTTGCACAAGTTCCCTACGCAGCGGCAAGCAAAACATGGAAACACAGGTATTACTCAAAGTACAAAATGATTTATTAGGACAATATAAAAAACAATACAAAAGTTGCAATAGCGAAACCATGACACATCAACTCTAAGAAAGACTTGCATCAACATAAATCACTTACAAACCATCATGGAGCTACGTCCTAGATTACAGGGAAGACTCTTCAATTACAAATGATCTCCTAATCTACACTGTACAGAAAGAGCCCAGTGTACACAGCAGACCCCATCACTCACTGAGGAACACCGGCACCTAAAAAGGGGAATAGCCTCCCTGGTCAGTCAAGGCCTGTAGCTGCTAGGAAAACACACACAGATAATGATATACAAATTATACAATTTACACATAGTCTTAAAAAACAACTCAAACAAACAAAGCAAAGTCAATTAATTAACACCAGTTATATAAAGGAGAGAATGAACTGAAAGCAAAAGAACAAACAAAAACAATGCTGCACAATATTAGCAAACCAAGAAAACAACCATTTCCAACAACAACAACAACACACACACACACACACACACACACACACACACACACACACACACACACACACACACAAACACACACACACACACACACACACACACACACACACAAAACAACAAAATTATAATAATGAAAAACAAATCTAAGTCAATAGTTAAATGACAAAAGTAATTCAAGATAATACAGAAAAAAGGGAAAAAATATAACTCAGATCATATTAACACAGGGACTCAATTACAATATAACAAGAACAAAATAAATACACAAATTGCAAAACAACTGAAGTTGGACAGAACTAAGAAAACCAAAGAAAATCAGGAATCAACAATTTTAACAAAGAGTAATTTAAAGTCTCTGTTTTTAATAATAATAAAAAAAAAACTTTTAATTTAAACACAACACTACAAACGTCATTGCTATGTTGATTCCACCTGTTTTAGATGAGCCCCCCACCCCCCGAAAAAAAATAATAATTTGCATTTTGCCAGATTTGTTTAGTAAATCAGGCTTGACCTGAGAGATGTGCTGAGAAAAGTAGTTCTGGAGGTCCTATGATGTGTGAAATATATTCAGCAAGCTGTCAGTCAGAATTTCCCAAGGGTGGAGACTGCTAAGAGAAACACAAATAAAAAGAGGGATTTATGGTATAAGAGAGAGAGCAGAAGGGGAAACTCACACCCTCATCATATCTGACCATCACACGTATCTGGTTAATGGTCTTTAAAAAACAAGATGGAGGGACTCTCTTATCTGTTCTTACTATTGGGTGAGTATAAATGACACGCATCAATCAAATGATGTACAATTATAAATCCTGTTTAGCCATTCTTTATGAAAATATTTAAAGAATCAAATGCAACATTAACTTGATCCACATCCCAGAAAGCAATGGAAATATTTTGTTTTTGTAACAGGTGTCTTTTCCATTCAGGGCAGTTCAGAAAACTTGGAAGGTAAAAAGTAGTAACTAATGTCCCATTAGTTAACATGCATTAACTAACATTAACCAATACACAACTTATAGTATTTATTAATCTTTGTTAATGTTGGTTAATAAAATACAACTGCTCGTGGTTAGTTCATGTAAGTGCAGATCCATTAAAAATATTAACTTCAGATTTTAATGTAGTAGTAAATGGAATTGAATGTTTTGGATTGGAATTTAATAATTTAACCCAAATGGAATGTACTGAAACTTCACACATTTGAGTCTTGACCCTCTGTCTCTTTAAATGTTTTTAGAGAATTTGGCATTAAAAGGAACGGCTGTACAGTCGAGCACATTTTACACCTCTGAAGCTACAAAGGCCATCGACGGCATCAGATACTCTCCTTCAGGTACACCCCATCCAGACGAAACCTATACATACTGCTCCATCACATCAAACCAGCTCAACCCGTGGTGGAGGCTGGACCTGCTGGATTATTACGACATTTACAACGTGACCATCACCTACAGAGGCGACTGCTGTCTGGAGCAAACGACTGGAGTAGAGATCCGCATCGGAAACTCTCTGCTAAACAACGGCAACAACAATCCCAGGTGAAGTTATGAAAACAGTTATGAACGTGTCAGGAGAACCGGATTTCAGCAGGTCAGCTGATTGTGTCATGGTTTCTCTCTTTCTCTCTGCAGATGTGCTGTCACTTCACTTGTTCCAGTAGGCAGTACTGTCAGTTTCTCTTGCGGTGGAATGGAAGGTCGTTATGTGAACATGTACATTCCTAACATCAAGGCATATCTCACGCTGTGTGAGGTGGAGGTTTATGGAACAGGTAAAACAGATAAAAAATAGGTCCATTGTCAATAGCATAGAGATGTACGAAGCACAGCTCACAAAGATGTCACTTTCAAGCCCAGCATCTTTCTGTTGGTAGAACTTGCATGATCAACTTGAACATGCAGTGAAATCTGCGTGGGGAATTTTTTTCGCCCTCGTGGGAAACTCCGGTATTCTTATTCTATGAGGCTGAATCCAGCTTCTAATTCACAGTTTCTTATTGACGCTATACCTTCCACCTTAAAAATGCCACGCTTCCGCGCTTCCATGCTCCATTTAGGGAAACTATTTGTGTCGCTTTTTCAGAAACGAACTATAAACTATTTTAAGGGGGTCATATGATGCATTTTCAAGTTTTTTTTTTCTCTTTGGAGTGTTACAAGCTGTTCATGAATAGATAAGATGACTAAAGTCTCAAACCCAAAAAGATATTCTTTATAAAAGTTAAGACTTGTCCACGACCTCCTAAAATGCTTTGTTTAAACACACCCTCACATGTCTACTCACTGTGGGAAGATTTCCATAATGCCGCCCAAATGTTCACGCAAAGAAAGAAGGAGTAACTTTGATTCTCGCTGTAGTATTGTTGCCACCGTCATCATGTCGTAGAGACGCTGTGTGTTTCATTGTGAAAGCGAAACTACTTTATTTGGTCTTCCAAAAGAGCACACAATTTGAAATCAGTGGTTAAGTTGTATTTACAACACTGTTCCAGAACAGTTCAATCTAAATATTTAGATGTGTGCTGCGCATTTTATGGAGGACTGTTTCCTGATCCTGGGAGAGAAGACTACAATGCCGGCTGTTCTGACTCAGAGCCTGTAAGTATGTTTTCATATTTAAAGAATTTACCACTGATGATTTAAATGAGCAGTGTAGAGTAGCGCTTGTTGTTTGTCATTTCTCCGATCACAAATGCAGACTAGGTTTTATGTTTATGTGGCGCGATGCAATGCAGTGTGTAAAAAGACAGTATAAGTCATTATAATCAGAAATTATGTCCCCGCTGGATGCAACAAATGCCTCATTTGTAATGGGTTTTATTGGTTCTGTCTCGTCACACCGGGACACACGGCATCACAGTATGGTGAGGGGCGTAACATTTCCGTCACACGCTTGCGGTATTCGACCATTTACAATGTACTGGATAGCTGGCCAATCAGAGCACACCTCGCTTTTCAGAACGATGAACTTTGTAAAAATCGATGGATTTCAGAAGGCGGGCATAGAGGAGAAACAATAATGTACAGTATGTGGAAAATAATGTTTTTTTAACCTTAAACTGCATAAACACATTTAATTACTCCAAATACACAAAATAATGTTCTTTTTTATCAACATCATATGACCCCTTTAAAATGTAAATAATACTGTGATAATAGTGAAACCGGGCTGTCAACATGAAATCTAATTACATTATCCGTTAATAATTGAATGTGTCATCCTTTGAGTATAGTAATGAATAATATATATATATATATATATAGTGACGTGACATACAGTCACGTATGGTGACCCATACTCAGAATTCGTGCTCTGCATTTAACCCATCCAAAGTGCACACACACAGGAGTGAACACACACACACACACCATGAACACACACCCGGAGCAGTGGGTATCATTTATGCTGTGGCACCCAGGGAATAGCTGGGGGATCGGTGCCTTGCTCAAGGACACCTCAGTCGTGGTATTGCCGGCCCAAGACTCGAACCCACAACCTTAGGGTTAGGAGTCAAACTCTCTAACCACTAGGCCACGACTTCCCTATATATATATATATATTTATATTTATATATATATATATTTTTTTTAATCTAGACTCTTGTGAAGACTTCATATGACCCAGCACCTGTGAGCAGATGACGCCTACCCTGCAAGGACTCCAGATACAAAATGATGACATTTTCATTGCTTTAAAGTGCACACAAAGTTAGCTTGAATGCATATCTGATATTTCTAAATACTATAATTTGAATTAGATTTCAACTGTTCTTTCTGATATAAGCTCCTATAAAGACTATTCTGGTTTTGTAACAGAAAAACTTGCATTTTCTGTAAAGCTTCTTTGAAACAATATTTATTGTGAAATGCGTTATATAAATAAATTTGAATTAAACTAAATGAGCCATTGCATTGTTGTTGTCTCTGAGGGAGTGTTAAAAGTTTCACAGGGGGCATATACCCATTGTGTTTGTAAATAAAATAAATAAAATTATACACACACACAAACATATATATATATATATATATATATATATAAATATATAAATAAATTAACTATATATTAGGCTGATATGACAATACAATAACAGGAGAAATTGCATTATTGGCTCAACTGATTGCTCTATTTCTCAGCTTCCTTTGAGGGTGCATTAAAAGATCCACTGAGGTCATATTCCCAGTGCACTTGACTGTAACCACACACATTTTCAGACATTTTTACTGTAGCATTTTTAAATTATGGTCCCATACATTCAAGATTCAAGATTTTTATTTGTCACATACATGGTTATATGGAGAGCTTATAACCAGCAGTGAAATGTAAGTCAGGTCCGCTCCATGGACAGTGCAATTATTAAATAATCGGTGGGATATAAACATAAGATTTCAGGAGGGGAAATGGACAAAATAACTGTAGCCGGGCCCTATGTGGCCCAGTAGAATTGCCCAATAATTTTGACCCCAATCCAGGGACACATACAATTAATACCTGACTACACCACCTTGGGAATATCACCCAAAAGATTTTACCCATGAGACTTTGCACAAGTTCCCTACCCAGCAGCAAGCAAAACATGGAGACACAGGTATTACTCAGTGCAAAATGATTTATTAGGACAATATAAAAAAAACAATACAAAAGTTGCAATAGCTAAACCATGACACATCAACTCTAAGAAAGACTTGCATCAACATAAATCACTTACAAACCATCATGGAGCTACGTCCTAGATTTACAGGGAAGACTCTTCAATTACAAATGATCTCCTAATCTACACTGTACACTCACATACCAAGAAAGAGCCCAGTGTACACAGCAGACCACATCACTCACTGAGGAACACCGGCACCTAATAAGGGGAATAGCCTCCCTGGTCAGTCAAGGCCTGTAGCTGCTAGGAAAACACACACAGATAATGTTATACAAATTATACAATTTACACATAGTCTTAAAAAACAACTCAAACAAACAAAGCAAAGTCAATTAATTAACACCAGTTATATAAAGGAGAGAATTGTCATAATACAAGAAGCGGAAGCAATAATGCAAGTAACTCTTTATTGAGAGTAGAAAGGACACAAAGTAGTACTGGAGCTCGGGTGGGCTTGTGGTGCAGGGACTAGATGGTCAGCATGCTGGTGAAGACAGGTGACGGTGAATCTCCAGACGAGATGGGACGAACACCACAAGGACACCGAACAGGAACTCGAATCCGGAACAGGACTGGAACGACACACGAAGACATAACCTGAGGACACCCAAACAACGATCTGACAAAGAGAGGAGAGTGCGATGAGTCTTTATAGGTGAGTGAATTGGCAGCAGCTGGTGCGATGAATGAGATCAGCTGGCGTGCTGATCAGCAGGAACGAGCGGTCACGCCCACTCACACACACCCATACACACACAGAACAACAATTACATGGGACACGAAGAAAACATAGAATTCATGAACCGTGACAGTACCCCCTCTCCTAAGAACGCCTCCTGGCGTCCCTTACCTGTCGATTGTAATCATCAATAAGGGAGTGATCCAGGATGTCTCTAGCAGGAACCCAACTTCTCTCCTCTGGACCGTAACTCTCCCAGTCCACCAAGTACTGGAATCCGCGTCCCCTCCGCCTTGAGTCCAGAATACGATTAACCGAATATGTAGGTTCCCCTTCTACGAGTCGCGGTGGGGGGGGGGGGACCGGGACAGGCGGATTAATATGAGAGTGAAACACAGGTTTTATTTTGGAAACATGGAAGGCGGAATGAATCCTCCTGTACACTGGAGGGAGTTTGAGGCGGACTGCCACCGGGCTAATGATCTTGGTGACAGTGAACGGGCCGATAAATTTGGGAGCAAGTTTATTAGAGACGGAACGGAGAGGAATGTTCTTGGTAGAAAGCCACACTTTTTGACCAATGACGTATACGGGAGGCCTAGACCGGTGGCGATCGGCTTTGGCCTTGGTGCGCGCCCCCGCTTGGAGTAGAGTCTCGCGGGCTCTAGTCCAAGTGCGATGACACCTCTGGACGAAGGCGTGAGCAGAGGAAACCGTGACTTCAGATTCCAGACTAGGAAAAATTGGTGGCTGGTAACCTAGACTACACTCAAATGGAGATAGGCCCGTAGATGATACTGGTAACGAATTGTGGGCGTACTCCACCATTGACAGTTGTTGGCTCCATGAGGAAGGATTCTTGGAGACCAGACATCGCAACGTTCTCTCCAAATCCTGGTTGGCTCTCTCAGTTTGGCCATTGCTCTGGGGATGAAACCCTGAGGACAGACTAACAGTCGCACCCAGTAATCTACAAAACTCTTGCCAAAATTTGGACACAAATTGAGGTCCTCTGTCGGAAACCACGTCCGTCGGGAGGCTATGTAACCGAAAGACGTGGTTAACGACTGTTAACGCTGTCTCCTTGGCTGAGGGTAATTTGGGCAAGGGAATGAATTGGACCGCCTTCGAGAACCGGTCCACCACGGTCAAAACTACCGTGTTCCCCTGAGAGGGTGGGAGGGCGTTGACAAAATCTAGTGCGATATGGGACCAGGGTCTCGAAGAGATCGGCAGCGGTTGAAGGAGCCCATCTGGGGGTCGATTGGAAGTCTTACCAATGGCATAAACTGAGCAAGCCAAAACAAAACTGTGAACGTCGCGAGTCATACGTGGCCACCAAAATCGTTGCTTGACTAAAGATGTAGTGCGACTGACTCCTGGATGGCAAGCCACATTGGAACAATGCCCCCACTGAATAACGCTGGACCGTAATCCCTCTGGCACAAATAAACGGTTCGGTGGACAGTCGACCGGAGGCGTTACCCCTTGTAAGGCCATCTTGACCTTCGATTCGACCTCCCACGAGAGTGTGGAGATAATTAGGGTCTCGGGAAAAATGCACTCGGGAGTAGACATGCGATCGGAACGGTCAAAAATGTGTGATAATGAATCGGGCTTGATGTTCTTGGAGCCTGGGCGGTACGAGAGAGTAAAGTCAAAACGTCCGAAAAAAAGTGCCCACCGAGCCTGCCTGGAGTTCAGTCTTTTAGCGGTTCTAATGTATTCCAGATTCTTATAATCGGTCCAAACGATCAAAGGTACTCCCGACCCTTCTAACCAGTGACGCCATTCTTCCAATGCTAACTTGACTGCCAGCAACTCTCTGTTACCAATATCATAATTACGTTCGGCAGAGGACAAACGGTGAGACAAAAACGCGCACGGATGCATTCTGTCGTCTGCAGAAGAACGTTGGGATAACACTGCACCTACCCCTACCTCTGACGCATCGACCTCCACCACGAACTGACGTGATGGATCAGGGGTAATTAAGATGGGGGCTGAAACAAAGCGGCCCTTCAGTTTGGCGACCACCTGAACGTAGTTCTGGGGGAGGTCAAGGCGGTCAGAGGCGAGGCTAGTTGGCTGAAATTGCGAATGAAACGCCGGTAGAAATTGGCGAACCCCAGAAACCTCTGTAGGCCTTACGGGAATCTGGACTTGGCCAATCCACCACAGCCTTAACCTTCTCAGGATCCATACGCATTCCTTCAGACGACACGATGTACCCTAAGAAAGGAACAGACTGTGCATGAAAAGCGCATTTCTCCACCTTGACAAAAAGCCCATTCTCTAGCAGCCTCTGAAGTACTTGTCGAACATGCTGCACGTGTTCCTGGAGAGAAGGAGAAAAAAATCAATATGTCATCCAGGTAGACATATATGAACTGATCGACCATATCTCACAGCACGTCGTTGACAAGTGCTTGGAAGACTGCTGGGGAGTTGGACAAGACGAAGGGCATGACCAAGTATTCAAAGTGCCCTCTGGGGGTGTTAAAAGCAGTCTTCCATTCATCTCCCTTCCTGATGCGGACCAAATAATAAGCATTACGTAAGTCCAATTTAGTGAAGATCGACGCTCTCTGCAACCTCTCGAAGGCTGAAGACATCAGCGGCAAAGGATAAGTATTCTTTACCGTGATGCTGTTCAACCCCCGGTAGTCAATACAGAGATCAGTCCTTCTTCCCCACAAAAAAGAACCCCGCCCCCGCTGGAGAAGAGGAAGGACGAATGAACCCCGCTGCTAGAGAATCAGAAATATATTTCTCCATAGCCTCTCTTTCTGGAACAGAAAGTGAATATAACTTGCCATTAGGCGGAGACGTACCTGGCAGTAACTCTATAGCACAGTCATAGGGACGATGCGGAGGGAGAGAAGCAGCTTGAGACTTACTGAACACCTCCTTCAGGTCCTGATACTCCGTGGGCACGTTTGACAAATCCACTGCTTCCTCCTGAAATGCAGAAACAGAAACAGACGAACAGGCAGACACAAGACAGGACTCATGACATTTACTGCTCCACTCCACCACTGATCCTTGCTGCCAGTCAATCCTAGGGTTGTGTTTGATGAGCCAGGGGTGTCCTAAAACAATGGGTGCGAGGGGGGAGTCCAGAATGTAGAAGGAAGTAGTTTCCGTGTGGTTGCCAGATACAATGAGTGTAATGGGTCCAGTGGTGAATGAAACGTTAGGTAGAGCTTGGCCGGTAAGGGCCTGAACAGCAATGGTGCGGGTGAGAGGTAACAGGGGAACGAGAATCTTGTGTGCAAATGTGTAGTCCATGAAGTTACCTTCTGCCCCGGAGTCCAAAAGTGCTCGACAGTTGTGAGTGTTGGCTGACCATCTTAGTCTTACCGGGAGGAGCGTAGATGTTGATGAGGTCTTCTCAGCGGAGATCCCACCCGACAGTAGCCTCAGATTTACTGCCGGGCTCGCCCTTTTACCGGGCAGTCATAAGCGAAATGTCCTGCAGTCTCACAGTAAAGACAAAGGCCCTGGGATCTCCGCCTCTCCTTCTCCTCCCGGGAAAGCCGAGCTCGCCCGACCTGCATGGGCTCGTGATCGTAGACGGGGCTGACCGCATCCGCGCCGCTGGATCGCATGGTCTCAGCTGCTCCAGAGAACCGAGTGGGTACCCTCAGACATTCGACTCAAGAGAGTCGGGAATCCACGCGAAGTGCCAGTTCAATCAACCCATTGAGTGTAGTAGGTAAGTCCAGAGCGTAAATCTCTCTCAGGACGTGGTCAGCCAGCCCATGAAGGAACATATCCCACTGCGCCTCCTCGTTCCACTGACACTCTGCCGCCAAAGTCCGGAACTCGATAGAGTAATCCGATACAGATCTTCCGCCTTGTTTGAGGTCCGCGAGGATCCGTGCCGCCTCTCTTCCCGCGACTGCACGGTCAAACACCCTTCTCATCTCGGCGGCAAGTGTCTGGAACGAGGCACAGCATGGATCTTGGTTCTCCCACACCGCCGTCCCCCATAGCGCTGCCCTCCCAGTCAGTAGCGTGAGTGCAAATGCCACTTTGCTCTGTTCAGTGGCAAAGGTCCTGGGCTGCAGAGAAAAATGCATCGAACAACGTGTAAGGAATGCTCTGCAATAGTTCGGCTAACCGTTGTATAAATCGGGGACAGGTAGGTGGGGCTACGACTGGGAAATGCTCTGTGGTGGTACGGGAGGAGCGGCCGGTGTGGGTAGCGCAGTGGGAGCTCGTAGATGTTGTACTTGCTGGCAGAGCTCGGACACCTGCACCACAAGAGCTTGAATAGCCCGACCGGACTCAGTCATGTTCCTCTCCTGGGCATCCATCCGTGAAATACTGGACTTGATGAATTCCTCCAGAGGAGAAGAGGATCCGCTTGCTGCTTGCATCGTTTGGTCAGATCGTTCTGTCATAATACAAGAAGCGGAAGCAATAATGCAAGTAACTCTTTATTGAGAGTGGAAAGGACACAAAGTAGTACTGGAGCTCGGGTGGGCTGGTGGTGCAGGGACTAGATGGTCAGCATGCTGGTGAAGACAGGTGACGGTGAATCTCCAGACGAGACGGGACGAACACCATAAGGACATCGAACAGGAACTCGAATCCGGAACAGGACTGGAACGACACACGAAGACATAACCTGAGGACACCCAAACAACGATCTGACAAAGAGAGGAGAGTGCGATGAGTCTTTATAGGTGAGTGAATTGGCAGCAGCTGGTGCGATGAATGAGATCAGCTGGCGTGCTGATCAGCAGGAACGAGCGGTCACGCCCACTCAATTACACGGGACACGAAGAAAACAGTGAATTCATGAACCGTGATAAGAATGAACTGAAAGCAAAAGAACAAACAAAAACAATGCTGCACAATATTAGCAAATCAAGAAAACAACAATTTCCAAAAAACAAAAAAAAAAAAACAAAGAAACAATTATAATAATGAAAAACAAATCTAAATCAATAGTTAAATGTCAAAAGTAATTCAAGATAATACAAAAAAAGGGCAAAAAATATAACTCAGATCACAATAACGCAGGGACTCACTTACAATATAACAAGAACAAAATAAATACACAAATTGCAAAACAACTGCCGTTGGACAGAACTAAAAAAAAACCAAAAAAAAAAAACCCAAAGAAAATCAGGAATCAACAATTTTAACAGAGACTACACTCTAAAAAGTGCTGGGTTAAAAAACAACCCAACCTTATCCCTCTATTGGACAGAACACGCGCTGGGTTGTTTTGACCCAAGTGCTGGGTTTAAGCATTTCACCCAGAATGCTGGGTTGTTTATTTGACCCAACCAGTGGGTCAGGTTAACTGTGTTGCTGGGGTTAAATATTATCTAAACATTGGGTTATTTGTTGTCTTATTGCCTTGCCACCTTTATATTTACCAATATTACCAATAATAATAACCATCACAAAGGAATGTAAAATTATTATTATTATTATTCTGTAATACAATTACACAACACAAAAAAATGCAACTGTAAATATCCATTTAATAAGTTTTGACATTTCAACATTCAAACAATTTTTCCAACCCTTACAGACACAAATAAAAACAACAGTTTTTGTAGATCAGTTTCTTTAAACACACAAAACTGTGAAAACTAGGCACTGTAGCTTCCTATTCTTTGTCAACCTTGCATCATCAGAACACTCAATAACTGATTATTGTCACACGAGAATCAGATCAAACATTGTGCTATTAAAACTAAGCCAAACAAAGAATCTTACAACAGACAATTCATGTGACACAAAATTGGAAAGTGGGCAGAAAAAAACTGTTGCTCTCAAAAACTTCACACATGGAGACTCATTTCCATCAATATGATATCCTGCATGCTGGAGAAATTCTCAGGTAGGAAGACACTGCTTAGCGTAGTTAACATAAAGCACAAAAAAGGACTAGAAACAAAGATCACCATAAAAAGAACTTGAAACAAAGATCAACAGCCTCAAGTGACGAGTCCGTTTCAGTGGCATGGCCCGAATCAGTGGTGACGGTCTGGGCTGTCGCTGTCTGGTCCTCAAGGCACAAAATGTGCAGGAATGCATCATTGGTCTCTGCATTTTGTAAATACTCTACCATGCTGGTCCCTTCCTGTTAATTACGCGACACTTAGTCTCGCAACATAACTAACAAGTTAAGTGTATTATAGAAATCATATATAATCATACACAGTTGAGGTCAAACATTTACATCCCCCTTTCAGAATCTGCAAAATGTTAATTTTTTACTCATATACAACTATTACAGAATGTTAAAAAGCTCACTGATACTCCAGAAGATAAAACCATGCATTAAGAGCCAGGGGTGAAAGTTTTTGAATGGAATGGAGATGTGTACATCTTTCTTATTTTGCCTAAATATTAGGGGTGCACAACAAATATCGGCCGATAATTAATGCGCATCTTGTCTGTAAACCTGGTTCTCTAATCAGTGGTAAAAGGTAGTGGTAGTGGAGTGTACTTGAAAGCACTCTCCCCTTTAGCATCTAAACCATAAGAATATATATACACACATACACACACTACCAGCCAAGTTTTTAAACAGTAAGATTTTTCTGTTTTTTAAAGAAGTCTCTTCTGCTCACCAAGCCTGCATTTATTTGATCCAAAATACAGTAATATTGTGTAACATTTATACTAAATATTTGAACATATTGTGAAATGTAATTTATTTCTGTGATCAAAACTGAATTTTCAGGATCATTACCCCAGTCTTCAGTGTCACGTGATCTTCTGAAATCATTCTTATATGCTGATTTGCTGCTCAAGAAACATTTAAATTATTTCTATTATCAGTATTTAAAACAGCTGAAAACATTTTTTTCAGGATTCCTTGATAAATAGAAAGATCCAAAGATCAGCATTTATCTGAAATAAAAAGCTTTTGTAACATTATATACTATACCATTCAAAAGCTTGGGGTGAGTATATATATATATATATATATATATATATATATACTGACCCCAAGGTTTTGAATATATTTATATATATATATATATATATATATAGAGAGAGAGAGAGAGAAAGAGAGAGAGAAATTAATTCTTTTATTTAACAAGGATGCTTTAAATTTATTAAAAAGTGATGAAAAAGACATTTATAATGTCACAAAAGATTATATTTCAGTTAAATGCTGTTCTGAACTTTCTATTCATCAAAGAAACCTGAAAAGATTCTACTCACCTGTTTTCAACATAATAATAATACTAATAGTGTTTTTTGAGTAGCAAATCAGAATATGGCTATATATAATATTAGAATGATAGAATGAATTCTGAAGGATAATGTGAGTTAGGTGAGTAATAATGCTAAAAATTCAGCTTTGAAATCACAAGAATAAATTACATTTTAAAATATACTCAAATAGAAAACAGTTAGGGTATTTAAAGTAGTAAAAATATTTCAAATATTTCGGTTTTTTCTGTTCTTTGGATAAAATAAATGCAGGCTTGGTGAGCAGAAGAAACCTCCGTGGTTGTGGGTATGAAGACCTCTCTGCCTTTCTTGTATATTGATGGGGGAAGCAGAGTGGGCAGGACTTTGAAAGCACTCTCCCCTTTAGCATCTAAACCATAAGAATAATACAATGCAAACTGTGAAACTGATCTCATAATCAAAATGACACATTGAAACATTTTCTTGTAAAAATTTCTTGCATTCCTTTATATTAGCTTAAATGTAACTACACCTGTGCACCTGTACATGCAGTGTTGTGAATATGCAAATTAGTCCCCACCCCCATTCAACCACTTCAGACCCCCCACCCTACAGTCCCCTACTGATGGGATAAGTTACTTGTGATGCTGGGAAACAAAGGTGGGATTTTTGAAATTGTAAATGGTTCACTGCAATATGAAGAACAAAATACTGTTGACTAATGAATTTGCACATGGTTAATCTTAAAGAATATATATATATATATATATATAAAAAAAACAGCCTTTACGTGTAAACAATATGTATTTTTTATTATGGTAAACTGACTGAGGATACCAACATCAGGTTTCTAAATTCATGAGGACTACTAAGAGTTTTTGTGCTGAATATAGGTTATACAAGAAGGCAATAAGTTTGGAACTACAACAGTGGCAAAACAGAGCAAGCGAAGAAAAGCAGAGGAAAGAAGAGAAATAACAGCAAGGATACTGGAGTAAAGACCAAATATTAATAATAATAATAATAATAAGCCATTTAATAACATTTTTTAGAGCTAATTTATGGAGGGCCTAAATGCTTCAGGCCAATATACAAGCTAATAAGCAACTAGTTAAAAGTGAGAATTGGTCCCTATACTAAAGTGTATTTACCAGATGATACTTGTCAAATACAGATGAATTTTGTTTTATAGATTATAGACATATTATAAGAAATAGTTTACCTGGAGTCATGTCACCCAGCTCTAAATGCACCTTTCCATCTCGCTGGGCATAGGCAAGAATTCGGTCTGCAATTGTAGCCCAGTCTTTAAAAAGTTTTCTGTCTGCATCTGGATTATCTTCCTAAAGTCTTGTGAAAAAACAAATATAAGCATAATCCATAGTGTTTGAGATATTACATGGGCTTGAGAGTAAGCCGGTGTTAGAAAATAAATCAAGAGAGTCTCATGTTAGCTATAACCTTTAAAGGTGTCATCCAGGGTGTCACGCTGCCAATCCTTGACCATCTGCACCAGCAAGAATCTTACATACCTAAATTGAAATTTCAGATTAAGAAAACGTTTGTCAAACTGGGTGTTCTTGCATGCTATGATTTTAAAAAGTAACGTTACCGGCACTTTGATGTCTTAATTATGACACGATTCCATATTATACAGAACGGTTGGCATAGGCAACCCTAGCTAGCAATCTTACAACTGAGTTTATGTCAGTCAAGTCTCCAATCTGGAAGGCAGAATCGACACCGTTAAAAAAAAAAAAATGAGTGCATTCCCATTTAATTTTTATACTGGTTCACTAAAACAGAGGAAGAAGGACCTCATACAACACGAGAGATTAAGTCTAACTTTACATACTCACATTTCACTGCTGGTTATATATGCTCTATATAATCGTGTATGTGACGAATAAAATCTTGAAGTATAAAATGTTGAAGTACATACTGTAGCTAAGACAACATTACATTTAAGTAACAAATAATATTACATAACAGTAATATTGTGGTTTAACATTATAAAAGTAAGGGGCATAGCATTTTAGCTAATGCAGCTAAAGTTATCTGAGGAAAAAAGTGCGCCAAAATGCTCAGCATTCAAAGAGATAGATCTATCATTGGATTCGGTCGCAGACATTTAATTGAAAAAATATGCCCTTAAAGATCAATTTTAGTACAAAATGGTCTAATTCTGACAAAACATTACAAAGCCATACAGTACGCAGACAGTAACTGAACTTACCCCTGTATTTCAGACCTAGTTCATACAATTTCCACGAGGCGTTAAAATAAGGAACATGTAACTTATAAATAAAACTTTGAGCGTGCTCACGCACGCAAACACACACACACACACACACACACACGTTTATTTTTGTGAATTGTGGGGACATCCCATAGGCGTAATGGTTTTTATACTGTACAAACTGTATGTGTTATTGCCCTACACCAACCCTACACCTAACCCTACCCCTTACAGGAAACTTTGTGCATTTTTACTTTCTCAAAAAAACTCATTCTGTATGGTTTTTAAGCGTTTTGAAAAATGGGGATATGGGTTATGTCCTCATAAGTCACCCTCTCCTTGTAATACCTGTGTCATACCCATGTCATTATACAAAGTTGTGTCCTGATATGTCACAAGAACACGCACATAGATCAGTGTGCTCTTACCACAACTTATTAAAAACAGAGGTAAATAATCATATCATCATATTAACTTACCTTACAATGCTGCTTGCAGCGATGTGCGTGACCGTCTGACCACAACGAGATGAGAATCCAGAAAGTTCGATGAAGAGGAAAAATAAATAAACCGGTTGGGTCAAAATAACCCAACCTAAATGTTAAATGGAGAAATAACCCTTACAGTCCATTTGACCCAGCATGAGCAATCCAACTGTGTCTTTACATTACCTCAAACAACCCAGAATTATGGCCCAGCACAATTAATCCAAAAATGTGTTTACAGAAATAACCTAGCACTTTTTAGAGAGTAATTTAACATAATATGAATGCAACACAAAATAGACAAACACAAGCCTTTAGAGGCCAAACATTCACACAAAAGGACGACTCTTTTGGCACGACAGTAACCCAAACCACATAGAAACACAATGCAAGTCAATGTAGAATGAGACAGCAGTGATATCCACACTGTGATCTATACAAAAGAAAAATGATTAACATAAAATAATCTACTAAACAGAGTGAGAAAACAAACACCCACTTACCCAACAACCACTGAGGGAACCTGGATATATCCGAATGTTTAAACTCTCAGCCTGTATACTTCAGCTGCCACCCAACATCAACTGAAATAAAACACAGACTGAGACTCGCACTATATCCATGCCCGATAAGCAAACAGAATACATCAAATGTACCTGGAGTAAGATAGATGCTCATTCAGCAGTCAAGTCAAGTCAAGTCAAGTCATTTTTATTTATATAGCGCTTTAGACAAAAAAGATTGCGTCAAAGCAACTGAACAACATTAATTAGGAAAACAGTGTGTCAATAATACAAAATGACAGTTAAAGGCAGTTCATCATTGAATTCAGTGATGTTATCATGCAGCTCAGTTCAGTTTAAATGGTATCTGTGCAATAATTTGCAATCAAGTCAACGATATCGCTGTAGATGAAGTGTCCCCAACTAAGCAAGCCAGAGGCGACAGCGGCAAGGAACCAAAACTCCATCAATGAGAGAATGGAGAAAAAAACCTTGGGAGAAACCAGGCTCAGTTGGGGGGCCAGTTCTCCTCTGACCAGACGAAACCAGCAGTTCAATTCCAGGCTGCAGCAAAGTCAGGTTGTGCAGAAGAATCATCTGTTTCCTGTGGTCTTGTCCCGGTGGTCGTCTGAGACAAGGTCTTTACAGGGGATCTGTCTCTGGGGCTCTAGTCCTGGTCTCCGCTGTCTTTCAGGGCTGTAGAGGTCCTTTCTAGGTGCTAATCCACCATCTGGGCTGGATACATACTGGATCCGGGTGACTGCAGTGACCATCTGACTTGGATACAGACTGGATCTGGTGGCCACGATGACCTCGGAATAAGAGAGAAACAGACTAATATGAGCGTAGATGCCATTCTTCTAATGATGTAGCAAGTACATCGGGTGTTATGGGAAGTGTTCCCGGTTCCAGTTTACCTAATTAATGCAGCCTAAAAATCCTTTAACGGATTTGGATATTAGAAGTGTATTAGTATGTTATGTGTAAGCCAGGTTAAAGAGATGGGTATTTAATCTAGATTTAAACTGCAAGAGTGTGTCTGCCTCCCGAACAATGTTAGGTAGGTTATTCCAGAGTTTGGGCGCTAAATAGGAGAAGGATCTGCCGCCCGCAGTTGACTTTGATATTCTAGGTATTATCAAATTGCCAGAGTTTTGAGAACGGAGCGGACATGGAGGACTATAATGTAACAAGAGCTCGTTCAAATACTGAGGTGCTAAACCATTCAGGGCTTTATAAGTAATAAGCAAGATTTTAAAATCTATACGATGTTTGATAGGGAGCCAGTGCAGTGTTGACAGGACCGGGCTAATATGATCATACTTCCTGGTTCTAGTAAGAACTCTAGCTGCTGCATTTTGGACTAACTGGAGTTTGTTTACTAAGCGTGCAGAACAACCACCCAATAGAGCATTACAATAGTCTAACCTTGAGGTCATAAACGCATGGATTAACATTTCTGCATTTGACATTGAGAGCATCGGCCGTAATTTAGATATATTTTTGAGATGGAAAAATGCAGTTTTACAAATGCTAGAAACGTGGCTTTCTAAGGAAAGGTTGCTATCAAATAGCACACCTAGGTTCCTAACTGATGACGAAGAATTGACAGAGCAGCCATCAAGGCTTAGACAGCGTTCTAGGTCATTACATGAAGAGCTTTTAGGCCCTATAATTAACACCTCTGTTTTTTCAGAATTTAGCAGTAAGAAATTACTCATCATCCAGTTTTTTATATCGACTATGCATTCCGTTTTCTGTTTCGCCAGGCCGCGATGAAATATAGAGCTGAGTATCATCAGCATAACAGTGAAAGCTAACACCGTGTTTCCTGATGATATCTCCCAAGGGTAACATGTAAAGCGTGAAGAGTAACGGCCCTAGTACTGAGCCTTGCGGTACTCCATACTGCACTTGTGAACGATATGATACCTCTTCATTCACTGCTACGAATTGATGGCGGTCATAAAAGTACGATTTAAACCATGCTAATGCACTTCCATTAATGCCAACAAAGTGTTCTAGTCTATGCAAAAGAATAGTGTGGTCAATAGTGTCGAACGAGGCACTAAGATCCAATAGCACTAATAGAGAGAGCAGGTCATTTGTAACTCTAAGGAGAGCAAAGCAGCAAAGCAGAACCACAAGCTAGGGCTGAAACAAACACAAAGAACAGAAGCGACTGCACCCAGCTGCTCTCCTAACAAGACAAGAGAGGTGCACATGCAAATCAACTAAAAACTAGAACCAAAATAAAGCAAGCAGATACCATACAGGACTTTAATCCACCTGAAGTGACCCACAGTCACACTTAGCCGAAGCACAGGAAGTCAAACTACCTCCGGGTTATGACGCCTGCCTAGGTAACATTCGCACAATGACTTTTATAAGTCCTCAAACAGGCATCAGTTGATGACGTCAAGAAAATGCCTGCCCCAGCCATTCACCATTCACTATCCTTAACTATCATGCCACATAAACAAAATAAACTCTTACTGAGGGTTTGAAAAGAAATGTCTTTACCTTACCTAGCTTCAAAAGAAAAAGACTAACTCCTCCCTTACTCCCTTTCTATTAAAACACAGGAGAAAACATGAATCTTCAAATTAATTGGCATCCTCCTCCCTACAAATGATCCCCAATAACAAAATTGAGCTTATAACTTAAAAAGAAACCTGGCCACACTGGCAGGCCAGGGGCGGACTTAACCAATAAGCAAGGTAAGCAACTGGTTAGAGCCCCGGGTAATCTGATATTGGTAACATTATAAGACCTACCCCTTCGACCGGCAACTGGAAACACACGCCAAGGTTGACTATTCCAGTCACAACGTCTGACTTCAGGTGTACCTGATGGAGAGGAACAGAATCACTCCCCATCTTGATACCATGTATTAGTACGTCAGAACTGGTGTGCGAATTCTTGAGGAGGGAAGCAACCCTTTCAGGATTAAGGACTATTCTGAACCAGTATCTCACAAGATCACTACAGGGGTGTATTCCAGAAAGCATGGTTAACTTACCATCAGCTATACCCTGAACTTTCAGTTGATTAACCCCAAAACTTGCTTACTCAAGGTATGTGGCTCCAAAAACACGTCTGGGAGTAAGTTCATTCAACTCAGAACATAAGACTCAAGACATTTTCAACAGAGTGATGAACCAATGAGTCACTATGGAAATGGATGCTAAGAAAAAGCTGTTTCTTCTTCTTTTGTTCAATGGTCGTTTACATGCTTAATACATATCGCCACCTAATTGATGGTTGTGAAGTCTTTTTTTTGTTTTGTTTAATCTTTAATCCTTGAAGATATGAACTATATTGTTTGTTTGATGCTAATTATATAGCCTGTTAAGTCATATCAGATATGTATTTTGATTTAGAATTTAGACATTATAGAAAATGCAGATCCATGTGTGAGATGATAATATAAAATATAGTATATATATATATATATATATATATATATATATATATAGAATATAATAAATTAAACATTATCTTGTCATAGTGTTTTATAATTTATACAGACAACTGTTATATATGCCAATAAAATAAATATAAGAACCATATTAGAATAATATATTACCTTATTTATTATTTATATTAGCGCTTCATCATTAAATCACACACACACACATATATATATATATATATATATATATATATATATATATATATATATATATATATATATAGGCTATATTACATATTGTGATATTGTATAATGTTGTGCACTATCTGTCACGCCCACTGAAGGCTCGTCAGTAGATCACATGTGCTGAAATAAACTAACACCAATACTAAAAATGAAACTCATTGATGGATGCAGACAAGCATGAAAACAAACAAGCAAACAAACAAACAACAACAAAACAATCTGAAATACCAGTCATCTCTCTTTTTTTTTTTTTTTTTTCCTGGTGCTAGGGAAAAAAAACAACAACCCAAAAAAACATTTTGATTTGCATTTTGTCAGATTTGTTTAGTAAATCAGGCTTGACCTGAGAGATGTGCTGAGAAAAGTAGTTCTGGAGGTCCTATGATGTGTGAAATATATTCAGCAAGTATCCAGACAGAAGTTCCTAAGGGTGGAGACTTGAGCTGCTAAGAGAAACACAAATAAAAAGAGGGATTTATGGTATAAGAGAGAGAGCAGAAGGGGAAACTCACACCCTCATCATATCTGACCATCACACGTATCTGGTTAATGGTCTTTAAAAAACAAGATGGAAGGACTCTCTTATCTGTTCTTACTTTTGGGTGAGTATAAATGACACGCATCAATCAAATGATGTACAATTATAAATCCTGTTTAGCTATTCTTTATGAAAATATTTAAAGAATCAAATACAACATAAACTTGATCCACATCCCAGAAAGCAATGGAAATATTTTGTTTTTGTAACAGGTGTCTTTTCCATTCAGGGCAGTTCAGAAAACTTGGAAGGTAAAAAGTAGTAACTAGTGTCCCATTAGTTAACATGCATTAACTAACATCAACCAATACACAAACTTAGTATTTGTTAATCTTTGTTAATGCTGGTTAATAAAATACAACTGCTCATAGTTAGTTCATGTAAGTGCAGATTTTAATGTAGTAGTAAATGGAATTGAGTGTTTTGGATTGGAATTTAATATTTTAACCCAATTGGAATCTACTGAAACATCACACATTTGAGTCTTGACCCTCTGTCTCTTTAAATGTTTTTAGAGAATTTGGCATTAAAAGGAACGGCTGTACAGTCAAGCACATATTACGGCTGGGGAGCTGCAAACTCCACATATTACCGCTGGGGAGCTGCAAACGCCATCGATGGCATCAGATATGCTCCAGGTTTAGCCTCAAGCTGCTCCATCACATCATACGAGCTCAACCCGTGGTGGAGGCTGGACCTGCTGGATTATTATGACATTTACAACGTGACCATCACCAACAGAGGCGATGGCTGGCCAGAGCAAACGACTGGAGTAGAGATCCGCATCGGAAACTCTCTGGTAAACGACGGCAACAACAATCCCAGGTGAAGTTATGAAAACAGTTATGAACGTGTCAGGAGAACCGGATTTGAGCAGGTCAGCTGATTGTGTCGTGGTTTCTCTCTTTCTCTCTGCAGATGTGCTGTCACTTCACTTGTTCCAGCAGGCAGTACTGTCAGTTTCTCTTGCGGTGGAATGGAAGGTCGTTATGTGAACATGTACATTCCTAACATCCAGATGTATCTCACGCTGTGTGAGGTGGAGGTTTATGGAACAGGTAAAACAGATAAAAAATAGGTCATTGTCAATAGTGTAGAGATGTACGAAGCGCAGCTCACAAAGATGTCACTTTCAAGCCCAGCAACTTTGTGTTGGTCGAATTTGCATGATCAACTTGAACTTGAAGCCCTCATGGGAAACTCTTATTCTACGAGGCTGAATCCAGCTTCTTATTGACGCTATCCCTTCCAGCTCAAAAACGTGACGCTTCTGCGTTTCTTAGCTTCTTATTCACGCTCAATTTAGGGACCATAACTATTTGTGTCTCTTTTTCAGAAACAAACAATAAACTATTTTAAAGGGGTTATATGATGCGTTTTCAAGTTTTACTTTCTCTTTGGAGTGTTACAAGCTGTTTGTGAATAGATAAGATGACTAAAATTGCAAAGACTAAAGTCTCAAACCCAAAGAGATATCCTTTATGAAAGTTAAGACTCGTCCATGCCCTCCTAAAACGCCTCATTTAAACATGCCCCCACATGTCTACTCACTGTGGGAAGATTTGCATGACACAGCCCAAATGTTCACGCAAAGAAAGAAGGAGTAACTTTGATTCTCACTGTTGCCACCGCTGCCATGTTGTGGAGATGCTGTGTGTTTTGTTGTGAAAGCGAAACTACTTTGTTTGGTCTTCCAAAAGAGGACACAACTAGAAATCAATGGTTAAGTTGTATTTACAACACTGTTCCAGAACAGTTCAACCCAAATATTCAGATGTGTGCAGCGCATTTTATGGAGGACTACTTCCTTAACCTTGGAGAGTAGCCTACAATGCCGGCTGTTCTGACTCACAGCCTGTAAGTACTTTTTCTTATTTAAAGAATTTGCCACTGATGATTCAAACATGAGTATTAAGCAGTGTAGAGTAGTGGCAACGCAACACGTAAAAAGACAGTATAGGTCATTATAATCAGAAATTATGTCCCCACTGGATCTAACAAATGCCTCGTTTGTAATGGGTTTTATTGGGTTTGTCTCATCGCGCCGGGAAACGGCACCAGAGTATGGTGAGGGGCGTAACATTTCCTACACATGCTTAAGGGAATGGGCCAATCACAATTGGGGGCAGCTATGGCCTAATGGTTAGAGAATTGGACTTGTAACCAGAAGGTTGCAGGTTCGAGTCTCGGTGCTGGCAGGAGTTGTAGGTGGGTGGGGAGTGAATGAACAGCGCTCTCTTCCACCCTCAATACTCATGGCTGATGTGCCCTTGAGCAAGGCACTGAACCCCCAGTTGCTCCCCGGGTGCTGGATATAGCTGCCCACTGCTCCGGGTGTGTGTTCACAGTGTGTTCACTTCTCACTGCTGTGTGTGTGCACTTGGATGGGTTAAATGCAGAGCACCAATTTCGAGTATGGGTTACCATACTTGACAAATGTCACGACTTTCACTTTTCACTTCAATGTATTGGATAGCTGGCCAATCAGAATACACCTCGCTTTTCAGAATGATGAGCTTTGTATAAAAATCAACTCGTTTCAGAAAGGCGGGGCATAGAGGAGAAACAATAATGTACAGTATGTGGAAAATAATGTGTTTTTTGAACCTTAAACCGCATAAACACATTTCATTACACCAAATACACAAAATAATGTTCTTTTTTAGCAATGTCATATGACCCCTTTAAAATGCAAATAACATTGAGATAATAGTGAAACCGGGCTGTCAACATGAAATCTAATTTATTGAACGTGTCATTCTTTGAGTACAGTAATGCATATATATATATATATATATATATATATTTTTTTTTTTTTTATCTAGACTCTTGTGAAGACTTCATATGATCCAGCACCTGTGAGCAGATGACGCCTACACTGTAAGGACTCCAGATACAAAATGATGGCATTTTCATTGCTTTAAAGTGCACACAAAGTTAGCTTGAATGCATATCTGGTATTTGTAAATACTACAATTTGAATTAAATTTCAACTGTTCTTCCTGATACAAGCTCCTATAAAGACTATTCTGGTTTTGTAACAGAAAAATTTGCATTTTCTGTATAGCTGCTTTGAAACAATATGTGTTGTGAAATGCATTATACAAAATAAATGTGAATTAAACTGAATTAACCATTGCATTGTTGTTGTCTCTGAGGGGGTGCTGAAAGTTTCACAGGGGGCGTATACCAAATGTGCTTGTTCGTAACAAAATAAATAAAAACTTATAGGCCAAACACACACACACACACACAAACATATATATATATATATATATATATATATATATATATATCTTTTCATGGTTAAAGACAATCACACTGGGTATAAACCTTTAGTGAAACATTTAACGCACCCTCAAGGACACCTGAGATATAGCGCGTCCAATACAGTAATCATTGCAACTGTATTCTCACATATCAAGTTTTTAGGTCCATCTTCTAAATGGTACAGTAATATATATACGTGTTTACTGTACCATTTAGAAGATGGACCTAAATGTTAAATGTTTCACTAAAGGTTTATACCCAGTGTGATTGTCTTTAACCATGAAAAGATTTAGACATTTTTATCGTGCCATTTTCAAGATATTGTCATAAAAACGGACATATGTGACCATACAGACTGTGCTATTGCATTCATTGCCCTATTGGAGGAGCTATATCTCAGCTGTCCTTGAGGGTGCATTGAATGTTTCACTGGGGTCTTATTCCCAGGGCCCTTGACTGCTACCATGCAAATTTTCATGTCATGTCATGAAAACAGACCGTTTTCGCTCTTATCTCAGTGTTATTTACATTTTAAAATAGTTTGTTGTTCGTCTCTGAAAAAGAGACACAAATAGTTATGGTCCCTAAATTGAGCGTGAATAAGAAGCTAAGAAACACAGATGCATCGCATTTTTAAGGTGGAACGGATAGCGCCAATAAGAAGCTGGATTCAGCCTCGTGCAGATTCTTTTTAGAATCTTATTGGAAGTACAGTTGAGTTTTCGCGGGCAGCAGTGTTGCCAACTAATTTTCAGTTGTTAAAAGTTGCTAAAGGCAGGTTTATTTGTTGCTAAACATTGTTAATGGTGCTTTTCCACTGCATGGTACGGCACAGTACGGCTCTGTATAGTTCACTTTTGGTGGCTTTTCCACTGGGTACAGTACCTGATACCTTGTACTTTTTTTAGTACCACCTCGGTTGAGGTTCCAAGTGAACCGTACCATTACCAAAACATGATGTGTAAACTGTGCTGATCACGGATTGGTCAGAGAGAATCATCACTACCTGCGTCACTGAACTTGTGACACAAACACAAAAGAACCGCTAGATTTAAATCAGCAGAGCCAGTGAAGGATCGAATGCAACTGTTTAGAATGAGCGCACCTTTTTTAACAACCGAAAAAGGGACTGTTTCGTTGTCTGTTGAGGAAGTATAGACGTTCCTCTTGTTGATAGCAGAGGGGCGGAGCCAGTGAGAGCTTGATGGGGCAATGCGGAATGAAAATGTTTTTTAGGAGTCGCGGCAGTAGAGGCGGCGCAACTATAATGACATGTAAATAATCCCGCTCACTGTAAAGCGATACTACACTGCAGTGGAATCGCAAACCTAGCCAAGCCGTACCGTGCAGTACTGAGCCGTGCCGAGTCATACCACGCAGTGTAAAAGCACCATAAATGACCTTGTGATATCATTACTTGATACAAAATTGCGTCATTGTGTAGAATACACAATTATTTGAAATATGTTAATTTTAGATATGTTTGGAAAAATAATATAAAAATTTAAACTATATTTGTAAATGTAATATAAATACAAAACATTTTTTATAATGAGATATTTTTATATTTAAATTCAACCTTGAATTATTGGACAGTTACACATTTTTGAACAATTACATTTTATTTAGTAAAACTACACATTCTGAGCAGTCTAGTAATAGTTGTAGGCATTAGTTTGTTTGTTGTTGTATGTCACACTCTAAGAAAAGTCCATTTTTCACAGGCATTTTACCTCTATTTTAAATCATGCTTTGCATTTTGTGTAGGGTAACAGGAAATGTCTGTAAACTTCACAAATAATGTCCTGGCAGAAAATTTGCCTACTTTTTCCATTTTTCTACAGATCTTTCCTAACTGAGCAACAATTATTTAACTAATAACAAGGTCTATCATAAATGAACAATTATTATTGAACTATAGTGATCCACATGTGATGTGTGTACTGCTAGACATCTCTCTCCAGGGTGAGGTGCTGCTTGGCTGGTTAGCTGTTCTATGATTTCTTCTTTTTTTTGTGTGATTTAAAGGTAAAATTAATGTCTTTTTTATAATTTGAGTCACTTTTCAAAAGTTGCTAAAAGTTGCCAAATAAATTAAAAAAATAGCTGAATTTGTTGCTAGGTGCTTTTGGGGAAAAAAGTTGCAAGGGTAGACTGAAAAGTTGTTGAATCTAGCAACAAAATTGCTAAGTTGGCAACACTGCACGGCAGATTCCAGTCATTATAATAAAGTTCACAAATTTGCGGTGTTGACCAGCAGAAAGCTGATTTGTTTCAAAGTGACTCATATGTGAGTGAGTTGTGCTTCATATGTCGCTGCAGTACTGAGTCTGATGATGGACAGTTTTTGCCAAGTAATGGAAAAAAAGTAAAATATCACTACATTCAAATCTGCGTTCGCTGACTTGCACAGAGACAGATGCGTTTTTACAGCGATGTGCATTAAAACCAATTACATATGATTATGTTGAGCTTATGAAAGCAATAACCAATCAGAGGCGATCAGATGAGTCATCGGTGGAACACCAGTGTTTTGATCAGTGCACGCATTTGCAGACTAAATTCTGCTCTCATCAGAAACAACAAAGTGCAGATGTGCGTACGAATGTAAGTAGGATATTCATTTCACATTGTAAACAGCTTCAGTGATTTTAATGGGAGTTTTTGAGAGTCGTATTAAAATTATTTTATGGCATGACACAAATATCTGGTATTTAAAGGGATAGTTCACCCAAAAATGAAAATTCTGTCATTAATTACTCACCCTTATGTCGTTCTAAACCCATAAAACATTCGTTCATCTTCAGAACTCGAATTAAGATCAATCGAAATCGAAATCGAATTAAGATCAATCGAAATCGAAATCGAATTAAATCAATCGAATCTCACCGTTTTTTACATTCAGAAGATAGTGCATGCATGCTGAACGTAAACAACACTGATTACATTGATTACGGTCTGGGGTACTCTCTAAACTAGCGGTAGACAGTAACTCAGGGAGAAGAACTGCTGAATAAATTTTGTTATTATTTTTTTTCTTTGCGCATAAAAAGTATTCTCGTAGCTTCATAAAACTACGGTTGAACCCCTGATGTCACTTGGACTATTTTACCGATGTCCTTGCTACGTTTCTGTGCTTTGATCGTGGTAATATCATTGCTGTATATGGAGGGTCAGAGAGCTCTTAGATTCATTCAAAAATATCTTAATTTGTGCTCTGAAGATGAATGAAGGTCTTACAGGTTTGGAACGACATGAGGATGAGTAACTAATAACAGAATTTTCATTTCTGGGTGAACTAACCCTTTAAGTAAAACGATGGGTTTTTATTTTTATGCGTAGTTAATAGATTACACTATTAGGCTACTTTGCCTATCTGCCATTATAGCTCAACTAACATAATCTATAAAGGTGCACAATGCATTTACTTATGCATATTTGAAAATCGAGATATCCCTGCTGAAAAACAAAAACAAAACAACAACAACAAAAACAGCTAAAACCAGCCTAAGCTGGTTGGCTGGTCTAAGCTGGTCAGCAGGCTGGTTTTAGAGGGGTTTTGGCCACTTCCTTAGCTGGTCAGGCTGGAAGACCAGCAAAAATCAACTACTTCTAACTTAAACCAGCTAAAACCAGCCAACCAGTTTAGGCTGTTTTTTATTTATTTATTTATTTATTTTTTCAGCAGGGATTTCACAATATAGTTAACACGTTTGGAAATATTTCAAATAAAAAGGAAAAAATAAATAAAACATAAGCCTATATCAGTTATAAAGTGCTATTGTGGCTGCTGTGTGTCACATGACGAGGCCAGTCTGGTTACACTAAATGAAACCTGCTTTAATAGCTGTCCGTGTGTTTTAGCTGCAGTCCTCTCTGGGGTTGAGTGATGTTAAACTGTCCTGGATGAGACTCTCTTACCGGGACGTAACACATGAGGAGAAAAAAACAACAACAAGGTAGGAGCATTAATCTATAATTTCAAGCAGATGTTTATTTATTGTTTATTTTTATAATTCATTGATTTCTGTAATTGTTCCGGCTGCTGACATATTCATATTCATCTTGTCCTACATGCTTCATAAAATTGGTTTGACACATTCTGAATAAATATGCATAAGTACTTAGCTAAATGTATCAGTGTACATACAGTATGCAAATTATATTTTCATTTCATCAAGGAACACATGCTCATCAGGGCCGTGCAGAGACCTTTGGAAGGGCAGGTGCTCGAAGTATAAAAGAGGCACATGGAACACGGCTTTTAATAGGGCTGTGCACCTTGCTGATATGTGCATCAAAACAGATGCTTCTGTACTGATAGCAGCAAATGCCATGGCACAGGTTTGAAAAAGGAACACAGAACAGAAAAGACCATTTTAAGTTTAAATGTTTAAGAATTATTATTATTTTTTTGCACCTCTAAATTACTCTGGAATTAGAAACTGAATTATTATTATTATTATTATTATTATTGAGTTTACAGGGTATGGTGGTTTTGCTGTTGTAAACACTACTGTTGTCTTATTTAAAATAGAATTCTTTTCTAATTCTGTTTTGAATTTATTAATTTTTTTGAATGATAATGATAATAAAAACAGGATTGATAAGTATAATTCGGAGGATGAGAAAACCAGTATAAGCCTGTTTTACCAGTGTTGTGATAATTATTTTTAAGACACTCTACATTTTTAAATAAATACACGTACAGTAATAATAATTCAAAGTATGAATAGTTTTTAGTCAGATAGCATAAAAAAAGACAAGATACCTCGACATGCTTTAAACTTTTGCCAATCAAACAGCAAGAACGAAAGAGGACAGGCACCTTTGTTTATAATGATTTGTGTTGAACTACGTTAGCTGCATTTTTAATATTTAATAAATATTTAATATTTATAAAATGTAAATTCGTCCCCCGCACTTTATTAGGGCAGGTGTTTTCACAGAGGTTTCTAGATTTAAATCTAGATTTAAATTAAAAGAGGCAGTATCTATAGTCTGCTATCAACAGTATATGTATCCAAAATGAGGAGATGTGAAAAGTACGGGTTGCTTTTTTTTTTATACAGATTACTGTAAAATTTAGCACAGAAATGTGCAATTGAGTGAGGATTATTATTGACTGTCCCCTCAGTATTAAGAGTTTCAGTTAGTGAAGTACTTTTCTAATCTGAAAAAATATGTTACATTCTCCCTCCTCCAGCCATTTTTGTCTAGATCTAATATAAGCACTTGTCTACAATATGAATCTAACACTAAAGCTCTTCTCCAGTACTGCTCAATCAATAATTTAATATTCTTCTTAACATCTTCAAAAAGGAGAAGATAATTGTTAAATTTCCAATACGAAAAAGATTAAAAGACAAATCCTAAGAGAGACGGCACTGGGATCTGTAATCTGTAGCATGAATGCTGACTGATTTACAACTATTTGAGGCTTTGGGAAATGAGCCAGTAATCTATTCGGGACTGCTTAGAACGGTCCTTGCTGCTCTACGTATAGAGTCTCTGCTGTGGATATATTTCTCTCCATATATCAACAACATATAAACGCAACATGAAATTATTCATAATTGGACTTACAGAAGCAGCTCTAGGGGAAATCTATCTAAATCACTATTTAAAACCATACTGAAATCCCCACCTAAAAGAAGAACAGCACTGGGGTATTTATTTAATCAGTACTGTATATTTTCACTGATCGTCTCCATTATAGTGATATTTTCTATAGAAGTATTTTACCCATACACATTTAGTAAAACCGAGATGGTCTGACCAAGTGAAACCACTAATAAGATAAAATGACCCTTGGGATCACTGACAAAGTGTAGAATCTCACCAGCAAACTTATTTTTTAAAATGGTGACACCTGCTGATCGCTCTGTGCCGTGCGACATCCGTACATCACTGCCCCACTGGGACCTCCAAAATTTAACATCATCCTGTGTGGAATGGGTTTCTTGAAAAAAGCAGAAGTCTGATCTATGGTTTTTAACAAACAAAAAGAGGGCTTTGCGCTTTACATTGTTTCTTAGACCCCTGGCGTTGATAAACAAACAGCAATGAACAGCATTTAACATGATTCAGAACAAAGGCAAAAAGTCAAAACTGACTGATAGATGAGAAGAAAGCTGAGATGAACAGAGCTTAACTGACCAATTTAAATGATCAGTTTGAAGGTCCAGCTGTAATACGATGATAGTTAAAATCCCATAGTGACAGTTAACAGTCACCATCTTAGAAAAGGGTACACAATCCTCGTGATGGAACTCACAAAGTAATCTCCACACCTTCAATGAACACACAGGCTCCGATGTAATAGGCAATTTTTCCATCAGCCCTCGCTTCTCTCACTCTCGGCCACAAGCTCTTCCGTCTCTCCCAGTCCAGCGAAGTCAGATCCTCTGTGAAGCGCAGGTCGTTGTCTTTGAGAAACTGGGATTTCTTGGCAGCTTTCCATAAGGCATCATGGATAACCCGTGAGGTGAAGTGCATGATAACGGCACAAGGTCTTGTGTTGTCAACTCTCCTCCCTAACCGATGCACAGTGTCAACAACATCAGGGTACTTGCTCTTGGCCTCGGGATAAGTCTTGCTGCAGATTCGAATGACCTCGGATCTGATATCTTCTTTGAAAGTCTCAGGCACTCCAAACAAACTCAAATTCCACCTGCAAGAGTATCTCTCCAGATCAGAAATGCGTGTTTCCCAGATGCTCGTGAGACGTTCTTGATCTATAAGCCTGGAATCTACATCTTTCACAATCTTTTTTGATCTTGTACTTTGGCACATACAAAGTCTACCGTTTTCTTCAGCCCTTCTATCTTAAGCGCATTGGAGCTAATCATTCCTTCAAGTGCGTCAGACTGAGTATTGATCAACGAGGAGAGTGTAGAAATTATGGCAGAGCCGGCCTGCTCAGTTGGACTTGGAGATTTACCTTTTTTGTGAGCAGGTGGCTTGCTAGGAGTGACAGGGAATGAAGTTATGCAGGGATCTAGCTCATTTACAGCAGGTGAAGCATAATCGTGGACATCCATACTGATGTCGACAATGTCTGATCGCTCTTTGCGTTAGTCAAATAGCATATTTATGCTCTTAATTGAATGTACTGAAATCTAATCTAGTAAATGTAGCGAAATAATACGTTAATACTGATAGACTTTCTGACTCTGTAAAGTTTGGTCAGGAGCTCTGAAAACTTCGTCTTAACAAGGCGCCATCTTGGGCCTTCCCCCGTCCCAAACTGAAGTGCGTGGACTCTGGGGTGCACATTTGAAGTGCGACTGAGTCACAGAACCACAACGTAAGCTGTCCCAATTCAGGATGCACGCTCCTTTTTTTATTGCAAAACTTACAGAAACAGGGAAGCGAGACATAAATATATTCCAACAAAAAGCAATCATAAAAATAAGAACAGAAAACAAATATTCTGGATTTGCATGCCAAATTATAGTATTATCAATACATAAAAGTGCAAAAATAAACTTACATTCTTTTAGAAAAGTTGTCATAATACATAAAAAATTTACCACTCTTTTTGTTATTTGTAAGTCTAAAGAGATGAAGAGAGTTCAATTCAACAAGAAAAAGGGGGAGAGACAAAGGAGATTTAAGCCATTTTTGCTTATGAATGAAGAATTTTGCATTCAGTATAAGAAAATTAACAACATATTCAGTAGATAATAGCTTTGGATTTTCATAATAAAAAATAACATCTTTGAGGACAAAGGTATGGGACACATTTGTAAGGTTAGAAATATAGGTGCTCAAGTCAACCCATAATTTGTTGGAACACCACAATCAAAAAACAAATGAGCAGCTGTGAAGGGTGCACCCTCCGAAGATCTTATTCCAAGGTTGATTGCATCACTGCGGCGCAACGAAGGCTGATGTAATTCACAAGCGACGTCAAATGCACACTCCGTTTCCCAGGAAAATGAAGTGTACATCTGATGGACACTTCTCACCCTACCATATCCCAGAATATCTTGCGTGCAGATGACGATGGTGTTTATATTCAAAGAACATGGATTTTGAGAGTTCTGTGGGGGATTCACATTGAACTGTAAGTATTGTGTTTTCATTTACTCAAATACCTAGCGAAAGTGTTAAAAGACAGTGTTTATTTTTATTTTATTTTTTTTACACAAAGCCCATAAACAAGAAAACAACCACTATATAAGGCAATAGTGTTTCCTTTGTTGGGTTTTTGTAGTGCTCATTCAAATGGCTAGAAATGTTTTAACCAAACTATAGCACTTCAGTATTTTGTATGCATGTCCTACTGTGTCATATTTTGACACAATGTTAATATTGCAAACCTGTCTTTATATTTTTCAAAAGTGTTTCCATTTTCTCTTGTTTTAGTACTATTCTGGAGAAAATGAGCCTGATGGGGAAAGACAAAGCAAGCAAGATAATACACACATTTTTGCTGATATTCTTTGCACTGTTGTTGTTAACAGGGATGGTTTATTTGCTTTGCCTTAGGATTGCAAGTGTCCTGGGACAGGTGAGGGAGTGAGTGGAGGCTGGTGGAGCTGCTCAGGGAGGACATCAAACTCCAGAGAGAGACAGAGGAGAGAAGAGCATGGGAGAGCAGGGAGAGAATGGATTCTCTTCTTGAGAGAATACTTAACAAATACATTATATATTAGCCATTCTTTATTAGGCAAGAGAAAGTAGTGAAAAAAAAATGGGTACATTGCAGTTTTTCAATATCTTTTTTTTAAAAGTCACATTGTCAATGAAACAACTCAAATGTCTTTTTTTGTTTGTGATGTGAGTTAAAAATGAAATGAATAAGTTGTGTACATTATTCATTTTTGTAGTGAAATTTATTTGTTAATGAGCCTGAGTACTTTCTATACATTTTGTATTTTTGTTTTGCATATTAACATGTGTAAATAAAATAATTATGTACATTGTTAATTTTTTAAATGCAGCTTATAATTTTTTGTCCTGTAAATACATTTTTTACACATCAAAACAAATAGTTCAATACATTACTGAAAGTAATTTTTACAGCTATTTACAACATAGCTTAGGTTTAACATCAGAAAAACACCATCAGTTTGAGCCAAGCTCTGCCTCCATGTGTTCTGGGGTCTTCGGGAGGTGAATCTCTTGGTGATCACTTGGCCAGCACCTCCTCGGCAACTCGGAGGACAATGCGGTGACAGTGGAATGAGGCACATGTCAAACACTCTGGAGACCACTCTGTAAGATGTACCACTGGCAGACAGAAAAGAAACACCAGGGTCTGGATTGTGGCACCCATTCACTTCTCTGAAGATCCAGCAGCACTGTCAGGGCCTCCCTGCTCAGTCGAAAACCATTAAAAACCTGTCCACTGCTGGCACATTCAGCTTTATCCTGCAGTACAGGGGTCTGGTCTGATTTAGGGAAAGAAGGAAAAGAAACAGTTTAGAGCTATGACAAAGCAATTAGTAGAAGAAATATAAAGGGTACTTTAGTAAACTACTTTTAGTAACTACTGATACCACAATGGGGAAAAACTATTAGTCATATTTAAAACCTTGGCTAAGGGGATAGTTCACCCAAAAATGAAAATTCCAAACCTGGAACAACTTAAGGGTGAGTAACTGATTATAGAATTTTCATTTTTGGCTGAACTATCCTTTAAGTAAAAGTATTATCTTACATTCTCTAATATACTTATTATAAGGTTAAGGTATTGAGAGTAAAGGTAAAGGTATACAGTAATGTTCTGAAAAAAGAATTTGTCAGGATGGTTTTACATTAATATTACTGCTGCACTGATGTTGCATTTTACTACTGAATATGTTCAAGGTTATTCAGTATAAAGTTGCTTACTACGCGACGTAAGAGAATAACCTCAGTGCACTAAAAGAAGGGGGCAAATACTAAAATATAACTTTTCTTGTGAACAAGAGAAAATGGATCACACTACCAAATCGGATCGTTGTGCCGCATGAAACGTACCGTTGCTCTCAACTCATAACAAGGATAGAAGCTCATGCAGCAAGACACCTTCACCGAAGAATTTCACTGCTAAGAAGTAAATAAGCACTGGTTAAAATCACCCAACGCTAAACGAGCAGCACGCAATACGAGCAGACACATACCTGACATGTAGTGGACAGTCTGCAACCCAACACAACGCATCAAATGGCCATTCCATGTGCATCTATACCAGAGTCGGCATCAGAGCAGATCTACTGGAGGGGCATTGGATCATCGGCGGGGGGCACTGTCGTTTGATAAATATTTTTTGACGCATTGGCAACATCATAGTAGCATGGAAATCCAGACCTAAATCTGAAAGATCTATATAGAATGACAATGAACGATTTAGACTTGGGTTTTTATCTAAAAGAGGAACAGAAGACAGCGCTGAAATTTGCTGTTTTGCCGACTGGATACGGCAAGAGTCAGTTAGCTCCAATGATCTATATAGAATGACATTCTACCCTAGAATGTTAGCTCCAATGATCTATCTATATAGAATTGTGACGAGTGGGGCGGGGCCGGAGCCGTGGGAACGGAGCGAGGCCGGTGGAGTGATTGGGAAATGAGCGACACCTGCTCCACTCACCAGTCTCGAGTCCCACGGAGGAGATCGGGAGGATACAAAAGAGGAGCGACGACAGTGAAGGACGAGAGAGGACCATGCCTGGGCTTTATTTTGTGTTTGGTTTTTGTTTGTGCGCGGCAGTCGACCGTGAGGGGCTGTCGCGCTGTTTTATCTTTATTTGGTTATTAAAGTTTTATTTGAATGTTCGCCGGTTCCCGCCTCCTTCTTCCCGTGACTATGGAGTTTTTTATTATTACAAGAATGTCATTGTATAATTTTTTTATTTTTATTTTTACCTGTCTTGATTCCTAATACACAACAGATGACGATTGTTAGTTAAAACGTTCAGAATACGATTCCATATAAGGTTAGTATAGCCTAGTTCAGCACTTTGCGAATGGACAGCGACTCAAGTAGCACGTTTCAAGTAGCCTATTCTCGCATTCTACAAGTTCAGTAGCCTACATTTTTGGGAAACGCGCGAGGAATTGCGGCTAATGTTTATAACCTTGCACGTAGAGAGCGCTTTTAAGAGCTAAGATAGGCTAGGCTACATCGTTATCGGGAAACCCGGCCCAGAACAGATAGCCTAAACAACAGAACAGGACAGAAAATAATAATATAAATATAATATAGGCTAAATAAAAAACACAAAATAGGCCTACAATAAATAGCAATATATATTTTTATACTTAAATAATTAACAAATTACGACGACAAAAATAAAACACTGAATCAGTTTGAAGCTTTGAAAAACCGGCATTTGTCCCCATCAGACAAAGTTTTTTCGTATAGATGTTTCTGAAAACTTAAGGTTTTTTTTCTTCATAAAACGAGTTGGACATCATCACACAAATGTCTGCGTATTAAATCTTTTGGCGGTTGCCCGGAGCTAGCATTTGCAGAAGAAGCGCCAGCTCGGCTCTCATAGACCGTGGTACTGGTGGTCGTGGCCGGAGTATCTAAGTCTGCTGATTGACGAGGCTGCGAAGGTCTAAATAATTTTCGTAAATCCATTTATTTATTTATTTTTTAGAAATTTTTAAAATTAGCTGCTAAGAACAGTCTATAATATAGACGGATAAACTGTTCTTCAACTTGAAATGGATTTTGCACGCGTGCTGCAAATCAAATGTAACAAGTTTACTCGGCGACCAATAAGCATTCACCATGACGAAGCCTAGTAACGTGCCATGAACAACCAAAATTATGCATTTTCCCCATTCTTTTTATTTTATTTAATTTAAGTTACAGTTTGAACATTGAATATTAAAATAATAACTAAAAGGGATATTTTTTTTGGGGCCACGCCATGGCCCTTTAGGAGGGGCATCAATGTCCGCTAGGGGGGGCACGGCCCTCGAATGCCCCACCACAGCACCGGCGCTGATCTATACACGCGCACTCCATAAGTGCGGTCCCAGCCGTGACGCACACCAAGTGGCATAACTCCAGCCTTAAATACCTGGAAAGACAGAATCTAATAGGCTATTGTGGATGACAATCACACGCCAATGGAAGGATTACGTTACACACCTTGCCACACATATACAATATAAATGCATTCATTCTGAGTTGCATCAAAACTTTCTGTGTGATTACATCTAAATCCACTTAAAGACATTTTCTTAAACTGCTGTATTTTATTGACACTGATTTCTTTTGACTGGTATAGTTATAGTGTTAATTAATGTTAGTAATTAAAAGATGTTCTTTACAGCAGGGTATTTATCTGAATAATCTAAGAGGCCATGAAAAAGTGTCAGTTTTAAGCATGGCATATTACCTATTGAAAAGTGTTTTATGAAAGCAAATTACATCCCAAATACCTGTAGATTTCAACTTCACAAAGAGTAAGAATCTTTCCATCTCTGTGAATATGAAAAAGCAATGTCCCTCCATGGCACCGCATGAGAAGTTGGCCGCAGCTCTAGAAGGAATAGTAGAAACTATAGCACATCTACAGACAGAAAGATAATCCATTATGAGTTTATGCTTATTCTCAGCTGTAGCCAAAGATAAAAGTCAAAGAAATCCTCACATTGGGTTGCTGTAAATGTCAGGTCAAGCAGTTCAGTTTGTTAGAGATGGTGACTCTGTTCACTCTGTATACTTTCATCAGATCCACTCCTCACCACGGGTCGGTCCATATGTTGGTGTGGGAACAGAGAGGGATGCGCACATGTACAGAGAGAGGGATGGTTGCTCTACCGCTAATTAACACAGCACTGTTTAACATCTTTTGTTTCTGTTTGTTACGTTACCAGAATATTTTATTTCCCGTTTTGTACTCGCCCTTTCACATGTGTGAGAAGAGTATGCTGTGCAAATGACTATAAAGGCTTGTGGAACAACTTTGTGATCGCCTCGAGTTTTATTCTTTTGCCTTCTGTTTCATTCGGGTAGACTCGTCCTCTCTGGTAGACGTTACGAATAGGCACCCGAACGATTGGATTCATGCCGACCATCTTTCGTTTTTATCTACGGGGATATTCACTTTTCTTGCGCAATTTTTTTTTGTTGTTTGGAGGAGGTTTTTCGTTGCAGCCACCGGGTCGTGCTGACTAGCTTGCTAACTGTGTGGACTGGGCGGTCGGTGCGTCACTGTTTTCCAGGTACTGTGAAGGCGTTTCAGTGGCTGACTGTTTAACTGGCCGCCCATGGACTACTTTGTGAGTTTATATTGACTTTTGGATGTTTTTCAACATTTTTGCCCTAAGGATCACGGACCTGTTAAATGTGAACTGAACTGAGCTGCATTGCGCTGTGTCAGAATATAATGGATAAGACATTGTTTTTTGCTAATCGTATATCTGTACACCGAGTGCCAGTGTGGACTATTCACGTGTGATTTGGGGGAATGTGAAGAGCAAACGGCCTGTGGGACATTATTTGATTTTAGTTTTTTTCCGGAGCATGGCCATCTGTTCATTTAAATCCAGCACCTGTGGACTATAGTCTTCTTTTACAGACACTAGGTGGGGTTAAATTCGATTGTGTCTGGCAGAAAGTTAGTTTCTTTGCAAATTGTGTGTGTTTCTCCATCTTTTTCTGAGTTTTTCTTGATGTCAAGTCAAGTCATCTTTATTTATATAGCGCTTTAAACAAAAAAGATTGCGTCAAAGCAACTGAACAACATTAATTAGGAAAACAGTGTGTCAATAATACAAAATGACAGTTAAAGGCTGTTCATCATTGGATTCAGTGATGTCATCATGCAGCTCAGTTCAGTTTAAATGGTATCTGTGCAATAATTTGCAATCAAGTCAACGATATCGCTGTAGATGAAGTGCCCCCAACTAAGCAAGCCAGAGGCGACAGCGGCAAGGAACCAAAACTCCATCAGTGACAGAATGGAGAAAAAAACCTTGGGTGAAACCAGGCTCAGTTGGTCACATTGCTATATAACACTTATGCGAAGTATCTAGCAGGTTTAGTTAAAAAGGAAGGGTGAATTAATGTAATTTTTTTTTTGAGAACATTTAAAAAATATATATATATATATCACTGTTTATTTCCTTTGGGAGTACATAAGCTATTATTGCTTTGACTATAATATTTGTGGAAATTTACTGTTTTTTTTTTCTAGTTTTTATTCACATTGCTTCATTGTGACAGCGCTTTGTACGAAATGGCTACTCACCCTGACTTGCAGTTTGACCTAACTGACTGGCCCACTGTCAGTCCACAACAGAGGGAGATGCAGCATTCTATTGGAGACTTAAAGGACCAAGTCCAGATGTTAAAAGGAGAGGTGGCAGTGCTGCAGCGGTGCCTTCATGACTCGATTGACCTGCAAAAAGGCATGCTGGACCGCTTAGCGCAGCGGGAACATAAAGGACCTGCTACTCCACATCCAGCTCCCTTGGCCAGCTCAATGCCTTTCGGTGTGGCTCAAGCTCCGTCGATGACTTCAAGGTCAGTGCCAATTGGTGTCTCTTACAGTCATGCACCCATGTTTACTCAGACATTTGTGGTGGATTCGGCTTCCATGACAAATGCACTTACCTCTATGCTTAATAAATCACGGCTTGAGACACCGGTGTTTGTTGGAGATGGCTCCCTAAATCCTGAGGAGTGGCTTCAGTCACTTAACATATTCAGAACCTCCTTGGATTTCATGGATGCACAAATCCTCCTTGAGCGCCCACGTTTCCTGTCAAAAGAGCCAAGAAAATGGTTTACCATCCTTAGCACTCATGTGACCACTTGGGCTCAGTTCTGTGAGTTTTTTGGGACAGTCTTTCTGCCTTCGAACAATCAAGAGTGTATTCTAAGGGGCATTTTAGACCGCATACAATTGCCAGATGAGCCACTGCCAACTTTTGTCGCTCATATGTTGGGTGAGTTTTGTAAGGTCAAGACCCCTCCACCCCAACAAGAGCAAATTGACTTGATACAGAAATGTCACAGGTCGGAGCGGACCACAGGTGTTGCGAGTCACGCCTCTTCCTGGCTTCCACCTCGAGGAGGTCCCAAGATCACCCCAATGACCAGACACACAAGATGAGTTAAGAATAATTTAAAGCAACTTTATTTAAATTATTTAAAAAGATAATTTAGGAAAGGAGAAAGGGGAATCTAAAATTTTGATTTTCGTCTCTTGCCAGGAGGGGACTGGGCCTGAGAACTCTGGAGGTCATTGGTAAGTAATCACAAGGGGAGGGGGGGGCAAAGGGCTCTTTCGTCCTTTCCCAGAACTCCCACCAATCTCCTGACTGATCCTAAGTCCTTCCTTAGCGGCTTGATTTCCCGTGGCGCCCTTCTCTTCTCCTGAAGGCAACAGAAACACACGATGAGTAATGGGTAAAACGGAGAAGAATGCCCTGTTCCTGTATTCGTTGCTCTTTGGGTTGTACTTCACCAGCGTCTGGACAGCTCCTCCACTCCCATAGACCTCCTAGGTAAGTACAAGGTAACACACAAGTCCCTGAGGGCACAGGTAAGTAACAGAGGTAAGGATGTAGCAAGGTAACTAGGTCATTCCCCTGGATGTCCACCGGTATATTCGAAGCGAGTAACTTTTTACTCGTAGCACAGATAGGTATTGAGCAAGGTGACTGACTCTTCACACTGGGCTTACAGAGCGTATTCAAGGTCAATGGCTTTTACTCGTGCAGACTGATAAGTATTCAACAAGTAACTGTATCTTCACGCTGGGCTTTACAGGGCGTATTCAAGGTCAATAGCTTCTAGCTCGTGCAGGCTGGTATGTATTCACAAAGTGACTGTATCTTCACGCTGGGCTTTACAGGGCGTATTCAAGGTCAATAGCTTTTAGCTCGTGCAAACAGGTATGTATTCAACAAAGTGACTGTATCTTCCCGCTGGGCTTACAGGGCGTATTCAAGGTCAATAGCTTTTAGCTCGTGCAGACAGGTATGTATTCAACAAAGTGACTGTATCTTCCCGCTGGGCTTACAGGGCGTATTCAAGGTCAATAGCTTTTAGCTCGTACAGACAGGTAAGTATTCAACAAAGTGACTGTATCTTCACACTGGGCTTACAGGGCGTATTCAAGATCAATAACTTTTAGCTCGTGCAGACAGGTAAGTATTCAACAAAGTGACTGTATCTTCACGCTGGGCTTACAGAGCGTATTCAAGGTCAGTAGCTTTTAGCTCGTGCAGACAGGTATGTATTCAACAAAGTAACGGTATCTTCACACTGGGCTTACAGGGCGTATTCAAGATCAATAACTTTTAGCTTTCCCCACAATATCCGCACAATACCTTGTTTTGCATTCACGCTTCACCTCCTTCAAGCTAGGTCCGGGGAACGGAGTTATAGGCGGGCGTAGGTGGGGTAGGTGGGCACCGCCACGGCAGCCTACGTTCTCTCCAACAGGAACTTTTCTCGGCCTGGAGGGCCAGTACAGACAACAGGGACACGGCACAGCACTGCAAAACTTTGGTGTACACACGTCAAGGACAGACTCACCCACTGCACTACACACACTTTAGTGATTTTTAAGGTCGGTACTCCACGCCCGGTCGGATTTCGTCCTGGAGGAGTCTGCAGTCGCTGGCACGGTAAGTGCTCCAAACTTTACGGTGTGGCCACAGCCAAATAACATCCATTCACCCACACTCTACTTCGGCTCACCCACTCGTCTCGTCCTCCAACGATGGGGCCGCTCAACAAGCTGTTAATCACTCCAGCAGATATCAGTTATCTATATCCAAGTATGAACAATGGTATGTAAGCAATCCAATGTACTCACAGTCTTCGTGATACTGATCTTCTCCCGCTCTCTTTCTCATCCAGATATAAACAACGATCTAAGCAATCCAATGTACTCACAGTCGTCGTGATACTGATCTTCTCCCGCTCTCTTTCTAATCCAGATATAAGCAAGGATATAAGCAATCCAATGTACTCACAGTCTTCGTAATACCGATCTTCTCCCGCTCTCTTTCTCTCCCCAGCTTCATGCAGATGCCCAGAAGTGTCTTCGTTGTTCCACAATGTCACTATTTCCCTACGGAACCTTCATACAACAGACACGGGTGAGTACGACTTCTTTCCACAAACTTCGCTTTGGCAAACCTGTTCCAGTGGCCGTTTTCAAATCCTCCAATTCGCTTAGCGACTCCACAATTGCTCTCATCTGCTTCGCCCTACTCCAGCGCCCAAAACACTCCGTCTCACTCGTGGCGTTCCTTGGGAGGCAAAACAACACCCCTTCCTGTATCCTCGATGCTCTCTTTATACTCCCAAACTGCCCCGTCTGCAATCGCCACGTCATTGAACACACCTGCTGAAGATTTCCCTTGATTTGGGGCGTCCGGAGTTTCCGGAAGTGACAAGGGCTTACACATTTTCGGTCCGGGCGGAACTTCTCCTCTCACTTTTTGGTTCCGCCCTCAAAGTCACTTCGTGACATCCTCCCCCGCCAATCCGTTCTAGTCCCTAGAACGTCCTTCTCCTGTCCAGTCCCCGTACCTCGCAGGGGGACGTCCCCGGTTCACTCGTTGGGACCTACGGGGCGGGGACACAGGGTCAACCCGGGCAGGCACATTCGCCCATTCTCTTGGGACTACAGCCCATCCACTCACCCATGGTGCCACAGGCACAGGCTGCCTCGGAGTCTCCTCCCTGGGTCTGGGATAATTTGGGCAAGGTCGGATCATGTTCCGATGGACTGTACGCTGTATGCAGTTTGATCCAGCGTGGGGATAGCCCAGGAGTACTTAGTAAACAGGTCTGTGACTACCAGAATATTTTGATACTGATCCGCAGGCCTGCCCAGGGTCAGGAAGTCCATAGCCACAATGTGCAAGGGGGCTCTAGCCTTTATCGGAACCAACGGGGCCTTAGGCTCTCTCCGTGCCTTATACAACATACAACGGGGACATGCTTGGATAAAGGCACTCACCGAAGCCTCCAGACCAGGCCAATAGAAATGTCTGCGTAGCAGAGACACCGTCTTCTCCTGTCCCTGGTGCCCCAACTGATTGTGATATGCCACGAGTAGTGCCTGTACCTGGTCTTCAGGTACTACGACCTGGCAGATCTCGTCGCCCATCCCAGGATCATGGGTGACCCTGCACAGTACTCCCTCACGTAATCGTAGTTTTTCCCATTGTCCCAACAACTTGCGGCCCGTTCCACCCTGGGCTTGCCTCTCTGCTGGCGTCGGCTCCTGGCCCTGCTCTAGCCAGCGGCTTACGGCCTTCACCCGTTCGTCACCTTGTTGTCGCTCTCTCCAGCGGTCGGGGTCCCAGCCCCAGCTCAACGGCGTCACCTCCTGTTGGCTCCCTGGTGCCTCAACAACACCCACCATGTAACCTCCGTCCTGTACGGGGCCCGTCTCCGTTACCTCTTCCTCTCGATTCCGTTCCTCCGGGAGCCTAGACAAAACGTCTGCATTCACGTGCTCCCTTCCGGGTCGATACTGGAGCTGGTAATCGTAATTCGCTAGTTGGGCCACCCATCGTTGCTCTACGGCTCCCAACTTCGCCGTCTGTAAATGAACAAGGGGATTGTTGTCAGTAATAACTTGTACCTTCGCTCCCCACAGGTAATCTTTAAACTTCTCACTCAAGGCCCACTTCAAGGCCAACAGCTCAAGTTTGAACGAGCTATAGTTCGCATCGTTCCGCTCTGCGGGATGGAGGCTCCTGCTGGCGTAGGCGATCACTCGCTCCGCTCCTTCTTGTCGCTGGGCCAATACTGCTCCCAAGCCCAAATTACTGGCATCTGTATACAAGATAAAGGGTAGGTTAAAATCTGCGTAAGCCAGTATCGGTGCTTGCAATAACTCCTGTTTAAGTTGTTGGAAGGCTGCCTCACACTCGGGGTCCCACATGATGGATGGGGACCCCCGGCCTCGGGGCCGTCCTGTCCCTGCCAGCAGTTGGTTAAGGGGCTTCGCGATTTTGGAGAATCCTTTAATGAAGCGGCGATAGTATCCTACGAACCCTAAAAAGGACCTGACCTGTCTCACCGTCTTCGGAGCACTCCACTCCCGTACCGCTGCTACCTTCTCGGGGTCCACTGCCACACCCGCAGCGCTCACACAATGGCCCAGGAACTTTACTTCTCTCCGCAGCAGGTGGCATTTGTCAGGCTGCAGCTTAAGGCCGTATCGTTCCATGGCCTGGAATACCTCCTCTAGGTGTTGTAGATGGGACTCGAAGTCGGGGGAGTAAACTATAACGTTGTCAAGGTATACCAACGTTGACTCCATCAGCCGGCCTCCCAGGCACCTCTGCATGAGCCGCTGGAACGTGGCGGGAGCGTTGCAAAGCCCGAAGGGCATCCGGTCCCACTCGAATAGACCGAATGGGGTGGTGAAAGCGGTTTTCTCCCGGTCTGTCTCTTCTACTCGCACTTGCCAATAGCCACTTGCCAAATCCAAGGTTGAATACCAGGCAGATCGGGTTAAACTGGCCAATGAGTCTTCAATTCGGGGCAGGGGAAAGGCATCCTTCTTCGTGACCTGGTTCAGCTTACGATAATCTACACAGAACCTCCAAGCTCCGTTCTTCTTCTGGACCAGCACAATGGGCGCAGCCCAAGGACTACTACTTTCCCGAACAATCCCTCGATCCAGCATGCCTTGTAACAAGATACGAACTTCCGAATACAGAGTGGGTGGAATAGGGCGGTACCTTTCACGGCTGGGTCCAGCCTCCCCGGTGGGGATCTGATGCCTCACTACATCTGTACATCCGTAATCCTCGTCATGTGTTGAAAACACATGCTGCCATCGGGTCAGAAGCTCCTCCAACTTCCGAGTCTGGGCTTCCTGTAACCCCTCCCCTCTTAAGGACTCGTTCCTGAGATGGCCGGACATTCCCTCCCCCGCCTTCTTCGGGGGTACATCCGACTGAGTCAAGGCAACCTCGACCAAGGTGGGGCAGACCTGTCGAAAACTTACGTCCCTTTCTTCCCGCACTTGATGGGGGCCGACCGTCGTTACTCTGGCTAACCTTTGATGCCGGTGCAGCTGGATTGGGTAAGGACTCTCATTTCGCACCTTCACTGGGACTCTTCCTCGGCGGACCACCGCCAATCCCCGGGCCACCTCCACATTCTGACAGTCTAGGTGGGGCTCGACTAACACCCAGCCTTCAGGCCCATAATCTTGCTGGGGGACCCTCACCCATACGAGGGCCTCACTCCTCGCAGGTATAGAGAGAGCATATCGGCAGGCCACTCGACCGATGTCTTCTCGGTCCATCCGTACCCTCGCCGTCTGAATTCGACGGCAGTCAGCAACAATTCGCCTCCATTCTTGTTGTTCTGCCAGGGAGATCGTCTTCACAGGCCTTGCCTGAAACAATTCTTCCCAGCACTCGGCGATCACATTCATCCCCAGCAGGGCTCGATGAGTCCCCAAGCAGTGATCCTGGACTACCACAATCCCCTTCTGGGGTACAACGATTCCACGAATCTCTACATCAGTCACAACGTACCCGATGTACGGGATGTCCAGTCCATTTGCCCCCTTTAAGGTCAGCCATGAGGGGTCGCTTCCTTTCATACTCCGTTGGCCAAATACTTCTCGTGACAGGCTTTCAGAAAACAAGGTGACCTGGGATCCAGTGTCCACCAAACAGGATATTTTAACACCGCATACCTTCGCTTCCACCACCGGACTCCGTCCAATCAATCCGCCCTTCGAATCCGTTGTTCGAGATGGGTCTTCTAAAGGGGGCCCGACCACATGACCCACTGTGGCCGGTCGTCCTAAAAACCCCCCATCGAGCCTCTTCGAGGTCCGCACTGTCGGCTGTAATGTCCGGCCTCCCCACAACGGTTGCAGATGGGCCGCCCCTGTTCGTCCCATTCAAAGCGTGGGCGAGCCGGCCGACTCGATCGTCTCCCCGGGTCCCGGCCACCATCGGAATATGCTCGCTCTCGAGGGGCGTGCCTTACCTCCTGGCTAGGGGCCCCCAGCCGCAATTCCTCCAACAGCGTTTTAGACAGCTCTTTCATCTGTTCACGGACATCCTTCATGAGCTCTGTCCTTAATGTCTGTTTCCAATCCACTTCTTTGGGAGGGGCAGCTGCACTACTACTTACGGCCGCACACACAGGGGAATCTTTAACCTCAACCTGGTCGAGCTCTAAGGCGACTGCCTCCTTCTTCAGATCTTCAAACGTCAGTTCAGGATCTCTTCGGAACTGTACCCGTAGGCTCTGCCGCACTGGGACTTCCCGCAGTCCTAGTAGGAACTGATCCCTCAGAAGGATCTCTCCGTCCTCCAGGCCGTGATCTGGACATTTTTGCAATCTGGTGAGCTGCTCCCGAAGTCGTAGTGCATAGGCTCGTATAGGCTGCCGGGGTCCTTGTTTGCAACTAAAGAACTGGGCTCGGAGGACGGCAACGGGGGTGGTGTCTCCGTATTGCTCGGACAGGAAGTTAAAGACGGACTGGGCCGTAGCCCGCACAGCTTCTGGGGCGGCCTGGACTTCGCGCCGCGCTTCCCTTTCCAAGGAGTTCAGTACAAACTGTAGCTGTTGGGCTGCACTCAATCCTTGAATCCCGGCCAAATACTCAATCTGGGCTCTCCATTCAGATAGTCTCACCTCTTATTCGGTGCCGCCATATTTCTGGACCCAAGGGTTTCCCATAAACACAGGCATGACTCGGGGTGGGACTCCGGGCAGCTCGTTGTCGGCCATTGGGGGACCTTGGTCGCTCCACTCGAGATGGAATCCTGCCGACTACGCCAAAATCTGTCACAGGTCGGAGCGGACCGCAGGTGTTGCGAGTCACGCCCCTTCCTGGCTTCCACCTCGAGGAGGTCCCAAGATCACCCCAATGACCAGACACACAAGATGAGTTAAGAATAATTTAAAGCAACTTTATTTAAATTATTTAAAAAGATAATTTAGGAAAGGAGAAAGGGGAATCTAAAATTTTGATTTTCGTCTCTTGCCAGGAGGGGACTGGGCCTGAGAACTCTGGAGGTCCTTGGTAAGTAATCACAAGGGGAGGGGGGGGCAAAGGGCTCTTTCGTCCTTTCCCAGAACTCCCACCAATCTCCTGACTGATCCTAAGTCCTTCCTTAGCGGCTTGATTTCCCGTGGCGCCCTTCTCTTCTCCTGAAGGCAACAGAAACACACGATGAGTAATGGGTAAAACGGAGAAGAATGCCCTGTTCCTGTATTCGTTGCTCTTTGGGTTGTACTTCACCAGCGTCTGGACAGCTCCTCCACTCCCATAGACCTCCTAGGTAAGTACAAGGTAACACACAAGTCCCTGAGGGCACAGGTAAGTAACAGAGGTAAGGATGTAGCAAGGTAACTAGGTCATTCCCCTGGATGTCCACCGGTATATTCGAAGCGAGTAACTTTTTACTCGTAGCACAGATAGGTATTGAGCAAGGTGACTGACTCTTCACACTGGGCTTACAGAGCGTATTCAAGGTCAATGGCTTTTACTCGTGCAGACGGATAAGTATTCAACAAGTAACTGTATCTTCACACTGGGCTTTACAGGGCGTATTCAAGGTCAATAGCTTCTAGCTCGTGCAGGCCGGTATGTATTCACAAAGTGACTGTATCTTCACGCTGGGCTTTACAGGGCGTATTCAAGGTCAATAGCTTTTAGCTCGTGCAAACAGGTATGTATTCAACAAAGTGACTGTATCTTCCCGCTGGGCTTACAGGGCGTATTCAAGGTCAATAGCTTTTAGCTCGTGCAGACAGGTATGTATTCAACAAAGTGACTGTATCTTCCCGCTGGGCTTACAGGGCGTATTCAAGGTCAATAGCTTTTAGCTCGTACAGACAGGTAAGTATTCAACAAAGTGACTGTATCTTCACGCTGGGCTTACAGAGCGTATTCAAGGTCAGTAGCTTTTAGCTCGTGCAGACAGGTATGTATTCAACAAAGTAACGGTATCTTCACACTGGGCTTACAGGGCGTATTCAAGATCAATAACTTTTAGCTTTCCCCACAATATCCGCACAATACCTTGTTTTGCATTCACGCTTCACCTCCTTCAAGCTAGGTCCGGGGAACGGAGTTATAGGCGGGCGTAGGTGGGGTAGGTGGGCACCGCCACGGCAGCCTACGTTCTCTCCAACAGGAACTTTTCTCGGCCTGGAGGGCGAGTACAGACAACAGGGACACGGTACAGCACTGCAAAACTTCGGTGTACACACATCAAGGACAGACTCACCCACTGCACTACACACACTTCAGTGATTTTTAAGGTCGGTACTCCACGCCCGGTCGGATTTCGTCCTGGAGGAGTCTGCAGTCGCTGGCACGGAAAGTGCTCCAAAATTTACGGTGTGGCCACAGCCAAATAACATCCATTCACCCACACTCTACTTCGGCTCACCCACTCGTCTCGTCCTCCAACGATGGGGCCGCTCAACAAGCTGTTAATCACTCCAGCAGATATCAGTTATCCATATCCAAGTATGAACAATGGTATGTAAGCAATCCAATGTACTCACAGTCTTCGTGATACTGATCTTCTCCCGCTCTCTTTCTCATCCAGATATAAACAACGATCTAAGCAATCCAATGTACTCACAGTCGTCGTGATACTGATCTTCTCCCGCTCTCTTTCTAATCCAGATATAAGCAAGGATATAAGCAATCCAATGTACTCACAGTCTTCGTAATACCGATCTTCTCCCGCTCTCTTTCTCTCCCCAGCTTCATGCAGACGCCCAGAAGTGTCTTCGTTGTTCCACAATGTCACTATTTCCCTACGGAACCTTCATACAACAGACACGGGTGAGTACGACTTCTTTCCACAAACTTCGCTTTGGCAAACCTGTTCCAGTGGCCGTTTTCAAATCCTCCAATTCGCTTAGCGACTCCACAATTGCTCTCATCTGCTTCGCCCTACTCCAGCGCCCAAAACACTCCGTCTCACTCGTGGCGTTCCTTGGGAGGCAAAACAACACCCCTTCCTGTATCCTCGATGCTCTCTTTATACTCCCAAACTGCCCCGTCTGCAATCGCCACGTCATTGAACACACCTGCTGAAGATTTCCCTTGATTTGGGGCGTCCGGAGTTTCCGGAAGTGACAAGGGCTTACACATTTTCGGTCCGGGCGGAACTTCTCCTCTCACTTTTTGGTTCCGCCCTCAAAGTCACTTCGTGACAGAAACATGTGCTTGAAAAATACAGAGTCGCTCTTTATGGCACACCAATACCGTCAGTCATGGACCTTCTCTTGAGGGCTCCCGAGCTTCATGCAGTCCTTGGTCCAAGTGTGGGGTGTCCGCCTCAATTACGGGCTAGCGGTGCGCCCTCAAGAAATGTTCATTGCTTTAAATGCTCCTTACCTGGTTTCACCACTCGTACTTGCCCAAACTGTAGTCAGAAAGTGGAGCAGCGGTTGCCTCCTACAGAGTCTCTGAACATGTCAGGTGATGTTAATTGACTCTATTAGTTTCTGAGCCTTATTTAACTTTGCCTTTCTTAACCTTTGCAAGGTGTCAAGTTTTTCTACCAAAGCTTTAGCTGTTAATTTAACTGGTCTTTTTTTCTGTTTCAGGCTCGTTTTCAACACTAGGCAAACTTTGCTTTGACACAGTAGCCCCTTCAGAATTCATACACTTTTCATTTTCCATTTTGCAAACAGTTGTAAACAAACAGAATTCATACACGAAGCAATGTTAGTCAATCTTTGGCAACCAATGCATTGGATTTACGCTTAACCCTGATTGTGTGCACACATAATTTAATTTGGCCATTGTTAAAACAAACGTACCTATAATCCTGTTGATCGGCCTGCAGAGAGGAGTGTGCAGCGTGAATCCAACGACAAGTGAGCAAACCAGAAGACATGCAATCCAAACGAAAGTCGAATCCAAGGATTAAATCCAAAGGCAGCTTGACAAAAGGATGTCCTCATGTGCAGAAACAAGAAGTCTTTACCCAAACAAATGGTGTCGTTCTTGTCCGTTCTTGTCTGTCCGTTTTTACTTTATGTAACGGCTTTCCAATAAGCCGCTGCCATTGATAATATGAGTGAGCACATTCTAGAATGCGTACAAACTGTGCAAGTGGAAATAGATGCAAACAAATGTCTTTCTTTATTTGTGCTCCAAATAACAATTGTCCCAAAACAACTTACTATGAGAGTTCCTTGTTCATTAACATGTACAATCCAAGTCCATACATTTACATTTAGTCATTTTTCAGACACTTTTATCCAAAGTGACTTACAATTGGGGGATACATAAAGTGATTCTTCCTAAAGAGGCAAACAGACACAGTAAGTGCTTGTAATACCAAGTTTTAGACATTGTTCAAATAAGTACAAGCTAGAAAGAGAAGGAATAAATAAAGAGAAAGACTTTTTTTTGTTGTTTTTTTATGATGATGATGATGAAATCAAGTAGCTTCAGAAGAGATGAGTTTTCAGCTGTCGTTTGAAAATTGTCAGGGATTCCGCATTCCAGATAGGGGTGGGAAGATCATTCCACCAGCCAGGAGTGGTGAATGAGAATGTTCTGGAAAGTGATTTTGAGCCTCTCTGTGATGGTACCACGAGGCATCGCTCACTTGCAGATCTCAGACTTCTGGAGGGGATGTAGATTTGTAGTAGTGAGGCAGGTGCTGAGCCTGTGGCTGTTCTATATGCAAGCATCAATGTCTTGAACTTGATGCGAGCCGCAACTGGTAGCCAGTGCAAGGAGATAAAGAGAGGTGTAACATGGGCTCTTTTGGGCTCACTGAAGACCAGTCGTGCCACTGCATTCTGAATCATTTGTAGAGGTTTGATTGTGCTTGATGGAAGTCCAGCCAGAAGAGCATTGCAGTAGTCCAGCCTAGAAATGACAAGGGCAAGAAGTTGTGCCGCATGCTCTGTTAGAAATGGCCTGATCTTTCTGATGTTGTGCAATGCAAACCTGCAAGATCGAGCAGTCTTTGCAATGTGGTATTTGAAGGTCATCTGGTCATTAAAGGTTACACCACGATTTCTGACTGAAGTTGATGGGATAATTGTAGAAGAACCTAGCTGGATGGAGAAATCATACTGTAGAGTTGGAGTGGCAGGGAAGACAACAAGCTCAGTCTTTGCTAGGTTGAGCTGTAGGTGATATTCTTTTATCCATGCCGAGATGTCCACCAGGCAGCCTGAGATCCGTGCAGCTACTGTTGGAACATTGGGGTTACCTGAGCCTGCTTGAATGCAGTGGGGAAGGTGCCTGTGAGGAGAGACATGTTGATAATGTGTGTGAGTGCTAGGATAAGTGTAGGAGAGATTGCTTGGAGGAGGTGTGATGGGATTGGGTCAAGAGGGCATGTTGTAGGGTGGCTGGAGAGGAGAAGTTTTGATACATCTGGCTCAATGAGGGGACACATGGGAGTTTTAGCAGTGGGTGTGGTTGGTTTTAGTGTTGTTTTTGGTGGCCTGTTTTAATTTTAGACTTAGTCTAGTCTTTGTGTGAAGCTGACATTTTAGTTTCTACTTGTTTTAGTCACGTTCATACTCTTTTTAGTTTAGTTTTAGTCAACGAAAACTGATGACATTTTAGTCTAGTTTTAGTCGACGAAAACTGATGACATTTTAGTCTAGTTTTAGTCTACGAAAACTGATGACATTTAGTTTAGTTTTAGTCAATGAAAATGGTATTTTAGTCTCTTTTTAGTAATGCAATTCTGTTTAACCCAGTCAATATAGTACAACTACCTAGAAGTATAGACAAAACCAAAATTTTCCTTTTAGCCAAACCCATTTCAAACAAGGTTATCTTATTATATTATTGTTACCTTATAGACTCAAGAATACATCCATTCCAGACACGGAAGACTCTCTGATTTGAATTTACAACATTTATTTTACAAACCAAACATGTTAGAAGTACACACACAAATTTAAATAAAATAAATAAAAACAACAACAACAATAATAATAATAATCTGCTAATTTTTCTCCCAAAGACGAACCCCGGCTGGCTGGCCATCAGTCCCTTTCTTGGTGTCAAGGCTGATTTATACTTGACGCGTCCGCAATTACGCTTGGGTGAGCGCAGAAAATATGACATCATTGCGGTGTTGCTGGAAGTTTGCTTTGAGTGTGTGCGAACTATTCGCGTGGTGGAGTGCACAGCATTTTTTGTAACTTTCCGCATAGCTCCGCATCTGAACATGCATGAGTTCAGAGCGATTCTAGCCGAACATGCACGTCTGTGTCGGTGTTTGTGTGAAACAGAAGCAGTTTAATGTGAAGTTCAAACTCCATCAGGTGCTTTTTGACAGAAAACGCTTTTTTTGGAAAAAAAATGTTTGCATAGGCTTCTTATTTGAAGTATATTTTATTTGTATTGTATAAAATAGAATTAATTTAGATATTAATTATACACTATTTGCTTAAAGTTGTCTTGTGTTTGATGCATAATACAGCCAATAGTTTAAGACTGTTTTAAGTTTGTATATAAAGAAATTATTAATTCATCAACTCATTCATCACAAGACTTGTACTGGCAAATGACTTCTTCTCACCGGTGATTCCCGACGATTTTAGAGGACAATTACTCCTCGTCACTCCCCTGTCATTTCAAAGAATAGTACAATGGCTAACGCGACAAGTATAAAAGCCTCGTCTGTTTGGGAAGGTGCGCTCGCAGTCAGCGGAGCCAGGCGAAAGTATAAATCCCGCTTAACTTTGTTGTCATCTTCTAAATAATGCCGCGAGTGGGACTTAAGGAAGTGACGTTGGTCGCGTCTGCACAGTGAGACACAGGAAACAGAAATACTGCAAAATAATAATAATAATGACTAAATAATGTTAAAACATTTCATTTCATCTCGTTTTGGTCAACGAAAATGAAGAGACATTTTTGCATCATTTTTATTTTGTAAACCACATTTAGTCTCATTTTTATTCATCAACGATATTGCATTATACATTTAATTATAGTCATCGTCACATGACCAGCATTTATGTTGCCTCTTTTCTCGTTTTTCGTCACATGATAAAGGTTCGTTGACGACGATATTTAGTCATAATTTCCTTTGACGAAAGCAACACTAGTTGGTTTGAGGTCCTGTGTGTGTTGGGCTGAAAATTGACTACTGATGGTTCTGGTTTTGTCTATGAAGAATGTGGCGAAATCATCGGCTGTTATAGAAGTGGTGGGAGGTGGTGGAGGGGGACAGAGGAGAGAATTAAATGTTTTAAAGAGAATTTTGTGTGTCTGGGGCACTGTTGATCTTGTTGTGGAAGTATGAAGATTTGGCAGTATGGACTTCAGCAGAGAAAGATGAAAGCAAAGACTAATACATCCTCAGGTCTGACAGATCTTTTGATTTGCACCATTTTCTCTCTGCTGGTTAAAGTAGAGCATAAAGTGTCAGTTGCTGCATTCACATCCAGAGATGAGAAATGGGTAGGTGAGGGAAGAGAGGAGGATACTACGGAGGAAAGATGGGAGGGGGAAAGGGAGTGTAGGTGGCACACAAGTGGCAAAATGTAGTTTAAATGTAATGAAGAAATGATCAGAGATATGTAGGAGTTTTATCAGAATGTTGTCTGCAATACAATTGCGTGTATTAATTAAGTCAAGTTGGTTGCCTGATTTGTGCGTGCTTGCAGTGGTAAGTTGTTTGAGATCAAATGAACCAAGGAGTGAATGAAAGTCTGTAGCATAAGGCTTGTCCAGATGAATGCTGAAGTCACCAAAGACTAAAAATGGACTGCCATCCTCCGGGAATGAGGACAGCAGCCCATCCAGCTCCTCTAGGAAGGTGGATAGAATTTGCCCAGGAGGGCGGTAAATTACCACAACCTGGAGTTTTATAGGCGCTGTTACAGTGATCACATGAGATTCACATGAGTCATAATTGCATAGGGGAGAGTGGTCCAATTGTTAGAAATGAGCAGACCAGTGCCCTCACCCAACCAACCTGACGGGGGGTGTGAGAGAAAGAGAAATTGTTAGAGAGAGCAGCTGGGGTTGCTGAGTCTTCTGGATAAATCCAGGTCTCAGTCAAGCCCAAGATGCTTAGTGTGGAGTTTAAAGAAAAAGCAGAAATGAAGTCTGCTTTGTTGACAGGTGACTGACAATTCCAGAGACCCACAGAGAAAGAAAGAGATGCAGTAGAGGATGTAAAGATAGGATGCAGGTTAGCAACATTGCGTTGCGGTCTGCGTGTGACGTTAGAGCGTTGTCGAGAGACAACCGGGATGTTTTGGAAACACATGATAGAGGTGGAAAAGAGAGGACAGAAAAGGAGATAAAAATATACTTAAGTGCCTTGCCGGTTTCATTGCTCGGTGAAGTCACGCAGGTAAAGTCGTAGGCCTTTACACTCATTGGTCTTCACACGAGGACGGCTGAATGCTTCCGCTGATGCTTCTGTGTCAGCGCACAGACATCAGATGAATCCACAGTCTAATACACTTAAGTGAAAACAGCTGTGGCCGCCTTCTAATTATCACAGTCAATAGTCTATAGCAGGGCAATTCCTCAAATCGAAACGACAGTTCGCACTTCAATACCGGAAGGGTGCAATGCAAATTACACAGGCTCCTTCTTAGCTGAGGACAATTATTTTTTAAATTACCAGTAAGTGCAATCAAAAATACAAACGCCAACAAAAATGCAAAGTAGAAGTAGGCAGAAAATGAAATATTCCTTCCTAGCAGCAAGTAATAATTAAAACAGCTGATCTATAAACAAGTATTACGCAGATCACTCACACGCAGCCGTCTGTCTCTTCTGACGACTAATCGCTAGTCCATACCTTGAAGGTTCAGAGTTCAGTGGTGCATGGGAAAAAAAGCGGAGTGGGGGGGGGGCAAGGTCGGGAGGGAGTTCAGCTTCCTGACAGCCTGATGAATGAAGCTGCTGGTCCTGGCCTAGAGACTCTGCAGTCTCCTCCCTGATGGCAGCAGACTAAAGAAGCTGTGAGTCGGGTGGGTGGGATCACCTGCAATGCAGAGAGCTTTACATGTGAGACAGGTTCCATAAATGTCCTGGAGGGAGGGAGACACCAACGATCTTCTCAGTTGCTCTCACTATGCGTTGAAGTGACTTGCGGCAGGACAGGTTGCAGGCACCATACCACACAGTGATGCAGCTCGTCAGAATGCTCTTGATGGTGCCTCTGTAAGCGCACATGATGGGGGCCGGGGCTCTGGCTCTTCTCAGTTTTCGGAGGAAGTAGAGACACTGCTGTGCTTTCTTGGCCAATGCTGTGGTGTTGTCAGTCCAGGAGAGGTCCTCTGTGATGTGCACACCCAGGAACTTGGTGCTGCTCACTCCACAGTCGCACCGTTGATGGTCAGAGGAGCATGCTGAGTGTGCACTCTCCTGAAGTAAACAACAATCTCCTTTGTCTTCTCCACATTCAGAGAAGGCGATTTAAATATAGATCTCTCCTCTGTCTACATTAATCACCTGTCTCTCTTTCTTTCCATTGGTCCAACCCTTACAAAAAACTGAAAATATATACATTTTGAGCTACAATTTTAGTTTACAATCTATGGTACACAGTTTGAAAGCACTGGGCAAAAAAACATTTTGTGGCTAAATAAATATTTTCCTTTTTGCATGACCAATATTCATTGTATTAAGTTTGAACTTAATGATGCCCTGAATAAAAGTTGTGATTCAGCCACAGCCAATCACAAATTAATATTTATCTTATTCAAAGAAAATAAAATAAATAAATCCTCCCTTAAGTTTAATTTGGTGTTGGCACAAGTCTGATGGTGGAAGTGCTTTTATCCAAAGTGACTTCTAGGGGCTCTGTAGCATGAGATGTACTGCAAAAGTGTGCTTTAGTCAATGTGAAGAGGCTGATTTTGCAAGGTAAAGAGGGATTCAGCTGTTCTAAAGAAGCCCAGATAAGGAGTTGTGTTGCATGTGTTACGAATCCTGTCCATGGACTTCCGTCCGATTGCCACCAGAGGTCACCCTTTCTGATTATTGACTCTCTCACTACACAAACTGTCACCCTGGACTACATTTCCCATGCTCCACTGCACTAATCACAAGCTCACCTGAAACCAATCACACACACTACATAAGCCACACTCAAACGATTACAGACTGCCGAGTATTGTTGCAGTATCACTGTCCTCACGCAGCTACACTACAGAGCCTGTTTGTTAGCGATTGTTTATAGTCCTAGTCTCAGTCTAATTTTGCCTTGCCTGTTTTCCGGACCTTTGATTCTCGCCTGTGTATTTTGGATTACCCGTTTGCCTGACCCTGCCTTGGATACTGTTTGCCCCAGCCTGGACTATTGCTGGTGTTTACAGATTACCCCTTTTGTCAAGCCCTCTGGATTTTGTTCACTGATCGATGACCCATGCCTGCCCTAGGAATACTCTTTGTCTTGCCTCATTCATGTCTGTTTACTTATTATTGTAGATCTCATGGCTAGTAGCATGGCTTTTCTTATCACTGCTATGCTGATGACCCACAACTCTACTTCTCATTCCAACCAGATGATCCGACGGTAGCTGCTCACATTGCAGCCTGTCTGAGAAACATTTCTAGCTGGATAAAGGACCATCACCTTTAGCTCAACCTTACTAAGACAGAACCGCTTGAGATTCCAGCAAACCCATCGTTTCATCACAAATGCTCTATATAGCTGGGTTCATCAACCATAACTCCTTCCAGGACAGCCAGAAACGTAGGAGTTGTGATCGATGATCAGTTAAGCTTCACAGACCATATTTCTACAACGGCCCAGTCCTGCAGATTTGCCTTATACAACATTAGGAAGATTAGACCCTTCCTGTCAGAGAAAACTTCTTGTCCAAGCTCTTGTTCTCTCCAGACTGGACTATTGTAATGCTCTTTTGGCGGGCCTTCCTGCATGTTCTATCAAGCCTCTGCAACTGATCCAGAATGCAGCAGAGAGACTTGTCTTCAGTGAGCCAAAAAAGCTCATGTTACACCTCTCTTCATCAGGTTACACTGGCTACCAGTAGCTGATTGCATCAAATTCAAGGTACTGATGCTTGCCTACAAGACAACCACTGGTGCTGCACCAATATTCTTAAACTCACTAGTTCAAACTTATGTGACCTCCAGAAGCTTGCATTCTGCAAGTGAACGGCGCCTTGTGGTGCCATCCCAAAGAGGTCCCAAAGAGTTAAACTCCGCACTCGTGGAAGAGCTGTGGGATCTCGGTCTGCTCCAGAGGCCTACACTATCACTGACCCCCACTACTGCATCTCACCCTCAGCGGAGGCGCCACAAGCAGCGTGAGAGGAAGCAGAAGAGGGGTAAGCCGGAGGTATCCGGTCTAGGCTAATGGCTAACCAGCACAAGCCGGCTATCCGGCCGACTAACTGGCTAACGTATGCTCTTTTGGACAATAAACTGGACTACATCCGACTACTATGCTAAACTTAGAGGACTGTAAGAGACTGTTGTGTTTTGGCTCAGCAACAGTGGCTCAGCAACAGTGTTCCACACTGCACTATTCTTCTTCATCAGCTGACATGCAAACGAGTGAACAGAGTTCTTGTCAAGGGAGGTAAAACCCACTGCGGTGGGCTTTGTGCTTCTTGTGTCAGATCAAGGCTGCATCTCATTGCTAGTTTTACTTGATAATAGTGCTGCGTTCAACACTATAGATCATGACATACTCATAGATCGATAACAAAACTATACAGGTATTCTAGGGCAGGCTTTAAGATGGTTTAGATCCTACCTGTCTGATCGCTACCACTTTGTTTATTTAAACTGGGAGTCATCTCAAATATCACCAGTAAAGTATGGAGTGCCACAAGGATCTGTCCTAGGTCCTCTGCTATTTTCAATATACATGTTGCCCCCTGGTAATATTATTAGAAAACACGGGATTAGTTTCCATTTTTATGCTGATGATACTCAATTATATATCACAACAATACACGATGAAACTTCTAAATGATTTAAGCTGTGTGTTAAAAATTTAAAAGTTTGGGTTTTCTACTATTAAATTAGAATAAGACAGAATAAAAAAAACAGTACACAGAATCCCTTGGATTTCAATTTGCAACTAGACAGGTGTTCTGTTACTTTCTCTACAGTCAAAAATCTGGGCGTTATATTAGACAACAACTCATAATCATATGGGAAAACATGGGAAATATGAAAATCAAAAACAAAAACAGCTTTCTTCCATCTTAGAAACATTGCCAAGCTACGAAACATGTTACCTGTTTCTGATGCAGAAAAGCTAGTTCATGCATTGATGATCTCTAGACTGGACTATTGTAATGCACTGCTAGGTGGTTGTCCTGCATCCTCAATAAACAAGATACAGGTAGTCCAAAATGCAGCGGCTAGAGTCCTTAACAGGTCAAGAAAATATGATCATATTAACCCAATTTTACAGTTTCTGCACTGGCTACCTATCAAGTTCCGTATCAGTTACAAAATATTATTACTTACCTATAAGACCCTTAACTAGCCTTCTACAACGATACAATCCATCACGCTCCTTAAGGTCGCAAAACTATGGACTTTTGGTAGTAGCTAGGATAGCAAAGTCATTTAAATGAGGTAGAGCTTTTTCGCATTTGACTCCTAAACTCTGGAATAGCCTTCCCGATAACGTTCAGGGTTCAGACTCACTCTCTCTGTTTAAATCTAGATTAAAGATCTCTATTTGTTTCTCTGTTTTTGCCATTTGTACATTAACTGACAGTCACCACTGATAAACAACTACTAAATATATTGTAGAAACTTAATTTTCTGTAAAGTTGCTTTGCAATGATTTGTATCATGAAAAGCACTATACAAATAAAAGCTTGGGATGCTGTTTGAGAGAGAGAGAGCAAGTAAGTATACTGTACATTTAATGATTAAAAATAAGAAAAAAAGCAAATTACACAACATAAAATAGAGATAATATTAAGTTGTGATAACGACAAAACAACTTTTTTGTAGAGATCACGAGATAAACATTCATTAGCACTTCATGCTGCACAGAAAACAAGGGGTCTTCTCGGCATGCTCGGGGTACATCTGCACCTACCTACAGTAGAGAATGCAGGGATGGGCCACTGTTTTTATTTATTCGACTGGTCAATAATGACGTTTTGGTGTTCGGATTGAATTTGATTCCTCATTTTAGCAAAAACTCAGTTTCACTTGACAAAGTTTGCACAAGACATACTGATCAAACAAAGTGATTCCAAACTTCACCTCACCTAGAGGTAGACGACGCCATTCTGTCATTAAATACAATCAACTTGTTTACATGTTCCACAGTGCCACCCAATGCAACTAGTAGTAGTAGTATAATTTTATTTAATGCCATGTCAGCATCTGGGGCTATTTTCCCAATGCATCTAGTTATAACTTTGAGTTTTAGTTTGCGTGCTCAGGATTGATCAGGGATTGGCTGCATTTATATGGAGCGAGATTAGTCTCAATAATTATTCACACAAAAGACACGATGCATACATGTGTAGCTCAATTCTATGGAATGCCAAACCTGACAAAATTATAAATAAATAAATACATAAATAAATATAAAAAGAAATGTAAAAAGAAAAAATATATAAATATACAAAGAAAAGTAAAAAAGCAAAAATAATTACTTCCATTTCCTTATGTATATTTTAATTTTTTTCCCACATTTATTTTTCTATTATATATTTATACATTTATTTTTGTCACACTTATGTATTTATTTACATATTTATTTCTATATTTGTTTATTTACATGTTTATTTATACATTTCTTTGTCCGTAGGGTAATGAGGAGGGCGTGTTTTACATCAGGAATAGTAATCGAGTCAGAGTAGGTGACACCTCGTGGTGCCCAAACCAAATACAAGAAGAATAGACATGATGTGCCTGTTGATAGTGGAATGAAGGACTTGGATGGGCAATATGGCCAAAATCTTATATCACAGGTTAAGTCATTTAATACCACCAGGGCCGCGTTATCCTAATGGGCAACATGGGCTGCAGCCCAGGACCCCGAACACTAGGGGGCCCCCTAGTCAATTCTTTTTTGCATATAGGGTTGCCAACCGTTCCGTATAATATGGATTCGTCCCATATTTAAGGCATCAGTTTGTCCTGTATTTGCAGGCATATGCCGTATGACCACCCAGACCAGGGATCATCAAATCTGGACCTCGAGATCCACTTTCCTGCAGAGTTTAGCTCTAACCCTAATCAAACACACCTGAGCATGTTAATCAATGCCAATCAATGTCTTTGGGATCATTAGAAAATCACAGGCAGGTGACTTTGATCAGGGTTGGAGCTAAACTCTGCACCGCATATATCTATTTGTATTTATTAAGCACCAATAAACACAACAGCAGTAGACCATCTACTGCTGTTGTGTTTATTGGTGCTTAATAAATACAAATAGAAATACCTGAGGGAAGATGTCTTTCACTATTGTAAGTTACTGTTGTTAAACAGAGAAACAACCCCCAAAGCTGCATTAGCCCAGGGCCCTGCAAAGGCTTAATACAGCACTGAATACCACCCTAACTGTATACTATGGAACCCCTAAAGGGATATTTTGGTGGGAAAAATACATGGCGAGAGGAAAAAATATTTCTCACAACTCATTCTCTCACAAAACCAGTTGAGTTTGGACAAACACTTAGTGTATTAATTGTATGCTGCATCCTGTTGCACAAATGGTAAACATTCATACACAGAGTTCTTGTGAGGTCTATCATTGTATAAAGCTGTCATGATGGACATTTGGCCACCCAGCGTTGCTGCACAAAAACAGGGCAATGAGCATAATTTATTGTCCAGTTGAGCCAATATATGGGACATTGTGACTAAAACAAGATTTTTGGCAACACTATCTATATCTATAGCAGCTGCTGTTTACAATGGTCATGTTATCGAGTGTGTAAACATGCAAAAATAAAACTACACACCTTTACTAGGCTAGTTATCTGAAATCAAATGATCAACTGCACATCCCTCTGCAAAATCGTCACTTGAACTGTGGTCTCGCGCTGATGATGTAACATCTGGGTAGGTATGCCCAGGGCACGCGCTTCATTTATTATTTACTATTGGAGAAAGCGTAACGGTCAACTTGGATTATGTGTGCCTTAATAACCAATTACATTACAGCCTTGACGTCACTGAATTTCAGTCCGAGTTGTGCGGCACTTAATCCCTGTTTACAGATACCAGGAATGAATGAGAAGTGCCGTAAGATGAATCCCACCTTGTGTTTGCATAAAAGAAATGATGCTGAAACATCAATCTATTATAAATAATCACTGTTTAATACCAACAAGCATCTTAGATTTACATATCGGTAGAGCTGTGCAGAAGGCATAAATATTCAAACTTAAATATTCTATATTATTCTTTTTTGGATTTTGCTTTTATCAAACATCTGAACATTTTATTGTCTGAACACTAATAATATTAAAAATACAATTAAAAAATAAAATGAAGTACTAGCACTGTGAAAGAAAAATAATAATAATAATAAAAAAACAAAAAGCATTGTGGGCCAATGAAACCAATACTTTAGTGGATCAACTTACAAATGTATTATCCAAAAATAGTTTTTAGTCTGATTGCAAAAACTCATTGGTCCTTTTTGATCCATCAGCATGTCACATTTCTTCATCTCTATCAAGTGTCATTTTCTTAGCTTCTTTCCACAAAAAATTGACATCCACATTATTTACATAGGCAAAAGAACTGTACGTCTAGTCAAACAAACTGCACAAACAAGTGCATCAGGTACAAGAAAAACACTGAGCAGACATTTGCAGAAATAAGCAAGTAAGAATTGTGGCAGATTAATGTTGGTGGAACTTAAACATGAAAAATGTAAAACGCATGATGAGCTGTTGCTTTCAAAGCTCAAGATGCCAGTACAGATGCAATCATAGTGTGCTTCCTCACATGTTCCTGCTCTTCTGAGTCAGCAATTTGAGAACATTTACATTTACGTTTACATTTACATTCATGTTCATGGTTCTTGGAGCAGGCTTTCTAGGCAAACGACCCAAAGAAAACTCACAGTGAATAAGAAAAACATTCTAAGAAACGAACAGCAGTAGATGTAGAGGCAAATAGTGATCGAGGGGCAAATATTTACTACATTGCTATATGAACAACCATTGTGAATATTAACATTTTAAAGATCATCAGAAACAGATCTTCTCCTCGTGTCAGACCAGATGCAGGACAGTGTTTGTGTGCTTTCAGGTAGTTTTGACAGGCAGCTTTCATGCATAAAACAACAAAATTCAAATGTCTGTTGATCTTGAGATGTCCATAAGATGTGAAAGAAAAGACAAACTGAAACATGGCAGGTGCAACAACATGCAGTATGACAGATCTAGACTGGAGATATGAATCACTTCTGTGGCACTGTTATGATTTTTTGTTATTCCGGAGCTTGACAGCTTCAGTTTTCATTCACTTCAAAACCTCATCCTTGGTGTTTCACTGAAAGAATGTCATACAAGTTAGAACAACATGGAATAATGACACAGTTTAAGTTGTGCTGCCACTGAATTTGAATCCAAAAATGAATACAAATGTAGTTCAGGAAGATTGTCCCTCAGTTTTCTCTCAGGAGAGAACAGCTGACAAACAGTTTGGTGGATTTTGGTATTGCTGTTTACATGTAATATTCAATGTAAGCATGTCAACATGAACTTCATCCTTTGACTTGATTCAGATAAAAGTGTCCGCCACAATTTCAATAGCATTGATATTTTGATATCATTTATCACTAAAAGTTGAAGTTACAAGTTATCATTTTCAGTGAAAATGTGTTCACTTGTTTTGTTACTAAAAGATGCAAAATACTCATTTTTGTGTGTGTGTGTGTGTGTGTAAAAAAAAAAAAAATCCAGCACCAGTCAGAGTGAAAAGTGGGAGGGGAAACAGTATCATGTGACTCTGATGTAAAAAAAAAAAAAAAAAAAAAACAATTTCTTTATTTAACCAGGTTAAAAACTCATTGAGATTGAAATCTCTTTTGCAAGAGTGACCTGGCCAAGAAAGCAGCAACAAATAACATAGTATATACAAGTTTACATCATAATACAAAACACAAATCAAAGATCACAACAACAGTTCACCAAAGGGTAAAACACAGCTTGTTAAAAGTAGCTTATATTCATGATTAAACTTAATTAAAACTAATGTGTCTCAGGAACAACATTCATTCAGACTTACTCGATTGACAGCAGAAAGAATCACGCACCACCTGAAATGAGCAAGAGGGATTTCTACAAGAGTCTGTGGTTTTTACTGGGTAAGTAAAACACAATCTGTTTAATATCTTAACGACCTTCAGTCTGCTTTCAGCTTCATCTTTCAGACAGAGAAACACTTAACAGAAGACCTTCAGTTATAATTGAATGTGTTGTTCTTTTTAAATCTTATCTAAATACCCTTAAACAGTATACTTTTACTTGAGAAGTTAATTACACAAGACATTAATACATGATTTTAGATATCATACTGAATTTTACCCAACTATTACTTTTAAAGTATATATCCAACAGAATACAGGTTTATAATCATAACAAAAACTCATTTAAGTTGCAAAATACTAAGCATCATTCTGTGTTTCTCATTTTAAGGCTTTTTCTCAGTTCAAACGAAGGCAGGAAAAGAAGGTGAGATTTTGCGAATTAAACACTATTTCATCTTTTGTTAGTGAGTTTGTGCAGCTGTGAAACATTTTCAGGCACATGGTGAAAACTCTTGGACTTAAATAGCCCAGCAGTGCTATAAATAATAAAAAAAAATAATTGTAATTGTAAATAAGATTTTCCTTTGAACATATTCCAGTGAATGTAGCAACATGGGGAACAGCTGTTCAGTCGACAACATATGGTGCCTCCTGGTATGCCCAAAACGCTCTGGATGGGTTGAGCTACACCTTTACTCATACTACATGGCAAACTGACCCGTGGTGGAAGCTGGATCTGATGAAGACGTACAGCGTGAACAGAGTGACCATCACTAACAGATACGACTGCTGTGAAAGCAGGATAAACGGAGCAGAGATTCGGATTGGAAATGTTTCTTCAGATGTTTTCAGCAACCCAGTGTGAGTCTCTCTGATATATTCTTATATTCTGATTCTGGCCAGTTGGTCAGTAGCTACATCCACATACAGGGGATTTGTTATGTGTGGAGGAGGGGGCACTGTGTCTTCAGAATCCTACAAAATCTTATATTAATTGACAAACTGTAAAATATAACATGTTGAGAGAGCCCTCGTTTATAAACACTAAAAAGCCTATGCGCCGGAGCTCAACCCTGGACAACACTGGTACAATTTTACCCCTGTAGCACCCCCATTAGTACTCTTGTGGGAGATATATTATAAGAGCGATATCCACTCAAATGTCTTTTATTTTAATAAGGGCAAAATATTAATCAGATTGCTGGTGTTCTCAAATAATCCTACAGTAGTAAAGAGAAATAAATTAATTGAATGGATAAAAACTTTACTGAATGAATATTAGTTCTGTCAAACGATTAAAAAATAATTAAACATTTTTTTTCTGAAATTAATCGTGATGAATCCCACCTAACATTAAAGTTTTTAAATATACTTTTATTGCAATAATTTCACATTCAATCTTCAAATTAATACAGAAACAACAAACACATTATATTTTTTAATATTTGTTTAATGGCATCTTTTTATGACTTATAATCCGAGTATCACTGATACCAATACTGATATCTCTAGGAAACAGTTTTCCCCCTAATATTTTACCATTGACTAGCCATTCAACATTACAGTTTAATTGAGAGCTATCAATTTTAAAATTTATTTGACTTAAAAAATAACAGCTTCTAATTTAAGTGAAATCTGTTAATTTTTGTCACAACAAATTTTCAAAAGACAAATGAGAGTGTAACTCTTAACCCTAAACAAACTATAATAGCTGGCAGAAATCAAATAGTCAAGTACTATTGACATCTAGGGCTGTCAAAATGGCATAAAATCTAAATTTCTTTCTGTAATATTAAATATTTCTTATTATATAATAATTCTTATATTCAAATTCTAAACGCAATACTTAATGTTAGAGGGGAAAAAAAGTACTGTATTGGCTGCTATGCCCACTAGAGTGTGAGCTCAATAATCAATAATAAACCAAATCAAGCATATTTTATTGAAATGACAACTTTTCAAACAATTGTTCTTAAATAAAATATAATTCTCTTAATGTGCATGAAAGGCAAATTAGGTAACAAAAGTGCATAAAACTGTGTATTGTGTAAGCGCATCAGTAAGCTGAGAAAATCCGCTTCAACAGATAGTGTAATGTTTGTACTACATGAACACAAAATAGCAAACTGCCATTCAGAAACAATCTGCTCACCCCTCGTCATGACACTCTTGAGAAAAGTCCTCCAGATGAAAAGAATGCATGTGCAATAGCAGTGGTTTTTTACACAACTTACAAATGACATGTTTTTTTCAATAATTTAATGTCTGACACTCCAGAAACCAAAGAAACTCCACACACTTTTAAGATGTTTTGGCGTAAGCAAGATTCTCTCCGAGTCTATAAATTCTATTTTTATTTTTGACATTCCTATTGACGTCTGCATTTACGCCCATGTGATGGATGTGTGCCATCAGAGCAATATATTTCTAAAATGTCAGATCGCGTCTCACTTGCATTTTTACAAAATTGTAAGTGTGTCCCATCAGGTAATGAAAAGTCCTCCTACAATCAAGCACATCACGAACATTGTTCCGGGAAAGAAAGTTACCAGATTCTCTGTGTACTGTAGAACATTTCATTACAAAATTTGACGACACTGTTTCTGTCTGCGTCACACAGTCTAAAGGATAAAAACAAAACAAAAAAAAACCCCTTTATTTTCTATGTGAAATAATAATGCTTCATTGTAATGACAAATAACTGCACATTTGCTTAGCTGCAAAATAATATAATAATACTATTACTAATAAATAAATTTATGCAAATCATCATGTAAGGTACAGTACATAAGTTGGAGGAAAAATCTAATTATAAAGTATATATCCTGTTGTAAAAGAAAGAGTTAATCATCACTCTTTCATCTTTCTCCAGATGTGCTGTAGTTTCTACTATTCCAGCAGGAGCTACCTACAGCTACTCGTGTCATGGGATGGAGGGACGTTATGTTACTGTGAATATTCCTGCAGCTTCAATGGTTCTTACTCTCTGTGAAGTGGGAGTCTATGTGATTTTTCCAGGTAATTCAGAGCTACTTAACAATCTGGTCTAAACCCTTTACATGCAAACTTGACTTTTAAGAAATTCTCATTTCATTAAAGTGGTTTTTAATATAGTTCCATATAAAAAAGCCAGTCACCGGTTGGTAAAGTCATCACCGCATCACTGCAGCTGCTGTTACTCCTGAGACAGGACTGCACATTCACATTGACCGGACCAGCCTGAAATACAAGTTGTTATAATGCTATTTAAGCATAACACAACATTTATAGGAAAGTTCATGTCAGATTTGACATATATTATTTAAATGTGTGTGGGGCAGGCAGTTTTTGAGTTTTCAAGATTTCTCCATTCAGGTAGATAGGACTTTGCCTTCGATGCCTTATTGAAGAAAATCTCCCATTAAAACAAGTTGAAGGAGTATAAAATATGTTGACTAAAACTTAGTTTCTTGACACTATGACATCTTCCAGGTAATTTGGCAACAGGAAGAAATGTCACACAGTCGTCAACCATTGGCAGCTGGATCACTGAACAGGCCATTGATTTAGATCCAGGATTCAAACAACCGTCGTCAACATGTTCCTCAACCAATGTTCAGACTAACCCATGGTGGAGTGTGGATCTGAGTTATATTTACAGAGTTAGTAGAGTCGTAATCACAAACAGACTAGACTGCTGTCCAGAACGAATAAATGGAGCGGAGATTCGCATCGGAAACTCTTTGGAGAACAACGGCAACAACAATCCCATGTGAGATCCTCTTTCAGTGTCTTAATATCCAAACAAATCCCTGGAAACACATGTGAAGAAAGACTAGAAGTCTAAATAATGTTTTCTCTGTCTCTCTTTAGATGTTCTGTGATTTCTAGCATTCCAGCTGGTGTTTCCTCCACCTACACATGTAACGATATGGAGGGTCGATACGTGAATCTGATCATTCCTGGAGATTCAAAGTATCTTACTCTGTGTGAGGTGGAGGTCTATGGAGAAGGTGTGATCAAACAGATTTAATGTTTTGGGAAACTATTAACTATTAAATGCAATTTATTAGTTGAAAATGTGAAACTACAACAGTTGCATGCTCTCAGCTTTCAGTTATTCACTACATGAAACACATTTGTCTTGGACACTAAACCATGTCTTATTGCAAGTGAACCTGTATTTAATGTCACCTAGGTCTAGGTCTTTTTTGTTGTTATTGTTTTAGATTATGTACTTTTGTTCAAGATTTTTGGGGATCACTACACAACCTCTAATTACATTGAATTCCCTTCTTTCTCTGTATGTTCACTCTCATGTGCCCTTTCAGGTCCTTTACTGAAAAAAACTTTTCTGAAGATGAAACTGAAGTCCAGTTCAAGTCTGTCTGAACCTGCGGTGAGAGCCCAGCTCCTGTCACAGGTGAGAGAGCTCAGGAAACATACAGAAATCTGAGCTCACTGAGAGCACTTTTAAGAGATCTGCTCATTTCAGCTTCAGTCTGCTTTGGTGGAACGAGGGTTTTTTGACGTGACACTGCAATGGTCTCAACCGCCCGAACAGGAAGTGATGCGGAAGGAAGCTGCACCAGGTGAGTGTGTTCATACAAACGCTGGAAAACTGAAAAGGAATGCTGATTTTAAATTAAAATTATTAAAATGAAAATGCATTTATTACAAATGAACTGGAAAGTGATGTTTTTATGATGTATGTTTTTATAACTGTTTTATTTGTAGCTCAATGTGCTGTAAGAAAGAGATGATGAGGAAACCTAAACTCTCTTCGGATCAGCTTTGATGTTCTTCATTTACAAGCTTGAATATTCTCCAGTCCTCAATGTTCATCACAATAAAGGTGTACATGAAAACTGAAACAAACTGATTTCTGCAAAGCTGTGTTGAGCAACAACAACAGTTGCTTTGATGACAGTTTTATTATTAATGATAATATATATATATATATATATATATATATATATATATATATATATATATTATATATATATATATATATATAATATATATATTAATTAATTAATTATTATTATTATTTTTTTTTTTTGAAATTTGTAAGAAATCAGTAGTTTGCAGAATACTCAAACAGATTCATATAAATAATAAATCCAGAGAAATTGCTAATTTTGCAGTGGTCTCTTTTCTTCCAGAACTGTAAATACTGAATATATAAATTGAAGATGTATTATGTTGTTATACCAGTGCCTGACCTAATACGTGATATAACCAGTTACATATAATGTCAGGGGTCCAGAAAGTAATGCTTGGTAATAACTTTGATAAAGATTGCTTGTGTCAGTCATGTGTATTGATGTTTGAAAATGAAGAGGTGGCACTATGATGGCACTAATGAAGAGGTGGCACTTAAGATGGCGGCACATGAACAGCGCGAGGCTCAGCGCTAGTTATTTTCAACTCAGTTGTTCGACATAGCTTCGCATTAACCTCTTACAACCGTCACACACTTTTGGATATCAAACTTCACTACACAAACACCGATGTGGATACAACACTAGATCTTCATGTACTACCTCCCAATTTACTCCGGTCCCCAGGCTCGAGTGAATCTGCCAGTCAAGTCACGTCACCTTTATTTATATAGCGCTTTAAACAAAACAGATTGTGTCAAAGCAACTGAACAACATTAATTAGGAAAACAGTGTGTCAATAATGCAAAATGACAGTTAAAGGCAGTACATCATTGAATTCAGTGATGTCATCATGCAGCTCAGTTCAGTTTAAATAGTATCTATGCAATCATTTGCAATTAAGTCAACGATATAGCTGTAAATGAAGTGTCCCCAACTAAGCAAGCCAGGGCCAACAGCGGCAAGGAACCAAAACTCCATCAGTGACAGAATGGAGAAAGAACCTTGAGAGAAACCAGGCTCAGTCGGAGGCCCAGTTCTCCTCTGGCCAGACGAAACCAGCAGTTCAATTCCAGGCTGCAGCAAAGTCATATTGTGCAGAGGACTCAACTGCTTCCTGTGGTCTTGTCCCGGTGGTCGTCTGAGACAAGGTCTTCACAGGGGATCTGTATCTGGGGCTCTAGTTGTCCCGGTCTCCGCTGACATTCAGGGCTGTAGAAGTCCTTTCTAGGTGCTGATCCACCATCTGGACTGTATACGTACTGGATCCAGGTGACTGCAGTGACCATCTGACCTGGATACAGACTGGATCTGGTGGCTACGGTGACCTCGGAAAAAGAGAGAATCAGACAAATATTAGCATAGATGCCATTCTTCTAAAGATGTAGCAAGTACATCGGGTGTTATGTGAAGTGTTCCCGGTTCCAGTTTACCTAATTAATGCAGCCTAAAAATCCTTTAACGGATTTGGATATTAGAAGAATTAGTGTTTTATGTGTAAGCCAGGTTAAAGAGATGGGTCTTTTATCTAGATTTAAACCACTGCAAACGTAAACAAAGACAGGTTAAGCGGAGCGGCCTGCGGGCTAATGGCCCATTCATACGAGGCGCCAGCGTTAATGCTTGATGGAGGGCGTTTCTGAAGTTTGCTGCTAACGCGACCATCATAGTGTTAACAGCCAATCACATTAGTTTTCTGGTGTTGCATGCATGCGATTAGCTAGCGTCTGCGCTAGGGTATTTGCATAAGGTGATCTGATTGGAGGATGCCTGCGTTGGTGCTTAAAAAAAAGGGGGAAGTCGTGGCCTAGTGGTTAGAGAGTTTGACTCCTAACCCTAAGGTTGTGGGTTTAAGTCTCGGGCCGGCAATACCATGACTGAGGTACCCTTGAGCAAGGCATCGAACCCCCAACTACTCCCTGAGCGCCGCAGCATAAATGGCTGCCCACTGCTCCAGGTGTGTGTTCACGGTGTGTGTGTTCACTGCTGTGTTTGTGTACTTTGGATGGGTTAAATGCAGAGCATGAATTCTAAGTATGGTATCCATACTTGGCTGTGTGTCACGTGTCACGTTCTTTTGAAAGGTTTTCAACTTCTGCAGCGAGCAATGGACCCAACGCGGTGCGAAGGACCCAACAATTCATTTCGCCAATGCTTGACGACACTCCATTCAAAGTAAACGAGAGGCGTTGATGCTGACGTCCCATGTGAATGGGTCAAAAGCTAAAGCTCAACCCGCGTCGTCCAGCGATACCAAGCATCTTCCTCACTAATGTACAATCTCTGGCAAACAAGATAGACGAGCTACGACTTCGGATCACACAGCAAATGTTTATAGACTGCAACGTTATGTTTTCACAGAAACTTGGCTCAATAGCACCATTTCAAATTGAGGTTTGATTGAGGTAGAGGGGCGCAATATCTACAGGGCTGACAGAACGGCTATGGACTCCGGTAAAAACAAAGGTGGGGGTGTGTGCATCTATGTAACAGATCCTGGTGCTCCGATGTTGTTATTACTAAATCCTACTGTTCTGCTGATATTGAATACATCTTTATCAAGTGCAGACCCTTTTTTCTGCCATGAATTTACAACTGCCATAATTGCTGCAGTGTATGTACCCCCGGATGCTAATGCTAAACTAGCCATGAAAGATCTATCTTCTGCTGTTAGTAAACTGCCAACAACACATCCAGATGGAGTCTTTATTATTGCTGGTGATTTCAATCATGCCAATCTGAGAACAACTCTCCCCTCCCCCATGTTGGACAATCTGATCACCTCTCCCTGTTCCTGCTACCCAAATACACCCCAATCATCAAACGCGTGAAACCCACTGTGAGGGCTGTTAAAGTTTGGCTGGAAGAAGCAGACTCTTCACTACAGCAGGAGTTCCAGAACACAGACTGGAATTTGTTTGCTTCTCGGGCCACAATGGACTCCCACACAGATGTTAATACCTACACCACCTCTGTCCGGCATCATATCAACTAATGTGTTGGCAAGGTAACCACCCATAAACAATTAAAATGTATCCCAATCAGAAACCCTGGATGAACAAGGAAATATGGCTCCTGCTGAAGGCATGTGTGGCTGCTTTCAAATCTGGCGACCATGATGCCTACAGCTTATCCAGGTCCAATCTGAAGAGGGGAATTCAATCTGCTAAATACAACTACAAACTGCGCATTGAGGACAGATTTAAAAACAATGACCCTCGGCGCATGTGGAAGGGCATTCATGCCCTCACAGACTATAAACCAGCAAACAGCACACCCCCAACCAGCAATGCCACCTTCCCTGATGATCTAAACTACTTTTATGCTCGCTTTGATTGTGGAAACACAGAACCCATCAAAGCTGTGCTCACACCTGATGACCTGCTGCTCACACTTTCCACCAGTGACGTGTGCTCCACCTTGCATAAGGTGAATGCTCATAAAGCTGCTGGCCCTGAAGGCATCCCTGACTGAGTGCTTTGGGCCTGTGCAGAACAGCTGGCTGAGGTCTTCACCAACATTTTCCAAATGCTTCAAAACAACCACCATTGTATCTGTACCAAAACATGCTGGTGCAATGGCCCTCAATGACTTCTGCCCAGTTGCTCTTACTCCCATTATTGCAAAGTGTTTTGAGAGGCTGGTCCTCTCCCACCTGAAAAAATGCTTGCCCCCAACACTGGACCCATACCAGTTCGCCTACAAATCCAACAGGTCAACTGAGGATGCCATCACCTCAGCTCTCCACTCTGCCTTGATGCACCTGGATAGAACCAACACATATGTCAGGATGCTATTCATTGATTTCAGCTCTGCCTTCAATACTGTGATCCCATCCAAGCTGATCTCCAAGCTCTGTGATCTTGGCATCAGCCCATCCCTCTGTAACTGTACCCTGGACTTTCTCACCAACAGACCACAGTTTGTTAGGATCAGTAACCACATCTCCTCTGTCCTTACTTTAAACATTGGGGTACCATAGGGCTGTGTGCTGAGTCCAATACTCTACTCCCTTTTCACCCATGACTGCATACCTGTGCATGGCTCTAACTCCATAATCAAGTTTGCAGATGACACCATGGTGGTAGGCCTGAACAGTGGCAATGATGAGACAGCCTACAGGGACGAGGTTCAGGGTCTAATAATGTGGTGTGCCAACAATAACCTTGCACTCAACACCCAAAAAACTAAAGAGCTGATTGTAGACCACCGGTGGACTAAGAAGGACCACACTCCCGTCTACATTGATAGGGGCTGAAGTGGAGCGCGTGGCGAGCTTCAAGTTCCTTGGTGTCCATCTCTCTGAGGATCTTTCCTGGATCCTCAATACCTCCATACTGGTCAATACATCACTAGTGTCGGGCTACCCTCCATCAAAGATGTTTACCACAAACATTGCCTAAGGAGAGTGAGAAGCATCATCAAAGACTCCTCTCACCCAAGTCACAGACTGTTCACTCCTCTCCCACCGGGGAGACATATAAGAGTCTTCGCTGTCACACCAGCAGACTCAGGAACAGTGTCTTTCCCTCAGCAATCAGCCTACTGAAGTCCAATCTCAGGTGCTGAACACTACATCCTGGATGGACCACCTTATGCTTAAAAAAAAGAAAAAAAGAAAAAAAAATTAACTGAACAATAACCTGTCTGCAATCCTCACTCAAAATATTCTTATTATTCCCTCTGTTTTTGCACATTTTTGATTTTTTTGCACGTCCTTGCACATTTCTACCTCCAGATGCCATTTGCACTGTTATGGTCATTGGCCATATATAAACTTATGCTATTTACGTACCTCACCGTATAATGCACCTTCCTTTTATACTCACTGTACAATGCATCTTCTGTTTATACTTTCTTTGCACCATGTTGTATGTACAGTCATTTGCATAGAACTGGTCTCTGCCCCTCCTACTTTATAACTTGCACTTTATGTCATAAAGCTTAATGTATATATACACATTCTATATTTATTTTATATACTCTGTTATTTGCACTTCTGGTTAGATTCTAATACTGCATTTCATTGGCTCTGTACTTGTACTCTGCACAGTGACAATAAAGTTGAATCTAATCTTGAATCTAATCTAATCAATCTGATGCAGAGAAGATAAAAAATATGAAAGAAAGTGAGCAAGGCAGGTGATGAATTTCTAAAAGATGTTGAAATGGTGGATGCTGCATCATGTCTTATCCAGCGTTCACAAGCAATTTGAAGACACTGTGCCAGTGTGGTGCAAAATATGTGAATAATTCTAGATAATTTATTACCTGTATTAGAATGCATCTGGATTTAGAATGTCCACCTTCTATGTCTGAAACTCCGGTTCGAATCTCGCTAATCCTGGGGCAAGTAGAACCAACATTTCTGTAATAAATAAATATGTCTTCATACTTACTGTATATTTTAAAAGATAATTATACTAAGATAATTTTGTAAAACTTTACAACTAGGTATCTATAGGAGCCACGTAAATATTCATGTGTGATGTTATGTGATTGTGGGAAAATGTGGGAGTGTCATTAATTATTTCAGAGTTATAACACCTGTTGTGGGTAGGGGTTGTCAGGGAAAGAAGGGGTGAGTGTGGGAGCACACTTTTTTTTGATGATTGTATATTTATTGAAAAGTTTGTCTTGATTCATATAATCTTCTGATCCTTCAAGAAATGCCTCAATGTTTGTCAAGTATTCTGTGGATACAATAATTCTCAAGACGCAAATGTAAAGGATGATTGATGTGTCACAAGTTATTCCCTCACTAGCTCTTGCGGCTTTAGTTAGTTTTTAGGCTGCTTCAGTATCAGTTTAGGATGTATAAGAAGGGGGAAGGGGGCCTTTGGTTAAACGGTAGGTAGTGGGGGCCCCTTTTTTGTGCTAAGGGCCCCCAAAATGCTAGGGCTGGCCCTGATTATACCTTTGTTCATAGTCCTAAAAATACAGGACTACTGCCATAATGTTTTTCACATTTGGACTGGACTGTGAAGATCTGCATGGTGTTAAAACACCTACATGATCAACAGAGCTTCCATAAAAACCTGCAGCCCAAGGTACAAATGTAATTCTGTTAAAGTTGGCATGAAATTAAATGCATGTTTATAGATCTTATTGTGAACAATTTTTTTTAATTTTTTTTAATCACAATGTTTAATCAGAAGGTCATAACGGAAACTTCTGGTCAAACAACTTGGGCGTCACTACACTTTTGTACACACTGGCAAGTTTGTTGTGTAGCTGATAAATAACATGATTAATTAAATGTTTATGCATTTAACTAATTTGACATTACCCGGCTTCCTTCTGTTCTCATGATTTCTAAAGACTCATTACAATAAAAGTGCAGCAGCAAAATAAATAAATAAAAATACAACCAATATTTAGAAATGAAATGAAAGGAAATTACTTAAAAAAAACTTATTCACTACTTGCTGACCAACAGAACATATGTAGAATATACTTGAAGGGACATTTCTTAAATTTCAAAATGAGGAAAGTCCCAAATGAATCATATTAGTAATCAAACAAGCATGAGAATAAGCACCATTTATTATTTTTATACTAATATAGCAGCTATAACCAATTTGCTAAAAAGACACTTACTACATGTGTGTTTTCTAATGGCAGAACATATTTGTCACTGTATGTAGAACCATTCGTCTTGGAGAGTTTGTAGCAATGAATGAATGGTACTGTATGTGCTTCTTTGATTCAAAACATGAGTTGAACTTAAAATTATAATTGTATCATGAATATTTTTCTGGCCACTTTTATTCAGTGGTACAAATTTAATTTGTCATTAAAATGTCATTAAGTGTTAATACTCTGTCAAATAATTTTATAACAGTGTCATGAATAATTTTCTTGACCTCAACTACAGTGGTACAAATTTAATTTGTCATTTAACTGTCATTAAGTGTTCATACTCTGTTAAATTGTTTTATGACAGTGTCATGAATACTTTTCTTGACCTCAACTACGGTGGAACAAATTGAATTTGTCATAAAAATGTCATTAAGTGTTAAGTGTTAATTAAGTGTTAATACCAGCCATGCAGCGTTTGGTCCATATCAGTGCAAAATCAGTTAATTACAACATCCCACACATTTACATTTTCTTGACATGCTTTTTTTACATCATGGATGAGTCTACCTAAGACAGCATCATAATGGCCTACAGCTAACCATTTTATTTATATTACATTATTCACACATTTATGAGCATGTAACCCTACCCCTGCCCCTTAACCTACCATTTGTCAATAAAACAGAAGATAAAACATGCAGATACAACTACTGTCATGATTTATTCAAAAAGTATTAATATTCCAAGTCTTCCGAGGCAAAATGATTGATTTGTGAGAGGAATGGACACCATCATAAAGCTCTTCCTGTGTGCTGCAGTCTGTGCGTGAATTCAAACAATGCCGCCAGAAGAAGCCTTACGTCAGTATTGGTTGTGAAATGCTATTGGCTCTTGTATGTCTCATGACCGACTTCGTTACGGGACGGGAGTATGCTTTTGAATGAGATGTGAGCGCGTTGGAGCGGGATCATTTTCAGTGATTAAAACCTTATATTTTACTTTCTTCTTCACATAAAGACATTGTGGCTTCAGAAGGACTTGGAATGCAACACAACTTGTTATGATTTTATACTGCTTGTTTATGGTCAGTTTTTTTTTTTTTTTTTTTTTGGATAGTTGTAAAAATAATAATATTGATTGCGCAGTGTCAGATTCACTGGTAACAGAACTTTGTGAGATCGCGATGAACAACGAGTGACAGCTTTTTAGTGGTTATGAGCGTTCTTTGCCAGCTTTCTAGGCAATTGATTTAAAATGTAGAACTTTGTTTTTTGGCCACACACACGTTGTAAAGTTTCGGATTCGCTCTTGAAGTAGCAGTGTTTGACATAGTGATAACATAACTGATAAGCTACTCTAAATATTTTAGAAACTTAATTTTCTGTAAAGTTGCTTTGCAATGATTTGTATCGTAAAAAGCGCTATACAAATAAACTTGAATTGAACTGGACAAAATATGTGAAAGTGTGCATTAAGTCTAGAGCACCCTAACTAATTTCAGAAGCACTCTCAGTGATTATTTCTGGAACCTCGTTGATACACTTTTTTTGTATAACTATATACAAAAATAACAAAATAAAAATGGACCAAATAAAATAATTTAATAAATACATATTTACAATTTAAGCACGTAACTAAAATAAGTATGAATAAAATAAATAACTAGAAAAGGCTGACTATATTCAGCTTGCTTCCATTTAGTGAGAAAAGCCTACTCTTCACCTGAATTAGAAAAAAAGCTCTTCTGGTCTTCAGTGATGCGAGGACAACGTTTGAGCGTGCACGTAATATCTGTGAGAGAGCAGAGCCAATTCACAAAAGAACAATGCATATTTAAAAGCACACGTCCAGTTTTGTGTGAGTGAAGGAAATCTGGGCCCGTATTCACAAAACATTTTATCTTATCACTAAGAGTTCTCCTAAATAGCAGTAAAAGTTTTTAGCTAAGAGGTTTCTCTTAAAACCTATTCACAAAGCTGTTGAGACAAACTTTTACAAAGGAATAGACAGAAGTCTTTAGCTAAGAGTAAGGGCAGGGTTGACCTTGTTGCTATGGATGATGTCAGCATACTTACTAACTATGCACACAGTGATTGGCTGATAGTCTCTCAGAGATTTATTTAAAATAAAAATATTAATCACCACATTCAAATAAAGATTTTAAAATGCAGGCTAAGTGTCACTAACAAGTACTAGTCTATATATTCAGATAATTGTCAGCCTCTTATATTATTATTCTCATAAACAATTAGTCAATATGCATCAGGGCTGCCCTCGACTAAAGATTTTTCTGGTCGTCTACAGCAGTAGTCGTTCATTTTAAGCATTAGTCGACTATGTCACATTTCTATTAATAAACCATATAAATCATAATAATGAGCCTTTAATTTCCTACATAGGCTAATAAGCGCTCAAGCGCACAGAGTCCGAGATGGCAGAAAGCGCATCCTGATTGCTTTCATTATTTTACAAATGCGCAACGTTTCGTTGTTATTGTGAGTGCACATGAATAAACGTAGAGTCTTTACAGATACAAAAGATGCATTACTCTTATCTGTATGACCAAAAATGACAACGTATTTTAAGAGCAATTGATCACAGCAGCGCCTCCATCTGTAATGCAGTAGCCCACTGTTCAGCTTCCACACACAGCACAAACACGTGAACACGTAACAACTGATAATAAATTAGGCTCAATCATCTTAACAAACGTGCGTGTTTATTGTAGCACTTCCGTCAGTGAATATGCAGCCTGCAAAACACTAAAATAAATATCAAAGAAACAATACAGTTAAACAAGAAAGTAGCCTAAATAAGAAAGTCAAATACACTCTGTCTGCAGGACACGAGCAGCGGGGCGCGACTATGGGAATTCATGATAATCAGTCGATGATGCTACACTGGATGCAGCACTACATGTCAGGACAAATCTCTGACAGTAAACTGTCTCGTCCTATTCACGGAGTTCAAATGTCCTGGGTAGACAATAGACAAACCTTTTTCGACGCGGTGTCACGTCCGGTGTAGATACGGTTCACTGAAAAAAGCCTGGTCCATTTGGGAAGGTGTGCGAGCAGTCAGCGGAGGCTCGCTAAGCGGAGACAGGTGTAAGTATAAATCCCGTGGGCGCATTAACTCCTCGCCTGCACGCACTTTCTTTGAAATAGGAATCGTTCAGGCGCGCTGGAAGCTGTTTCATGCGGGGGGGGCTGAGGGCTGGGTTGGAAAATATGTGACGTCATTATGTTGTGACTGACGACATGAAATTTCTCTACTAGTCTTCTCCCCTGGCGTGATTGTTACTGTTTTATACACAAAAATTGTAGCCTACTTGATGTACTTGTACTTTGATGTTTAATAAAAATAAATAAATAAAAAAATAATAAAAAAAAAATCTCTGTACTGTTTAGGCTATGTGTTGTAGCCATTAAAGAAAACAAATTTGGTTTCATTTTTGTTTAAATATTATAGGCTAATGTAATTTTTTTATTTATTTAATCAATGTTTATTATGAAAGTGAGCATGCAGCATGAGAAAGATATGATACATCATGCGCAATAGCCTATGAGACATGGAGTGGGTAAGACATGATTTTGACCACTTTATTCAGTTTTGTTTTGTAGAAAGACTCTGTTTAAAAGATTTTCGTTTTGTATAAATTGTATCTTAATTTTGATCAATATTTTATCAACCCATTGCCTGTATTTAATAAACAAGCAAATATATTAGCAGACAATGTAATAAGGTGCCGGCACATCACTTGTATTGCACGTGAACTGGAGGGCGCAGAAACTCAGCTTGTGCCTCACAGACAGTTTTGAGAAATATAGGCTATCTATTATAGAAAGCTTAAAAATGTCTACTTTTAAACGAAAATATTCAAAACGAAAAGAAATAGGCTACTCTCTGAATATGTAGGCCTAATCCATATGAAATGTGCATTTCTTTCTGGCCTTCATGGCGAGTCCGCATCGTCTTTGCAGCGACACAGAAATATTAAAATAATTAATCATTAGTTTATATCTTATACACTATATCTTAATCCCACATTAAACACATTGTTATGTCTGTTTTTTATTTTTTTATTTTTTTCACGTTTTTAAGTACAATATTAGGTTAATCCACAGCCCCCCACCAGGGGGGGCTGATGATATGACGAGGGGGGCTGCAGCCCCCGCAGCACCCCCCTTCCCGCGCCATTGGAATCGTTTACATTTATTGTTAACATCTTTCATTTATCACCGTGTCGTTTGTATTTGGCCAGTTTGGAGAAACTAAGCCTCACCTAACCTGACCAGACAGGCGTTTGCGATCACGGGAACTTGAAGACACTTGTACAAACGCGGATGGGTGACATGAATAGATATGGCTCCGGATCGGCGATGTAGTATTTGGTATTTGGACATATCATTTATTAAAGTACAGAAACTATAAAGTATATTTCCTACCTAATTCTGTGCAGAAATTTGAAATAATTGTTTGTAGTATATAAAAAATCATAAAATTTCCATTAGGAAAAATTATAGATTACAAATGATTGATTATTTTCCAGCAGTGCATTTGATTTCTTTTAGCAAATTCAAAGTAAGAGATAAGAAAAGAATTCCTTGTAAAAAAAAAAAAAAAAAAAAAAAAATAATACATACATTAATTAATAAATTATTATATTTGATATTTCTGTCACTTCTGAAATGATGGATATGCCCCTGGTGTGACAAAATTTTAGCCTATACATAATACTTTTAAAGCTCTTTTTTAAAATCTCGGCTTACATAAATTTCTACATATGCCCTGTCATACCATAGCATCATAAAACTAGCATCTAACAATGGACAAAAGGTTGTTTTTTTCTCTCTCTCTCTATCTAACCTATTGTTCTCGAACCACAAAGGCTGCTGTGTAATTTGCCCCCAGACTTAGAATTTAAAGACTTACTTGTGGATTATTGTGATGTTTTTATCAGCTGTTTGGACTCTCATTCTGACGGCACCCATTTACTGCAGAGCATCCATTGCTGAGCAAGTGATGCAGTGCTTAATTTCTACAAATCTGATGAAGAAACAAACTCATCTATATCTCAGATGACCCAAATTTCAAATTAGCTTTTTTTCATGCATCACCAAGAAAGAGGGATTGCATTTCCTCCTTCTTTACACCTTTACACTTGTTCCCGTTGAAATTCAGGATTTTAAAGTTATGATTTTTTTTCTACTAAGCCCTATTTGGTCTCGCACACCAAGTGACCTTCTACACCTGTACTTTCCAACCAGAGGTCTTCTAATCAACTTCTGTTGAAAGTTCCTCATTGCCACTATACACCAAAGAGTGACTGTGCCTGATGATAGGTCTTCAGTTATTGAATAGTCTTCCTTTCCATGTAAGACCAGCTTCAACATTAGCCATTTTTTTCCTTCAAAAATATATATTTATTATGATTACTGAATAGGTTGAAGCAGATGAATACATGATGCTGTATTTTTTCCTTAATTTATTGTATTATGTTTCAATTTATTTTATTATGTTTTAACTGTATCAGGAGTCCTTTACATTTAGGTTTCTTCTAAGAATGATGAATGAGAGTAACTGTATTTTAATACATTTGTCAGTAATAAATCTGACTGGCTGGTTATATTAGCATGCTACAGTATATGGTAGGTAAAGTTAATAGGGACAGGTTCTAAAAAGAGCATCTAGTACAGTATTTGGTTTGAGTATTTGGTTAATTTGGATAATTAAGAGTGTTAGATCTTGCCTCCACACAGGGCCCTGACCAATTTGGTGCACTAGGCAAGATTTTAGCTGGTGCCCCTTGCATCGCAGCCAGTTCCATCTCCTATCATTCACACAGAACCTGCAAAGTTTTATGACATAAAACAAATTACATATTAAATAAATAAGACGGTTGCACAATAAATAAACTGACATTAACTCAGCTAGCTATTTAAATGAGAGAACTTTATCGTCCAAAGGCAGCTACAATACTAACATTTAAATCTTAATGTCTTCATTTCAGACATTCATAAATTTAGGGATGCACTGATCTTAATTGTTCATGGCAGAATCCAATACTGATTTTTAATGTTTTTAATTTAAACAAAAGACAAGAAAGAATGAAAACATGAGTATAGGAAGAATATGGTTAGTTGCTTTATTAGTCTATATTTTGATCTAAATTAGAGTGTATACTTTCAAAACCTGAAGCAAAAACAGAAAGGTCTGATTTTAGCTTTGTGAAATTAAGCTACATAAAACATACCAAACAGCAGATGGGCTGAATGAAAATGCAGATTCACTCTCTGCCAGCAGGTGGTGCTTAAGTCAAGTCAAGTCAAGTCTGCTTTATTGTCAATTCTTCCACATGTACAGTACATACATATAGAGAATTGAAATTGCGTTACTCTCAGACCCATGTTGATGGAAGGGGGGGCAAGTTTGGGATCGAGTTCAGCATCCTGACAGCCTGATAAATGAAGCTGTCCTTCAGTTTGCTGATCCTGGCCTGGAGACTCTGCAGTCTCCTCCCTGATGGCAGCAGACTGAAGAAGCTGTGTGATGGGTGAGTGGGATCACCTGCAATGAAAATATTGTACCCGACCCACTTCCTGACCCGCATTTTTTAAAAGTAGTAAATGCTCATCTTAGCGCAGGGGTGTAGAATTAGGGGGGGACGTCAGGGACGTGTCCCTACCAATGTCCAGCGACTGCCAAACTGTCCCTAGTGATAATTTTGAAAAAAACAATTAAATATATGTATATGTTTTGTAATTTCGCATCTGATGACCCATCTGAAACATCATACCATTGATATTATTACCTAAGAAGTTAAAGTAAATAGGCTACGTTAGAAAACGACGCGCTTTCAAAGGACGCGCATTTATTATTTTTGAATGGGCGGAATGTAGTCACTCACCGGACAAGAAGCGCAACAGCTGATGATACTGAGCTGCAGCGTGCCGGTTAGAGCGGTTCTCGTTCTCGAGTCAAGAACCAGTTGCATCGGTTTTCGGATCACCAGTACACTGAACCGAGAACCGTTTCCTTCGGACACGTCCGATTTGGGAACCGAGGAGCTGATGATACTGCGCATGCATGATTCAGCGTGAAGCAGACTGACACACAGCGCGTCTGAACCGAACTGGTTCTTTTGGTGATTTGATTCTGAACTGGTTCTGTGCTAATGTTGTGAGCACGAGTAAACTGAAGGCTTGAATGAAGGGCAATCTGGCTTTTTTATTCAAGTTTATTTAATAACAAATAAATCGCAATGGATTATGTATTGTAAGTGGATCATGGTTTCTGCACTGATGACACCTAATTTATTTACTTTATATCTTCAAGACTTAAATCCTCGTATGCACATTATTGCTGTTACTGTATTTGGATGCATTGTTGTAAAACTTAATTGTAAACTTTTCATGATTATGAGGTTTTTAACTGACTGAAGTTATGATTACTGACTTTGTATATTTGAATGTTTGATAGACTTGACACCATTACGTCATCGCCAATGACGTCATTATTTCGAGCGTAAAAGAACCGGTGAACCATTTTTTTCAGCCGGTTTATTGAATCGAACTGTCCGAAAGAACCGGTTCGTGGAAAAGAACCAAACTTCCCATCACTAGATTGAGCTCATGCGTCATCTTCGCGCCAGTTATTCAGCCAATAAAGTGTAGGCCTATGTATTTCAAAATTGTGTCTAGTACTATATAAATTACAAAGGAGGGGGCAGACTTGATGTGGTGCATGACTAGCTGTTCAAAGCACTTCATGAGAATAGGAGTAAGTGCAACTGGACGGTAGTCATTGAAGCAGGATGGAGACAGCTTCTTTGGGACTGGAATGATGGTGGTAGCTTTGAAGCATGTAGGAACAACAGGATTTGTAGTGTTATACCAAACTGATTCACAACAACGTCCCATAAACCTTGAGATTCCATAAACATTCCCACTTATCTCATAATCATGAAGACAAACAGTCCTTGAAACACACAGTCATAAGACTAAACAACAATGGAAAAATAATATTAAAAAGCAATAGTATAATATAATTGATTAATCAAATTATGATTAAAAGAAACTATATAAATGGCTAAAACGATTCTATGATTACATCAATAATAAAATGATTAAATGATAAATTATTATAAATGAATGAATAAATAAATGAAGAATAAAAGAAAGTAAAACACAAAACAAATATATGATTGCTCTCTTGAAGCAAAACACTCACAGTTTGCATGGGTCCATAGATCCTTCATGAGAAAATGAACAATGAGCAACTGAAAACCTCAAATATTGCCATGTTATTGCTGCAACCCATGTCATATAAATCTCACTCCAGCTAGATAAGCAAAATTGGCAACCCTGTCTACTAGTTAGATAATAATACATTGCAAATGGCCTAGAATGAGTCTGAAACAGTATATTTTCTGAAACTTCAAAATATAGTAGCTGATAATTAACCATTTTGATACAGAGGACAAACATTATTGTATTCCATATGGAAAGGAAGTTCCTATAAATTTGGAGATTATAGAAAATCTCTCTGTAATCCTGCTGTAATTTCATCAATTTCACATATGCACTCGGTTGTGCATTTGACCATTGCAGGAGGATTCTCTTTGAAGCACATGCAGACTATGAATTAATATTTGCAAAAGTTAAAAATAAGTTGAATAAATCCTGCTGTTATGCACTCTCTCTAATTTTGTTCATTTTTTTGTGCATTCAGGTTTTCCAGTAGGTGGCGGCATTTACATGATGAAGGAACATAAATGTGAGGTGAAGCAGGTGAGCTTATAAACACACATGAACTCAAACCAGTCAGTTCTTTAAGATTCAAGATTCAAGATTTTTTATTTGTCACATACACAATTATATAGAGCATATATAACCAGCAGTGAAATGTGAGTCAGGTCCGCTCCATGGACAGTGCAATTATTAAAGAATACAACACAGATGAAAATATACATAAATATAGCTATGAAACAATGAAATAAAAGTAAACAATAAAAATATAAGAATAAAATATAAAATATATAAAAGAGATGTATACTGTAGAATTAAATATATAGTGGAAAATAATGTGCATGAAAGTAAACTGTAGTCTTAAATATTAAGATACACAGGAATGTACAAGAGGCAAATGTGCAAACAGGTTGACACTTTCAGTATGTCAATGTGAGGTAGTGAATGATGAATATCTTACTGATAAAGTGAATATTAAGTGGAGACATGAAGATGTTAAGAGGCTGGTTTTGAGTTTAGGAGCCTGATAATCTGGGGGAAGAAACTCCTCCTAAGTCTCTCAGTTTTTGACATCAGGCTACGGAAGCGCTTACCAGATGGCAGCAAAGTGAAAAGATGGTTACTGGGGTGAATGGAGTCCTTGATTATTTTAACAGCTCTGCTTTTGCAGCGTTTGAGGTAGATGTCCTGCAGAGAGGGGAGAGCAGACCCTGAGATGCGCTCAGCTAAGCGCACAACTCTCTGCAGGGCTTTGCAGTCATGACTGGAGCTGTTCCCATACCACACTGATATACACTGAGTCAATACGCTTTCTATGGCCCCTGAATAGAAAGTTTTCAGGATTGCAGGTGAAACCCTGAATTTTCTCAGCTGTCTCAGATGGTACAGTCTTTGCCTGGCTTTATTAACCTGAGTTTGAATGTGTGTAGTCCAAGTCAGGTCCTCTGAGATGTTTACACCGAGGTACTTGAAGCTGCTCACCCTCTCCACAGGGGTCCCGCTGATCATAAGAGGAGTATAGGGCTGCTGCTGTCTCTTCCTGAAGTCAACAATCAGCTCTTTGGTTTTGCTCACATTCAGAGAGAGACAATTGTCCTGGCACCATGATGTTAATTTCTCTACCTCATCCAAGTATGCGGTCTCATTATTGTTGGAAATGAGGCCCAGAACCACAGTATCATCAGCAAATTTAATAATAGATGTGGAGCTGTGGGAAGACACGCAGTCATGTGTGTAGAGAGAGTAGAGCAGGGGACTCAGGACACAGCCCTGTGGAGCTCCTACGTTCAGGGTGATGGAGTTAGAGGTGAACTGGCCTACTTTCACCACTTGAGGTCTGCCGCTGAGGAAATCAAGAATCCAGCTGCATAGTGAAGAATTCAGGCCGAGGTCCATGAGTTTAGAAGCTAGCGTGATGGGGACAATAGTATTGAAAGCTGAGCTATAGTCGATAAATAGCAGCCTTACATAGTTCCTGTTATTGCTGTCAATGTGTGTAAGAGAAGAGTGCAGGATGTGAGAGATGGCATCATCAGTGGATCTGTTGGGGCGATAAGCAAACTGAAGAGGGTCCAAAGTATCCGGGATGGAGGAGCAGATGAAGTTTTTAACCAGTCCCTCAAAGACCTTCATGACTATTGATGTGAGGGCAACTGGACGATAGTCATTCAGGCAAGAGGGGTTATTGTTCTTAGGCACAGGGATGATGACAGATTTTTTGAAGGAGGTGGGAACCACCGATGTAGCAAGAGACTCATTAAAAATGGATGTAAACAAACCAGCGAGCTGATCAGCACAGGACCGCAGAATACGGCCAGAAATCCCATCAGGTCCGGCTGCTTTCCTGACATTCACTCGCTTTAGAGCCCTCCGAACCTCGTCCTCAGACACGGTGATCACATGATTATCGCTGCTCTGACTGCTGTTTCCTGACGAGCTGATCGGCAGACTCGCGCTGCTCAGATTGCTTTCAAAGCGGCCGTAGAAAGTGTTCAGCTCGTCAGCCAGCGACGGATCTGCTCTCACCTCTGCAGAGGATTTATTTCCAAAGGCACAGATGGTTCTTAGTCCTTGCCACATGCGTCGGGAGTCATTGAGCTGGAAATGTGACTCTATTCGTTCCCTGTATCGGAGTTTGGCGGCTCTTACTGCGCGTCGGAGAGCATAGCACGATGCTTTGTACTCACTCATGTTTCCCGACAAAAGACCGGCGTTGTAAGCAGCAGTGCATTTGTTTACTGCTGCACGGATTGTACTGTCCACCCAAGGTTTCTGATTAGAGAAGGTCCTTATAGATATTGTATCCGTAGCTTGTTCGGCTAGCGTGTTTACAAAGCTTAATGCTACATCCGTGAACTCGCTGACGTCAGATGAACTTGCCCGAAACATGTCCCAGTCTACGTCATCAAGAGCCGCCTGTAGCATGGCTTCTGAGTGGGCGGACCAGCGCGTCACCACCCTCTGCACCGGGAGTTCTTGAACGAGCCTTTGTTTATATTCCGGTGTGAGGAAAATGGCGGCATGGTCCGATTTGCCGAAAGCCGGTAGTGAGCGAGCTTTGTAGGCATGCTTAAACTGAGTGTAGCAATGATCCAGTGTATTCGGTCCTCTGGTTGGACAGGATACATGTTGATAAAAATTAGGCATAACCTGCCTGAGGTTGGCTTTGTTGAAGTCCCCAGCGATGATAACAGCAGCGTCAGGATGTTTGTTGATGTTGCCGCTGAGCGCATCGTGAAGCTCGGACAAAGCCAAACCGGTGTCAGCTTGTGGTGGGATGTAGACAGCAGTAATGATGATCGATGAAAACTCCCGGGGAAGATAGAATGGGCGGCAAATAATAGATAAATGTTCCAGATGAGGCGAGCAGGAGCGCGACAGAGTGGAGATATTCCTGGGGTCACACCATTTCTTGTTAATCATGAAACACACTCCTCCACCTTTGGATTTACCGGCCTCGGCTGTCCTGTCCATCCGTAAAACAGAGAAGTTTTCAGACGGCGTTACAGCAGCGTCCGGGACTGAGGGCGTGAGCCATGTTTCAGACAAACAAAGGATGTTACAGTCCCTAATGTCCCGTTGGAAACTTATCCTGGCTCTAAGATCGTCCATCTTATTCTCCAGAGACTGGACATTGGCGAGCAGAATGCTCGGTAGAGGAGGACTGTGAGCTCTTTTTCTCAGTCTGTTGCGGACCCCAGCACGTTTCCCGCGGTGTTTCTTGATCCGTCGCCTCGGGTGGTTATTCAGGTGGCCATTGTTCTTCTCGGTGTTCCGGAGAATCTCAGATGGCCACGATGGGTTGGAGGATAAAGTGTCCTGAAACAGGTTAGTGAAGCGGTATCCAATGTCCAAAAGTGTTCCTTTGTCATAAGTGATCAGTGCAGAGGTTATGTGTGCAAAAAGAGAAAGCAAAAGTAGGTAAAAGAGGAAATAAAAACACAATCTAAGCGGAGCGACCTGGACGGCGACCGAACTCGGCGGCGCCATCTTGAAACCATCATCATTTTATTTCCACATTTCAGAAATATTCACCCCTTTGTCGGTAAAATAACAATTTCAGGGTCGATTCATTTATCATTCCATGTTGAGTAAAGCACATTACTGAAACACTAATTCAAGGATGGGAGAGAAAATAACTTAAAATGTTTAATCTGAATTGAAAAAAAAAAAAAGTTGGTAAAGCCAAACGTATGGGAAGATGTAAAAACCAAAAGGTGAATTTGCTTTAGTCATTTAATTAGTGTACAAAACACAAACACAACAGAACATATTTGGAACAAGTTTGGATACTGTTAATATACTGTGGAACAACATCAACATGTTTGTGCACAAATTCCTGTTTAATTGTTAAATATGATTTACTTAACTCTATAGTGCACAATTACAATGTAAAATAATAGTACATAATGGATAATAATTGTCATCAGTTTCTGTATTACCCATATTACTTCACAGACCTTTTCTATTAAATGTCTTCCTTTAGATTAAGTAAATGTGTGTGTGTGTGTGTGTGTGTGCACATGAGGACTTGATAAATTCACAGTATTTCCATATCATTAATCGCCACACCAAGACAAACCTTTCCCTATCGCAGACCTGGTTGAGATGAATGTTGATCACAGCGAAATCATGGTAAGTTTCAACATACATGACCTGTGTCTGCACAAATGCTTTGCATTACAAAAGAATGTAACTCTCCTGTCTGTTTCTTGGTTGGCGTGGAGGTTGGAGATTGTTGTGCGTTAATGTGAAGGATGTTCACTGCATTAGGAGTCTCTATAAGTCTCATGAAGCTGATGGCCCACTGGAGGTTTGAGCAGATGACGGGCTCCTGTGGAGCTCAAGCACTGATTTAGATAATTCAAATACACACAAAACAACATGGAAATGATCAGTGATCAAGCTGATTTAGATGGAGTGGAAAGCAGGACAAACTACAGGTCTAGAGTTCATGATGAAGAACTGCTGAATCAGCCCAAAGTGTGTTCTGAGAGGCACTGTACAGTTCTTCTTAAGAAAACAGATTTACATGGATGCATTATATAATTATACAGATAATTTTTAACATGTTTGATCCATTTTTATCATCATAATCATCCATTACACAAGTAAGTGATTGTTAATGATGAAATTATTTTAAGATGATGAAAGTGAAAAAAGTGACATACAGCCAAGTATGGTGACCCATACTCAGAATTGGTGCTCTGCATTTAACCCATCCAAAGTGCACACACACAGCAGTGAACACACACACACACACACACACACACTGTGAACACACACCCGGAGCAGTGGGCAGCCATTTATGCTGCGGCGCCCGGAGATCAGTTGGGGATTCGGTGCCTTGCTCAAGGGCACCTCAGTCGTGGTATTGCCGGCCCGAGACTCAAACCCACAAGCTTAGGGTTAGGAGTCAAACTCTCTAACCATTAGGCCACAACTTCCCCAATGCTGTGTAATTTATTTATTTTTTTAAACCAAAAACCAAAACAAAGAAAATGTGAGGTATGAATGGAAGCCTCCAGTATGTTTCTGCTAACAGGTGCTGTAAGGGCAGAGTTTACAATACACTGTATTTGAGTTCTACCTGAGTATAAATATAGTATAGATAAAAAGAAATGTTTTGAGTTGCAAATAATTATAATAATAACATAATAATTATAATAATAACAATTCATAATGTTCATAGTTATGAACTTTACCTTCTCAGTAATTTAACCACACTTCAAATAGTGCTTTTCACAATTTTGCATGGTTGCAAGGCAGATTTACATACATAATGTGACCCTGGACCAAAAATCTTCAGCTCTTTACAAGAGCCAAAAAATGCCAAAAATCATTAGGAAAGGAGAAGTAAAGATCATGTTCCATGAAGATAATAAGTAAATTTCCTACCATGAATATATATAAACTTAATTTTTATTAGTAATATAATTTCTAAGGACTTCATTTGGACAACTTTAAAGGCGATTTTCTCAATATTTAGATTTTTTTTGCTCCCTCAGATTCCAGATCTTCAAAAAAAAAAAAAAAAAAAAAAAAAAAAGACCGAAAACAGTTGTATCTCGGCCAAATATTGTCCTATCCTAACAAACCATACATCAACAGAAAGGTTATTTATTCAGCTTTCGGATGATCTATAAACCTCTATTTCAACCTCGGTTTTGTGGTCCATAGTCACATATAGAAAGTAGTTAAAAAAGTAAAGATATGTAAACAATATATAGTTATGGATTTGAAATAGTGAAAGAAATTCAAGAACTTGATCAGAAGGTTTATTACTTTAGTATATTCCCAATACATTCCAATGCACCTGTGCCAACACACTTTTTTTCCATTTATGGTTCTTTAATGTCCCATATGGACAACGAGAGTGTTGCACTTGGAAATGTGGACTGCAGCCCTTTGGGCTGTCAAATGATTATGAATTATTAAACAAATTATTAAAATGATCCTGACCAGCCCTCAAAACTATACAAAAAGTTAATATGTCAAATAAATTCAGAGACGATAACTACATGAAAAGTAACAAAATGTATTAAAATAATTTCAATTCATACATCATACATACTGCGAGACTGTCAAACTGCTAAAACATTTCATTGCATTTTACATTAACATTTGTGCAGTGCACTGAGATTTGAAGCGTGCAGAGACAATGGGCAGAGATGTTACGGATGGGTTTATTCCTTCTGCATGCACTGAAACATAAGTAGTATGTTTACATTCTTCCACCAACTAACGGAACTGCCTGTGTTTTAGTGCATTTACAAGAATAAAACTAATGTTATACCAGTTTATCCAATTGTTTCCTGCAGCGTTAATGACAGATCATGTGAGGTAAAAGGGAAGCAAACCATTCTGCAGATGATAATTTGATTTTGTGCACTTTGCACAACACACTTTAGTTTTCTATACAGGCCGTTTCATGTTTATTTCCACAAACCCGCTTACTGCGCCTATATTTAGACTTTTCGGCAATAATCCATATAATTTGTGCTGTCATTCAATAAAAACAAACAAACAACCCCCCCCCCCCAAAAAAAAACAAAAAAAAACTGTTTACTTATAGTAGTAGGCTATTTGTGATAGCGCACGTCTGCTTTGGTGGCACATCTGATAAAGCGAGTGCACATGTGTGGCAGCGATCCCCGATTTGAATCCACTCCGCAGTGTTTCCTTTAGCCAATGTTCAAATGTCTGTGTCTAACGTTCCACTTATGTTCTCTGGATAATTGACTTGACTGGTATTCTGGGGGTGTCTTAAGCTGTGCCATTATTTATAAAAGTTAATTTATTGCATTAGAAGCACACAATAATCGTGCCATTAACACACTTCAAGTCGACTTTGAATGCCATTGCAATGCATTTTAAAGTCACTAAAAGTAAGGGATGGTATGACCTCAGTTTGTTATTAGTATTATGGTTGCACTTTATTTTACAGTACGTGTACTTACATGTACTTATAGTGTACTTACAGTGTATTTATTTAAGAAAGTTCTGGTAATACAAAGTAACTACATGGTTTAGGGTTAGGTTTAGGGGTAGGTTCAGGGTTAGTACCTAGTTATTACATAGTTATTGTAATTACTATAATAAGTACATAGTATGTACATGAGTAACAGGACTGTAAAATAAAGTGTTACCAGTATTATATTAATGTATGTTCAACACTCTTACAGTGTAACTGAATTGCAATTGTAATGTCACCAAAATACATTTGAAGTTTGTGCTGAATGAATTCTGCATTTCAAAAATTAAATAAAAGAGTGGAATAGTACTTGGAATAGTTCCACTTTAGCACAAACAAGTATATTTATTACAACTTTAGTTGAACTTCAGCAATGGTTTTGCACAACTAAAGTGCGTTTAGTACAAAATTAGTTTTTCCAATTTAGCTGACTTAAAGTATACCAATTTATAGTGTGCCACAAATATATTTAGTTATACTATAGTACATAGAATATTTTTTTCACTAGGGTAACTTTTTTTTTTTTTTTCATAAAATCTATTAAAATGTCTTTTAAAGATTCACATACTTCATCACAGAAATTCATCTACATTGTAAATCAATCCAAGACATTTGATAAGGCTCAACAATATTGTCAAGAGAATTACATTGAACTGGTGACTCTGTCAGACCAGGGAGACATGGAGGAGCACCTTGGGCTCGACAGCTGCACGTACACTGAATTTGCCTGGATTGGACTGGAGAAATGCATCAGTAAGCAGGGGTTCTGGGCTCTGGCCGATCAAATGTTTTACAAGGAAGGAGAAACTGAATACAGAAACTGGGCAGCTAAAGAAGAAGAGGTTGTTGTAGAGCAGGGGTGGGGAACGTTGATCCTGGAGGGCCACTGTCCTGCAAAGTTTAAAAAAAAACCTACCTGTATCCTGAAGACATTGATTAGCTTGTTTGGGAGTGTTTAATTAAGGTTGGAGCTAAACTCTGCAGGGACACCAGCACTCCAGGATCAACGTTCCCCATCCCTGTTGTGGAGTATGAAGACTGTGTAATTATTGTATATCAATGGCCAGTTCTACGACACCTATTGTTTTCCTATTAGATATTTAATGTGCTACGATGGTGAGCATACAACAAGATCTTTCTGAAGATCCAGCTTTGAAGAAGTTTTAATTCTGATTCTTTTTAATCTTCTAGGTAAGGGAGATAATCAGAAATATGACAGAAAATTTAAAGATTAATTAAGAATTTATCAGGCAGCTGCACATAAATGTAAAAAGTAGTGCGGTCAAACGATTAATTGTGATTAATCACATATGCCAGTGTGCTGTGTATATTTCTTCATATATAAATACACAAAAAAACATACATATATATATATATATATATATATATATATATATATATATATATATATATATATATATATATATATATATATATATAAACAAAACATATTTGTCTTAAATATACATAAATATACACATTACACACACATACATTATGTAAATAATATAATAAAAAAAAACTTTTATTTTGGATGTGATTAATCACGATTAATCGTTTGACAGCACTAGTAAAAGTTGGATTTTTTAAATAATGTGCATTTAAAAAAGCAGATCTCCAATGATGTCTGATAAGTCTGTTGTGTCACAACAGACCAGAGAGAGAGACTTTGTTTGGCCTTTCAAAAGAGGACACAACTAGAAATCAGTGGTTAAGTTGTATTTACAACAATGTTCCAGAACAGTTCAACCCAAGTATTCAGATGTGTGCAGTGCATTTTACAGAGGAATGTTTCCTGAACCAGTAGCCTACAATGCAGCTGTCTGTTTTAAATAAAGTGGGGCAATTTCAACTTTGCAAGGACAGTCTAGCGCTTCTGACTCACAATCTGTAAGTACGTTTTCATATTTAAAGAATTTGCCACTTATGATTCAAATTCAGATTATTTGCAAAATGCTGCACTCTTACTGCTGAGATAGATTCCAGTAGGTCTAAAGAACACATATTAAACAAAATGTTTAGTAGGTCTAAAGAACACATATTAAAAAAAAAAAAAAAAAAAAAAGATTAACTAGATTAGATGAACTATATTCATACAGATATTTTCCCACTGATACCTTGAACACACTGTAATGGCATATCAATCTTGTAAAACTGTTAACTACACTCAGTACATAGTAAATAATCCATTACATTTTAATAATAATTTTAGTATTAAGTAGTCAAAATAAGAGTCTATGTGTAAAACTGTCATAATGTAAAACATGTCATAAGGTTCACCATGTCATGGATACAATTCAGTAACTTAATAGTAATTGGATTTCACTTTAAGTTTTTTTTTTTTCAGATTTTTATAATAGACTTTTATCATTACATTAGACTCTACACATGTAACAGCTGTTATCGGGTCGTCATGCAAAACATTTGCCTTAAAGATTTACTTTTAATTAACAGAGTAGAATAATCCTGGCTGATAGTAAGGCATGCAAACGTAAAAGAAAACCAAACTGGACACAAGCACAGCTGTTACTTCTTGCTCAACTGGTTAATGAAAACAAGGATATAATCAAAGGAAAATTTGGAGTTGGGATAACCTCTAAAACCAAAGGTGATACCTTTTTAGAAGCTCATTATCGTCAAATGTTTCTAAAATATTTATATTCTGAGACAGTTTGCCGGCAACAGCCATTTTACGATAGTTTGTAGCTTGGTCTTAATGACTATAGGACTCCTCTTCACTACTCCTAATGTTTCACAGATTTAGGAGCTAGTTTTTGTGTTAAACGCTTTGTGAAACACTCTTAGAGCAAAAATTTAGGAGTCCTAAATTTAGGACTGACACGGCCATTATTTTTACGATTTTCTCCTAAATTGGTGAGTTATGAGTTACTTTTAGCCTTGAGATGTTTTGTGAATACGGGCCCTGATTTCCTGTGGTTTCGAATTCAACATTTTATCTTGTGTTCAAAAGCTTGATTTGAAGCACAATCAGGTGATGTGACTCGTTTCTGCACATGCAAATGAACAAATATGTTCAAGCCCTACAGATTTTCCTAAACTATTTAACATGCAAAAACTCAGAAAGCCATTTACACAGAAGTTTTCATTTTATTTCAATATTTATTTGTAATTCAGAATGTATAGTTATAAACAATGATTATAGCAACTCTTGTATCTTATTTTATTTCATTTTATTTTATCTGCCCGGTAAAAATAATAATAATAATAATAAAAAAAAAACAGTCCACGCTGAATTTGGAATCGGGTCTCAGAACTGAAACTCAGTCTGACTTGCAGCCCACATGTCCCTGCCGTGTGACGTCACAGTGAGACAAACAGTAAGAAAATCAGTCATCTTCATGGTTCATCACCATATTTCAAACTGACAGTACAATCACTTCATCATCATGCTGATAGAAGCTGCTGATCCAGATCATACGCACTTCACGGGACAGGACAGGTCAGTTCACTATTTTATAAAATAAATTTGACAACAGATATAATTAATGCCAGCAGCATTACAGAGGAATATACATTTTATAAGGGCTTCTCTCTGAAGTTATGTGGATCATCGAGTGCTGGCTCTTATTATTGGGTATGTAAGACTTTGTTTATTGTAAATTAAGTAAATGTCAAAACAATGAAACTCAGAAATCATCAGATTTATATGATGTTGCGGAAAATATTAGTTTTATAAACAATAGTTAAAATAGTTTATATCATTATAAATAAAATTAAACATTTTTTTTTTTTTAAATAGAATTTCGAAAGTTGCCTTTTCCATTCATCAAGTATTTCAGTTAATGTATTTTGCATATTGTACTCAGACTTTTGTGCATCAGTGAAAATTCATCACATGAATCTGGCATTGACCGCTTTACAAAGCAAATCTAATATTTGGAAGCTAATTTGCCTTTAAGGTGTGTTTGTTTCTTTTGATCTGTCATTACAATTTCTTCTTTTGCACAGGGCTGTTTTATGTTCAGCAGCAGGCAGATGGCCTTAAAAGTAGATTAACATTTTGGTGTGGCTGTTTAGTTTGCTTTGGGAAAAAAATATGCATTTTAAATATGCACACAGTGAAAACATCCATGTATACATTTACTTAGCAACAATAAACTTTCTCTATTTTACAATTAAAAACAATATATTTAAACTATAGCCTATAATTTTTAATTAGCGAGGACGTGCCCAGATGTCCCCAAATTGGTTCAGTTTTGTCAGATGTAGCTTGTCTACAAATATTTTTACCCAAATTATAGTTAATCAATCCCACGAGGACATCATGATAAGTGATCAAAATGACTGATTTTGCAGTGGTAATCTTAATTTGCGGAAAATTTGCAATTTTTAAAAATAATTACAATGACACATACTGTATACCATATTCAAGGATATGTAACCTATGACTTTAGATGTACAGTAGTCACACATGACAGGAAAAAAAATATTTAAAACAAGCAGCAAATTACAAATTATAGGACTTTCTTCTTCTCGGCTTTTGCGCCTTTAACTCTTTTCAAAATTAAATACGTCCCGTGCTTCATGTTTCTTTATCATGCTAAAGTGACAGTTCACTTTAAAGCGTAGCTACTGCATTTTTTTTTTTTTTTGCTATTATTTGCTATGAAATGACCAATTAAGCATTAAAATGTGAATCATGGAAGATAGCAGAAAATGGGAAATTTTAAATGGGGATTCAAAGAAATTAACCACTTCAAACTCCCAGCTGTCTCTCCTGATCAAATTAATTTGCCTCTTTCCAGAGAATCTGTCAGGAACTGTTGCACAGTCGACAACAGCCAGTTCTCAATCCGCAGACCACGCCATCAATGGTGGTAAAGATTCTTCTACATCTTCTAGTACTTGTGCTGCAACCCATTTCGAGGGCAGACCGTGGTTGAGACTGGATCTTTAGGCTGCATATCGAGTAAACACAGTGGTCGTCACTTACAGAGACGACAGCGTTCCAGGAAGAACAAAAGATTTCCAGGTTAAATTTGGAAACTCTCTGCAGAACGATGGAAACTACAATACCAGGTCAGGCGCTTCAGATGTGTTTGGTGTACTGGCAAGTGCATTATGACATTTAGTTTCCGAAAAGTCCAAGTTTTCCGATGCTTTGAGCTCAAGATAATCAAGTCAAATAGCAAAGGGATAAATAAGTGCATATTCTAAGGGGCCCCTGGGCTTTATCTCTTGAGGGGCCCTTTATCCACGAGAATTATATGGCCTACATTCAATCAATCTTAGTAAATCACAAAGTGCAAGTTGTCATCCTTTAATTTTGATTTAAACAGTGATTTTTTACAGTGTACATTCTAAAACGTTTAATGTTAAAACAATTATAGTGAAACAGTGGTACCAGATAGGTGTCATGCCATAAGATATTTAAATACGACTGATTTTGTATTTAATGTGAATTTAATAAAAACATTGTAAGTTACTAATTATAACATTTCCATTGAACAGAAAAAGGGCAAAGAACATTTAGCCTACTTTAACAAAGAACATTTTTACTGACTTTAGTTTAGCCAGAGTTCAAGCACTCTCAAAAACTTCCATTATAATCACTGAAACTGTTTACATTGTGAAACAAATCTATTACTTACATCCGTACTCATATCTGCACTTTGTTGTTTCTGATAAGAGAATTTGCCAGAGAGCAGAATTCACTCAGCGACATATTTGTTTGCTTCAGGACATGCAAATGTGTTTTAGTTTTGTTTAAATTTTTCCCAGTTATGTTAGTTTCTATTTAACTGAATTTAGCTATAATTTTCAGAGTATTTTTCGTAAACGATAATAACAAAGTGAATAGAATGATTGTGTTTCCTAGATTCTTCCAGGCGATTTTTCATGAAGATAGTGTTTAACTCCACCACTAATCTGTCTGACCCGACAGTAAGAGACAACATGCTTAAAGAGGTGAGAACGTGGTGTTTGTCTCTTATCGCAGCCTGATGCATCGCTATAATACTAATGAATCGTTCCTGTAGTTAAAGTCAGTGCTGGCTCTGAGAGGAATCCCTAATGTGACGCTGAGCTGGTCTCAAAACCTTGAAGAAGCAGTGATCCATAATTTGCACAAAAACGGTGAGTCTGTTTTTACAACCAGCGATCTAATGTGAAAGAGAAACATTGTAAAATCCAGAAACAATGTAAAACTCTGTGATTTTCATTTCTAGATGCCTGCTGAAGCAGATCTCAGACTCTGGGACTTACAGCCATCATGAGGAGTAACAGCCATCATGAGTTTAATTTCATTATATTATATTCATTATATCCATCTCACAGTCACTGCAAACATGCTGTTTTTATTAACTCTCTGAAACATGAATAAACATGAAGAAAAGAAAAGGGGAAAAAAAATTCAAGTTTTAAGATTTATGTTTACTAAATACAATACAATAAGTAAATGATGCATGAATTGTGAATGAAAATAAAAGGGAAAAGACACTTAATGTTTTAGATTTATTTTAATAATAATAAAAAAAAAAATATATAAGCACATAAATATAAAATCCCTAAACTTTCTTCTTTACAGAATTATGTATTTTTATTTTATGTATTTTATAAAAAATGTATCATGCTTCAGATGGTTAAATAGTGCTTAAATAATGTAAATGTTACAAAATATTATAGAGCTTTGTGTGCTTTTCATGTCAGAAATATTCATAATGTAACGTAATTTATTTACTTAATTGAAAGTACTGTGGTTTAATTCCACCTAAAGGTTTTTTTCCCCCAGATTATTTTTATAATTGATTTTTATCTACTACATGCAAGACATGCTATCAGGTCATCATGCAAAACATTTATTTTCAAGATTTACTAATTTAGGTTTACTAATACTAATACTAATAAAATTCAAAGACAACATTAAAAGTGATCTGACATAATCTCATCCGTCTGTTTCCTTGAATTTCTCAGCATCAATTTCTCAGTAACTCTTACAAACTTATAATGAGGAGCTATTTTATAATTCATGCTTGTCACTATAAAACACGTCCTAAGATTTAACAGATTCAACACATAAACACACAAGCACTCAATGATCAGAGAAAATTACAAAAAAAAGATAATCAATCGGTCACCAAACCTGTCATTACTGAAGCTGTTCTTCACACTGTGGCTGAAGCATCACGTGTCACTGCTGGTCATATGTTAGTTTATATTCTGCTTTCCTAGTTTCTAATTCAACTGCTCATTACTTTATCTTGTGTTGAAGCGCTCGATTTTAAGGACAAACAGGTAACGTGACACAAATGTTAAGACTCTCATTCTGACTCCCAGCCCACATTTTCCGTGTGACGTCACACAGTGAGACAAACAGTAAGAAAATCATTGGGATTCATAGACTGCAAACTGACCGTAAAATCACTTCATCGTCGTGCTTATAGAAGCTGCTGATCCAGATTGTGGGACTTCACACAACAGGACAGGTCAGTTCAGTTAATTTATTATGAAATAAACATGACAATATGTAATTTGTGGCAACAGTTATTGAATACAAAACATAGAGTATCAAAACCATAAAATAAAATAAAAAACAAAATAAAATATCTTTATTAATAAAGTCTAGCAATAAAAAACTTATTTTGATTTAATGTAAATATTAATAAATAAACTGTTCTAAAATGTTAATGTACAGCGCAATGTTTTGAATTGCAGAATGTTTTCCAGGTTTTTATGCGTTTAAAATGAAAATCTATGATCTTGTGACTTAACTGACACGTAAAACAATGACAAATGGACCTCAGTCATTACTGAAGCTGGGAAAGGGTTCCTCTCACCTTCAGGCTCCCTGACATTAAAAGAAGACTTTATTTGTAATAGTCTCTGTCATATTTCACATCTTTTTTTCTTCCCAACATTACAGAGGAATATTTGATAAGAACTTCTCTGTGAAATGAAGCTGATCATCCAGTGCTGGCTGTTATCATTTGGTACATAAGATCTTAAAATTACTGAAGTCAAAACAATGCAATTCAAATAATCGGACTTGTATGATTTTGCTGAAGATAAAGTTTATAAACTATATAGTTAAAATAAACTCATTCAGTCATTTTTATAAACACATTATCTTTGCTCCCTTTTTCATGCCTTTTTATAAATAGGGAAATCACCATTTGTATTTTTCAATCACATGAATATGGCACCGCCTGTTTTACAAAACAAATGCAACATAATTTGGATGTGTCACGCTACGCTGCCAGAAGGAACACGGAGTCCAGAATAATCGAGGGAGTCTTTATTAATCCAACACAGGGGTAAATCCAACATGGAACACAACAGGAAGACACACGTATGTAACTGGTAGACCCCACCAAACTGAACTGAAAGGACATTGCACAGCAATGAAGGTGGGCTGAGGGCAAGAAGAGGGGCAGCCAGACGACAGCGGTGGAGGAGGCATGAGCAGGTGGGAGGGTGGGCATTTTGGAGGAGCGGCCACAGGAGGGCACATTCTAGGAGCAGGCACTGGAGCGAGCTCTGGGGCTGGAGCCGACACTGGGCTTAACTGGGGAGCAGGAGCCCCTCCTGGGCTTAACTCCGGAACAGGCACTGGAGAATTGGAAGCCCCCTCAGGGCTGGACGAGGAAACCAAGAATGAAGGAGGGCTGGAAGGGACCAGCGTAGACGTCTGAGTGAGGAGAGGGGGCAGTTCATTCTCCAGTTCAGATTCCCAGTCTATAAAATCCACCTCCTCATTTTGGCCTTTTTGGCATTCCATATTCCGCTCACCCTCAGCCGCGATGCAGGGGGCAGAGCTCCTCTCCGCACTCACCCTGTCCGTGTCCTTCTCCCTTGTGCAGGCAGTGTTGCCGGCTCAAATAACTGCTCTGATGTCACAGCGTCTGGCTCCGCGGCAACCCACAGCTCTGTCGCTCTATGCGGCGATGGCTCATCGGTCACGGCGGGCTCTGGCATGCGCTCCGCACACTGGGGAGATGGTGGGCTGGGCTCTGGGTCCAGAGTGGACCTGGCGAGATCCTCCATGGGACAGACGTGAGAGGTGACCCGTTTCTCGCCAGAGTCCACTCCACGAATGCGGCGAATTCCTCCCGAGGACCATCTTCGGACGCCGCCGCTCTGCACGCCGTGTTGAGGCTGGCATTATAGAATGCGCAGAGTCCAGGTAGGTGGTGAGATGGGCTAGCAACAGGAACTGCCTTGTATGGTCCTCGAGAGAATGTCCTTCCTGCTCCAGCAGGAGGAGGAGGAATTCGGGGCGAAGGAAGGGATCTAAAAAACACAGCACTACGGAAAGAAAAAGGACTGAGGAAAACCGGAAAACAAATGGAGGGTAAACACGCTATTTAAATTTTTGTAGGTCGGGTCTTCTGTAACGCTACGCTGCTGGAAGGAACACAGAGTCAAGAATAATCGAGAGAGTGTTTATTAATCCAACACAGAGGTAAATCCAACATGGGCCACAGGAGGAAGCCACACGTATGTAACTGTTAGACCCCACCAAACTGAACTGAAAGCACATTGCTTTTAAAGACAGGCTAACAAGGTAGTTAAGGAGACACACCTGGGAACTAATCAACAATCCATGGGAGATGGAAACTGGGTCACAGAGAACATGGGGAATGGAACACATTAGGGGAAAACACAACATAAATGAGTCCAGGGGTGTGAGAGGATGCTTATTTGCCTTTAATATACGTTTTTTTTTTATATATATATCGATCTCATTAAATATCTTTTGGAGAGGGCTGTTTTCTGTTCAGGAGCAGGCATGGTGCTAACGGTAGTGCAACTTTTTGAGGCACCTGTTTATTATTTATTTATTTATTTATTTTCACATGCACTTACATGTTATAGCCAACATTTACTTAGCAACAGTTATCTAAATAGCCTTTCTGTATTTTACAACAAAAACAACAATGTATTTAATTAATTTAATCTATCATTTTTATAAATAAGGACGTGCCCATGTCCCCAAATTTTTGTCAATTTTGTCAGATTTAGTTCCAAAATTATAGTCCCACCAATAATTCACAGTTTTTTTTCTTCTGAATTTTGTTATGAAAATGACAATGCAATTTTTTAATAACTAGGATCACACATTTACATTATTGTATGATTTTAGATATACAACAGTCATACGTGACAGAAAGAAGAAGAAAAAAAAAACAAGCAGAAAGCTTTATTATTATGTCTTATCAAATTTTGACACATACTGTTTATGCAACGTATACTTCGTTTTTAAAATAAAGACCATATTACAAACATTCTTTTACCGCGGATTTTGCGCTAACATTTTTTAACATTAAGCACAAGCGCAGTCCACACTTTCTTCTCTCATTCAGGCATGTTTATTGCATGCATGCCAGTAAATTTGAGCAGCACTGCTCTTTTTTAGCATCTATTTAACAGGAAAAATGCGACTTATGTATAAAAAGGATCTCAGAAAATGTAACATTGCAAAATCATTATTTGAATGCTTGGCCAAAGAGATGTGTTTTTAATCTAGATTTAAACAGAGAAAGTGTGTCTGAACCCCGAACATTATCAGGAAGGCTATACCAGAGTTTGGGAGCCAAATGTGAAAAAACTCTACCTCCTTTAGTGGACTTTGCTATCCTAGGTACTACCAAAAGTACAGCATTTTGTGACCTCAGGGAGCGTGATGGATTGTAGTGTGGTAGAAGACTAGTCAGGTACGCTGGAGCTAAACCATTAAGGGCCTTATAAGTAAGTAATAATATTTTGTAACTGAAATGGAGCTTAATAGGTAGCCAGTGCAGAGACTATATAATTGGGGTAATATGATCATATTTTCTTGACCTGGTAAGGACTCTAGCCACTGCATTTTGGACTACCTGTAGCTTGTTTATTGAAGATGCAGGACAACCACCTAGAAGTGCATTACAATAGTCCAGTCTAGAGGTCATGAATGCATGAACTAGCTTTTCTGCATCAAAAACAGGTAACATGTTTCGTAGCTTAGCAATGTTTCTAAGATGGAAGAATGCTGTTTTTGTAACATGGGAAATATGATTTTCAAAAGACAAGTTGCTGTTTAATATAACACCCAGATTTTTGACTGTAGAGGAAGTAAGAGTACATCTGTCTAATTTAGAAGTTTCATCTGGTCTCGTTGAGATATATAGTTGAGCATCATCAGCATAACAGTGGAAACTAATCCCGTATTTTCTAATGATATTACAAAGGGGCAACATGTATATTGAAAATAGCAGAGGACCTAGGACAGATCCTTGTGGCACTCCATATTTTACTGGTGATAAATGAGATGACTCCCCATTTAAATAAAGTGGTAGCGATTGGACAAGTAGGATCTAAACCATCTTAAAGCCTGCCCTTGGATACCTATATAGTTTTGTAATCGATCTATGAGTATATCGTGATCTATGGTGTCGAACGCAGCACTAAGATCAAGTAAAACTAGCAATGAGATGCAGCCTTGGTCTGAGGCAAGAAGCAAGTCATTTGTAATTTTAACAAGTGAAGTTTCTGTGCTATGATGGGGCCTGAAACCGGACTGAAATTCCTCATAGAGATTATTTTTTTGCAGGAAGGAGCACAATTGAGCAGACACAACTTTTTCTAAAATTTTAGACATAAATGGAAGATTTGAAATGGTTCTGTAATTTGCCAGTTCACAAGGATCTAGTTGTGGTTTCTTAATAAGAGGCTTAATGACCGCCAGCTTGAATGGTTTTGGGACGTGACCTAAAGATAACGACGAGTTAATAATATTGAGGATCGGTTTTTCGGCTACAGGTAACAACTCTTTCAGTAATTTAGTGGATACAGGATCTAATAAACATGTTGTTGGTTTAGATGCAGTGATAAGTTTATTTAGCTCTCCCTGTCCTATGGTTGTAAAGCACTGCAGTTTATCTTTGGGTGAGATGGATAAAACTGAAGTATTAGACACTGTAGAATCTACATTTGTTATTGTATTTCTGATGTTATCCATTTTATCAGTGAAGAAATTCATAAAGTCATTACTATTTAAAGTGAGGGAATATTTAGATCGGGTGGCATCTGGTTATTTGTTAATCTAGCCACTGTGCTAAATAATAATCTTGGATTCTTTTGGTTATTTTCTATGAGTTTGTGGATATGCTCGGCCCTGGCAGTTTTTAGAGCCTGTCTATAGCTGGACATACTGTTTTTCCACGCAATTCTTCTTCCAAGTTAGTTTTTCTCCATTTGCGCTCAAGACTACGACTTTCTTGAGAGAGTGGGTATTACTGTTGTACCATGGCACAGTACGTTTTTCTCTAACCTTTTTCAATTTGATGGGCACAACAGCTTCTAATGTATTAGAGAAGATAGTGCCCATGTTGCCAGTCATTTCGTCTAGTTCATGTGTATTTATGGGTACACAGAACAGTTGAGATGAATCAGGCAGGTCATCATGAAGTGCTTCCAACGTCTAGTCAAATCCCACATCTGCTCCTCTCTGCCTGACACCTTGGATCCATTACAATTTGCTTACCGCTCAAATAGATCCACTGATGACGCCATTGCAATGGCCATACACTCTGGCCTGGAACACTTGGAAGGAAGAGACACCTATGTGCAGATGCTGTTCGTTGATTACAGCTCTGCATTTAACACCATCATCCCTACCAAACTTATAGCCAAACTGAAAGATCTGGGTCTTAACAGTAACTTATGTAACTGGGTCTTGGACTTCCTGACCGGCAGACCCTGGGTGGTTAGAACTGGCAATCACACATCCTCCTCACTTACACTCAGCACTGGTGCCCCACAGGGATGTGTACTCAGTCCTCTCTTGTACTCCCTGTTCACTTACGACTGCTCTGCTAAGCAAAGCTCCAACATCATCCTCAAATTTGCTGACGTTACTACTATCCTAGGACTCATCACTAATGGCGATGAGACATCCTACAGAGATGAGGTTAATGCACTCACAGCATGGTTTGCTAATAACAATCTCTCTCTAAACGTCAACAAGACCAAGGAGATGATCGTGGACTACAGGAAGTCACAGAGAGAGGGTCAGGTTCCCATTCACATCAATGGAGATATAGTAGAGACAGTTAAGAGCTACAAGTTCCTTGGCATTCACATCTCTGAGGATCTTTCCTGGAGCCTACATTCAGAGACCATAGTGAGAACAGTCTGTCAGCTGCGGAGGCTGAAGAGGTTTGGCATCTCCTCTAACATCATGTCAAATTTCTACCGCTGCACTATTGAGAGCATTCTGACCAGCTGCATCACTGTATGGTACGGCAACTGCTCTTCTTTGGACTGCAAAGCTCTTCAGCGAGTGGTGAGAACAGCAGAGCTCATCATTGGACATAAACTCCCAGCCTTACAGGACATCTATCAGACTTGCTGCTTGAGAAAGGCTCGCAGCATCATCAAGGACCGCACTCACCCTGCTCATCACCTGTTTGCCACACTGCCATCTGGCAGACGTTTACGATCCATCTGATCACGGACAACCAGCTTCTATCTTCAAGCCATCAGACTGCTTAACAACCAGCTATCCTTCATCTAAAACTGGAATATATGCTGCTCTTATGTTTACTTTTATTGTACTTGCACTGCCACTTTTTTAATATTCCTTCATGTAGCTCTGTGACACTCTACAATGACTTTTTGGACATTGCTCTACTCAGGAATACAATCAGAATGTGTACTGCTCTTAAGTTTATTTATTGCATCTGCACTGCCACTTTAATTTTCCTTAATGTAGCTCTGCGACACTCTACAATGACATTTTAGACACCGCTTTACCCCAATAATCATATTAGTACCTCAGGATTACTTATGAAAACGTATTACTCTTAACACTGTCTACCTTTATTGTATCTGTTACTGCCACTTATTTGTATGTAATGCTCTGTTCCTGTCTTTTCTGCCTATGGGCACTGAAATCACTCAAAAATCTCAGTGCTCTCCACGTACGTCTATGTCTTTTATGTCTTGTTATTGTCACTGTATGCCTGAGCCTTGTCACAAGCATTTCAATGCCCAGTTTTCCCCAGTGTTAACTATGCAAATGATAAATAAATGCCTCTTGCTCTTGCTCTTGCTCTTGCTTGTTATTTGCAAATCTGTCTTTGGTGGCTGGAACAATAGTTCTGCCAGGACGATAACACGAAGCCATATAGTTAATATCATCAATACGCAGAATGAACGATACAAGGAAATGGTCAGTAACATCATCACTTTGAGGTAAGATATCTATATCAGTAAGATCGATTCCATGCGATAAAATTAAATCTAGCGTATGATTAAAACGATGAGTGGGCCTGGTGACATTTTGCTTTATTCCAAAACAGTTTATTAAGTCAGTAAACGCAAGTCCGAATGCATCAATTGTATTATCAACGTGAATGTTAAAATCTCTGAAAATTAGCGCTTTATCAGCAGTAACCAACAGGTCTGAGAGGAAATCTGCAAATTCTTTAGGAGTTCTGTATACGGCCCTGGTGGTATATACACAGTAGTGTACTGTATATACCAGAGCAAGAGATACAATAGATTTCTTTTGCATATCTGACAGTGTAACATTAAGCAGAAGTATTTCGAATGATTTAAACCTGTATCCTGTTTTCTGGGTAACATTGAGAATATCACTACATATTGTTGCAACACCTCCCCCGCAACCAGTCTGATGGGGCTCATGCTTATAACAATAGTTTGGTGGAGTAGACTCATTTAGACCAATATAATCAGTCAAGCAGAGTACATCAAAACTATTATCTGTGATCATTTCATTTACAATAACTGCTTTGGGTGTGAGCGATCTAATGTTTATGAGCCCAAACTTTAGAAATTGTTTTTGTTCATTTATTTTATGTTTTTCTGGTTTAATCACGATAAGATTTTTTCTAGATCCTACATTAAATTTATATTTTGACCTTACTATTCAGGGAACAGACACAGTCTTAATAGATTGGACAGTGCAAGTACTTCTAACATTTAAGCGGGTAGAACAAAAGCCATCAAAGCAGTTATTTGAGAATTGGCTTACTAGTCATATGGAGCGTAGAGTCCTGGAGATGTTGTCCGAGAGGAGTTCCACTCTGACTCTGCTGGGGTGCAGGCCATCAGCATGAAAAAGCCTACGACGCTCCGAGAAAAGATTCCAATTATTAACAAAGAACAGTTTGTGGGGCAGTTGTGGCTTAATGGTTAGAGTGTTGGACTTGCAATCCACGGGTTGCAAGTTCGACTCTCGGGCCGGCAGGAATTGTAGGTGGGGGGAGTGAATGTACAGCGCTCTCTCCACCCTCAATACCATGACTGAGGTGCCCTTGAGCAAGGCACCGAACCCCCAACTTCTCCCCGGGCGCCGCAGCATAAATGGCTGCCCACTGCTCCGGGTGTGTGTTCACTGCTGTGTGTGTGCACTTTGGATGGGTTAAAAAAGCAGAACACGAATTCTGAGTATGGGTCACCATACTTGGCTGTATGTCACGTCACTTTTTTTTCAGTTTCTGTTCTTTACACGATGACAATAACCATTCATTTAAAGCTAAAAGTCTACTGAACCTTTCGTGTCCTCGTCGATACGTGGGCAGTGGTCATGACACGATGATCGTCGCCGAGGGCGTTGTGCTGCGCACTGTCTCAATCAGGCTCCTGAAGTCCCTCTTCAGTGTCTCCATCTGCTGCTGCGTGGTGTCGTTAACCTCGGCATGAAACATGACCGCTCTGGGGCTCTCGTCTGCCTTCAGGATCGCGAGTATCTGCGCAGAAACATCGAGAACACGAGCACCAGGGAAACAGTGAGTGTGCACTTTACCTTCGGCTAACGTAGCAGGGACGTGTCGGACGATGGAGTCTCCGACGATCACACCGTTGCGTTCCGTCTCGCGGAGGGGAGCGAATCGGTTCCGTGTGGAGATCTCGAAGACCGGAGGGGGAGAGGTCATCGCCCGGGGCCTAGCTCGCATCCTCCGCTAAGGATGCACCCAGGGTCCATGGTGTCCCAGCGGCGGAGTGAAGGACATCTGGGAAGATTGCGTCCTGGGTGCACTGGGCCTGTGCAGAGAAACACACGGGGTAGAGGTGGTGGGACTGTTAGCAGCGCACTGTATGTGTGAATAGAGTATAAGCAATGCACGCGGGTTTAGCGGCAACCACGCTGGCGATGCTAACGGGGTATAAGCTACTAGCGGACTTGGGAAATCAAAATTAAACTAGTGATAACAAGGCGCTCTGATTGTTTTTGTTGTAGAATATGATTATAGCTTCACACATTATAGAAACAAAAATGATGGTGTATAAAATAGATTTCAAGATTAAAAAATAGACGATAAAGAATTAACATGACGGAGCTCAAACTCGAGGCAAACATATGTCTAAACATCAAATTCATTTGCCTTTTCTAGAAAATCTGGCATGAAGAGGAACTGCCGCACAGTCGACAACAGTCAGTGCTCAGTGGTCTGCGGACCATGCCATCGATGGTGGGAAGGAAATCTCAAAGTCTTCTGCTTCTTGTGCTGCAACCTATGTGGAGGCCAGACCGTAGTGGAGGCTGGATCTTCAGGCTGCGTATCGAGTGAGCATCGTGGACGTCACTTACAGAGGAGACTGCTGTCCAGACAATAGGAAAGACTTTCAGATTCGCTTCAGCAACTCTCTGCAGAACGAAGGAAACGACAATCCCAGGTGAGGCACCTCAGCGTGAGCATATTTCTCATATAAGCTTGTTTAGTTAGTAACTAATTACATTAGATTAGCCACAGAGAGGACAAGTTCATCACAGCTTTGAGCTCTATAACTAAAACAGAACCAGATCACAAAAGAATAATTTAATACATATTAGGAGAAAAAAAAATTGCACGTCTGGTAAGATTTTGTACGTGAACTTTATAAGGTTTTCAAATTTAATAATAGTGGAATCTGAATGTGTAAACAAATTGTATGCTACATTGAAACAGACTATTTTTCAGTTAAGTACAGTTATTTCTGATGTAAATGCATACAGTATATAGAACAACAAAACATATTTACTGCATGTTTTTAATTTAACCTTCTCTTTTTATATACTTTGGTCAGTTCAAGAACAATTTATGCAGTTTTATACTATTTATTTGAAAAGAATTAAAAGAGTAGTTTCATGTCTATTCTTGCATTGTTCAACTAAATTTAGTATGGGAATTAAAGTAATTAGTAATATGTAATGCACTACTTCTTACAGAGAGTAATTAGTAGCCTACAGTAATTAAATTACACTGTTGAAGATGTAATTAGTAGCTAGTAATAATTACTTTTTTTAGAGTAACTTACCCAACACTGGTCTCATCAAGGATATCATTGATTTTTTTTTTTATTGACTGACTGACAGCGCTTGTAAGTCACCCACAAGCTGACGCCAAAGCAAGGAGATGGGCCGTTTTAACCGATAAGGGCCACAAGTCAGTCGAACTGAGCGGCTCAACTGGGGGCCTTTTTAGAGCCCCTAGGACCATGGATAAGTCCCAACACGGCACAGTCCAAGGGTGAGGAGGATTCAGTCTCCTCGTGCCCTTCAGAAATTTAATGACTAAGTCATTTCTGCCTATTGAATGGTTGGCCTCGAGAGAATGATTTGCCGCGATGGCCGCCACATATACTTTTAGTGTGGATGGGGCACGCCCCTGATCCAGCAGCTCTTGCAGAAAAGTAAGCACGCAGGACATGTCACATGAAAATGGGTCCATTTGCCATGCAGAGCACCAATTGAGGAATACTGACCATTTCTGGCCATAGAGCCGTCTTGTGGACGGTGTCCTTGCCTCAAGAATGGTGTTGCTTACTCTTGCTGGGATCCTATCAGACTCCTGTCAAGGCACCAGACATGAAGACTCCACAACTCTGGGTGGGGATGCCAAATCATGCCTTTCGCCTGTGAGAGAAGGTCCCCCCTCAACGGGATGGGCCACGGGGTCATCGTCACCAGCTGCATCAGCTCTGGAAACCAAGCCTGGTTCTTCCAGTGCGGAGCTACTAGGAGGAGGGAGCATTTGTTTTCCTTGACTCGCCTGATGATCTGGGGAATCGGGGCGATAGGAGGAAACACATGCAGGCGAGCCCTGGGCCTGTCGTGGGCCAGGGTGTCTTTATATATTAAGAAAAATGTTGAGCAATGAGAGTTGTCTTCCGAGGAGAAGAGGTCGACTTATGCCTTCCCAAAGACCGCCAAAATTCGCTGTACCATCTGAGGATGCAGTGCCAAATCTCCAGGGGCTACCTTGCCTCTGGACAGCATGTCCACTCCCAGGATCATCTTGCTCGGCACATGAACCGCCCTTAGCAAGAGGAGTTCTTTCTTTCTTTCAGAGAAGGAGGCGACAAACCAATCTGTATAAGGAGTGAGACCTGAGACTGCCTTGGTGATTGATATAAGAAACCACTGTCATGCTGTGTGAACGGACCAGGACATGGTGGCCTTTGATGGCTGGAAGGAAGGAATACAGGGCTAAGGAGACTGCCAACATTTCCAGGCAGTTGATATGTAGGCATCACTGCTGAGCTGTCCAGGAGCCGAATGCCGGATTGCCCTCCAACAGCGCGCCCCGCCCGGAGTTGGACGCATCTGTCGTGATCACTTTCCTTCTGGAGGCCACGCCCATCCTCACTCCTTTCTGAAACAGGCGAGTGGTCCTCCAGGGGGCCACAGCTTCGATACAGCAGTGGTCCACCCTGACCGGAAATCTCTTCAATCGCCAAGCGTGGGGCGGGACTTTGGCTTTTTGCCAAAATTGGAGGGGCCGCATGTGGAACAGGCCCAGCGGAGTTACAGAGGTGGCAGTGGCCATGAGGCTGAGCAGCCTCTGAAAAACCCTCAGGGGGCGTGACTGAGCAGCATCTCTTTGTGAGCGTTCAGTTCCTGTTCTGATCTGTTTAAAACCAGCCAATCGTCAAGGTAGTTCAATACACGGATTCCCATCTGCCTGAGAGGGGACAGAGCCACGTCTATGCACTTCGTAAAAGTGCGTGGGGCCAGGGACAGTCCAAACGGAAGGACTGCATACTGATAGGCCACTCCCTCGAATCTCAAGAACGGTCTGTGATGGGAGGCTTTGTGAATGTGAAAGTAAGCATCTTTCAAATCCACTGTCAGAAACCAATCCTGGGGTTAAAGTGAGCTGTTCAGATGTCTGAGATCGAGAATGGATCTGAGCCCGCCGTCTCTTTTTGGGACGAGGAAATAGCAGCTGAAAAAGCCTGACTCGCTGTTCACTGGGGGCACTATTTCTACAGCGCCTTTTGCAAGCAGTGCTTACACCTCCTGCTGGAGAACAATAGCTTCATTGTCCGGGACAGATGTTTGAACAACGTCTTCTGGAGACTCCCAGAATGGCTGCCCAGGCCGTATAATGGGAGGCAAGAGGTTTTATTTTCTCGAACGAGAGCTCACCTTAAAAAAGCGGGGAGTCTACGTTCGTATAAGTGATTGAGAGAGGATGAGGAATTTTGCTTTTTAAAGTATGTGGGACTGCTATCACAGCGGTAAAATATCCGGGCACAAGCTGCACCTGCAGGACATGACCCACTGAAAACTAAACTCTGTCTCTCAGAGGTGTTCGAAGAGGTGAGGAGTTAAGACAAGCTGTTTTTGGGGGCGTTCCAGCCGAGGCGAAAACGGGACCCCTCCTTTTCCTCTCTAGCGCCTCAGGACAGCTTTGGCTGCTCAGGGTCCAGCGCAACTCATGGGTGGGGACCTTGATGCTTCGGGAAGGGGAAGCGTTTTGCCAGCCTGGATTGCTGTTTCAGCCCAGGCTCTGTCTTCCGCTGAGGCTGATGCTGCGCTGGCTTTGCATGTTGAGCCAGTCCCAGGGCATTTAGAGGGGAAGTGACGCAGCTCCTGCGATGTCTTCTGAGCCCCCGAAAACCGTTCAGTGAACCCATGAACAATGGAGCCGAATAGCCCTTTCAGCGAGACTGGTGAGTCGAGGAAGGCCATTTTCTCAGCGTCCCTGATCTTTGTCAGCGTTAGCCAGAGGTGGCGCTCCAGCACCACCAGGCTGGCCATGGTCTTGCCGTTCGCTTGCGATGTGGCCTTTGTTGCGCGCAGAGCGAGGCCTGTTGCTGTGCGCAGCTCTTTAAAGGCCTCCTGGTGCTCTGGGCCAGACTCGTCCATACTACGGAGAAGTTTGGCTTGAAACACTTGAACGATCGCCATTGTGTGCAGCACCGAACCGGCCTGTCCGGCTGCTGCATAAGCCCTGTTGGCAATAGACGAGGTGGTCTGCAGGGCTTAGATGGATGTGCTGCATGGCCCTTTAAGCCGAGGGCAGATGGTAGGCACAGATGTGCAGCGATCGCTTCCTCCAGGGGGGTAAGTTTGGTGTATCCCCTTTCGTCAGCGCCGTCAACGGTAGAGCTGTAATCGGGCCTTAAAAGTTAGGCCCGACAGGACCCGAGCCCGACAGATTTCGGCCCGAGCCCGACAAGTACATTTTGATTGACAGCTTTTTAAAAAGCCCGAACCCGTTTACAGCCCGACATTATTCAAATGTGTGCACGCACACAGCTCTTTTGCCTTTTGTCAAGAATGAGTCATTTATACATGTTTTAACATAATTTATTCATGACTAACTTAGGCTATAGGCCACTTGGAAGTTGGAACAAAGAAATAAAATAAGTCCTCTGTAACATCGTAACATCTCAGCACTCTAAATAGGTCTAGGCATAGGCTCATTTAGCCTTTAAATAGGCCAATGCACCAATAAAAATGAGTCTTTCTTAACAAATTATATTAAGTTAAATTCTAAATTAAGATGGCTATTTGGCAATAATGAAATTACGAAAAAGGCTCCGCAGGATTTGCTTCACCACTAGCAGCTGAAATTTAATAAAAGAATAATGCCAACATTAGCCTATATACTCTGTCTACATTAAGCATTTAAGACTCAATTAATATTTAGTTATAATTTGAAAAACCTTTACTCACCAAGATTAGGCTAGGCCTACATGTTTTTGTGGAGGAAAATGATTGAATCCACTGTAGATGGCTTCAGCATGTTCCTGCGCTCACTGATGGTGCGTCCAGCAATATAACCCACTGGCTCATTATTCTCATTATAAACATGGTCATAACTTTTCCACACCTCAGACTTTGCTTTAGTTGCTGGTGCAACCAAAACGTAATCGCCAGAGGCAAGCCTCCGGTTCACCTACTCAGCATACATTTTTGCGTCTTTCTCACGCTAATCGAAACCCATCACATGACCGCTCATTTACCTCGCAAACCGGAGCGCAAGCCCGAGCCCGGCCCGAGCCCGTGTAAAATGATATAAATTAAGCCCGAACCCGTTGGGTCCCATCGGGTCCCGTCGGGTTCGGGCAAAGATCTTAAGCTCTAGTCAACGGTGGTGAGAGCTGCTGCAGTAGAGGGGTTTACCCGTGCCGAGTAGGGGGCTCGCCATGTCTTGGTGAGCTGGTCATGGACGGCTGGCAAGAATGGGGCTGAGAGGTTGGGGGAAGGATTGATGGCAGGTCTCTTGCAGGAACCATTCATCCAAAAAGCCATGGGCGAGCTAGTCCAGAGCCGACCACTCGTGGCCCAGATCCTCCACGGCCTTTGCGAGGACGCGGATTAGCTCGGCGTCTGGCTTTGGCCTCGGCACCTGAGGAGGAGGGGCTGCTTCAGGCTCCTCGCTGGAATCAACCCATTCCTCCGTTCCTGACGCCGCCAAGGACACTGAGTCGTCGGCGGTGATGTCATGATGAGGATGTCCTCCTCAGACGGGCTGAATGAGACCAGTCCGCTCGCAGCTGAAGAGGAGCGCTGGTCCTCATTTGCGAAGCACAATGGTATGAGAGGATGCGGGGAGGGTGGGGCACGCAGGCAGTGAGCCGACGTGACACTGCCCGGGCTCTGCTGGAAAGGATCCGCTGTTTTTTCCTCTTAGTGGAGGAAAAAGATGGGAGGGCCTGGTGGGGAGGAGTGTAGACGGGAAAGGCTCATGCTCTCGCAGAAAGAGCACGAGCCATCTGCTTGGGCACGGCCGAGGTAGGTGGTGCACTCGCTGTGCCCGTCTTTATCATGCAAGAGTCCCCTGCACGAACCACACTCGCGGCAAGACATTTGAAGCAACGCACACTGAAATTTGCTCTAGGAAATTTCTCTTTGCTCAAGATAACTGCAGTGATGCTTACTTCGCTGCTCTCGGCTTCTTCCATGGCGGTGGGCAGAGCAGGAGCTTCTTCTACGGCTTCTTTCCTGCAGAAGAGTCAGCAAAGAGATGATCCTCGTCGCTGAAGGAGAATAATCTGATGAATGGCACTTTTGTAACGGGTTGTATATATGTTCTGTTAAATTCCTGCATAAATGGGGACAGCGCCGTCTGCTGGCGTCACGTTATATTGCGCTGTGGCGCTAAAAATATCGAATTATGGGTAATTCACAGCAGAACTTCTGATAACTGCTGTGGTAAGTCACATGTTAAACGCTGCAGAGACAATATTAGCCAAAATGCTTTAAAGCTCACAACACAATGTTTTATTTTACTGTATTTTTGTTTTGAAGTAGTTAAGAGATGAATGCTGTTTGTTTGGCGTCGAGTGAGTTATTACATTAGGCTCAGAGCTGAATGTTAAATGTAGCTTATGTTGCATGACTTCTAATGCTATTTCTCCATCTGACTTACTGTGCGTTGTGTAGGGCTGTTTATGTCTCTGTCTGCGATGTCGTCATGCTTATCCTGATTCAGTTTGGTTTCCCCATATGCAGGTAACTGATATTGAGTTTGATGTTGACTTTTGTTATGTGAGAAATGTATGATGTTATTATAACAACTATAATGAATATACATTGAAGATATTGTACTGTTTAACATACTGAGTTTTCATATAGCAGAAATGTTTTAGAAGCTGAAGATTTAATTTTATTTAATTTTAAATTTTACTGTGAAAAAGACAAGGTATTGTAAAACATGTATGACTGTACTTTTGTTAAAAAAATAATAATCATACCACTATACGATCACAGTTGAACCAGTTTAATAAAAAAACGGCAGAACTTCTGATAACTGCTGTGAGTTGTTTATGTCTCTGTCTGCGATGTCGTCATGCTTATCCTGATTCAGTTTGGTTTCCCCATATGCAGCTCCACATACACAACACAACGAGGCTGATACATGAAGAACCGTCACATTGGTGCCGTGACTGTGAGTGAGTGGACATCTGCCTGCCATTGAGGGACCGCTGTAGTTGTGGCTTCGTTTGGACATCGTGGACTGTGGTCTCCTGAAGAGGACATCTCTATGTTATCCTTTGCACATTAAAAAAAATAGAAGACTCTAACTGCTCTGATTTTTTTTCATTTTATTATTATTATTATTATTATTATTATTATTATTATTATTATTTTGGGTCAGTTTTCTCTTGTTAGTTGATTTTTTTTTTTTCTTCTGCTCTTATTGTTTTGAAGTGTAGTCATAATGAGCGAAACTGGACTTGATTCGCCAGCTCGTACTCCAGCTTCTGTTGGTAGGGGGAGAGGAGTACTGCAGTCCTGTTGTTGGTAGTAACGTTGCTTCAGGAGTGAATAGGATTGACTTTTCACCTGATCCCCCTGACATTACTGATATGCGTAACCCATATAGGCAACCAGTCACTAGACAACACCACAACACCACACACTGAACATGTTAGATCAAGTAGGCTCAATTGCTTTAATGATTGGAGAGCAGATAGCCGACAGTATTATATCTCGTCTTAACACACCTAGCCTGAGGTCAGACACACACAGCAACCCACATACTGGCAGTACCACTCTGACTCGACCTTCTAACATTGTGGATGTATCCCAGGCTCACTTGGTCACACACAGGAACGTCAAAGAGCCTCCTTCCTTCAGAGGGGATGGATCTGACTCAGTTGACATAGAGGAGTGGGAAGATCTGATGAGGGCTTTTGTTAAGAAGGGAAACATGAATACTGCCGAACATGTTGAGGAGATACTTGTTCACCTGCGGGGCAGAGCAAAAGATGTAGTAAAATTTTGGATTAGGAACAGTGACTCTGACACCCAATCCAGCCCCAATGCTATTTACAGTCTGCTCCGTAAGCATTTCAGTTGCAGTCAGTACTCAGCAGTTCCCCTCTCTGACTTTTACACCACTTTGCCTAATGAGAATGAGGAGCCTTACGATTACTGGTTGAGGTTAAACAAAGCAGCAGATGTAGCCTCTGAATGCCTGAGGGAGCAAGGCAAATCGTTTGATAATCCAGGAACAGAGATTGCCCACATGTTTATCCGCCATTGTCCCAGTAAAGATTTGGCTCTGACCTTTCGATCCAAGTCCATTGACAATTGGTCCGCTCATGAAGTGCAAGCTGTGTTTAATGCCCATAAATCAGAGTCCAACTTCAAACCTGCTAGCTCGACATGTGGTAGGACTGATAAAACAAATGTTTGCAAAGTTGATGTTAATGCAGTTTCTGTCACGTGCAAGGACTCTGGATCACAGCAGTGTGGATCTACATACCAGGCTAATCTAGAGAGAGTGATCGACATGCTAGAGAAAGTTTTAATGTGCAATTCCTGTGTACAACAGCCTTACTCAGGTCGACGCTATGCCAGACTCCCAAGAATTGATGGTTTAGATGCCTTACCTTGTGCTATCTGTAATGATGGAGCTCACTCTGCTCTAGTTCACTGCCTTGAACATCATTTATGTTTTCAGTGCCTGTCACCCGGCCATTCCCGACGCGACTGTCCTGTGCCACGGACTACTCTACCTCCGTCCAATCAGGGAAACTAACAGATCTGCGCGAGGGGGAGGGCAGTGTAGATCTAATTAGTCAGCCTCCCATTTGTGATACTGAGGATTGTGAGTCTGTATATGAGGTACATAAAAGTATTGCCCCTTCTGACAAGACTGTTATTTTTCAATGCTTACAGCACGTTCCCATGATTGACAGTCTGTTCTATACCCCTGTGTCTGTCGAAAATGGTCCAACGCTGAAAGCACTGATTGACAGCGGCTCTATGGCATGCACCATAAGCGAAGCAGCTGAAGCTAACCTGTTGAAAGCCAATCCTACCTTGATAACAACTTCAGCAGATAATGTCATCATTGTTGGATGTGGAGGTCACAGAGTTAACCCCAAAGGGATATATGATGTCACAGTCTCCGTTTATGGCTGTAAAATGATAATCCCTGTTCTGGTTGTGACAGGTCAGACAGAAGAACTTGGCAGCAATGCCATCAAACCGCTGTTGACTTTATTGAGGACCACCGTTGGCTACTGGAAGTTCATGAACATGCCGAGCGGAGATGGAATGGATGAATCCTTTCATTTTTTGTCTTTACTCTCCAATACAGAGAGGTGGAAAGGTGATATTGTACCAGACAAAGTGGGTACAGCCAAACTTAAAGGCAGTGTAACATTACAACCACAGAGTGAATATCTAGTTTGGGGTAAACTCCCTAGCAAGGCTATGGTGTCTGTGGGTAGTACTGTAGTCATAGAGCCCACCCAGTCTAACTCCAGGTCTAAACAGATCTTGGTCGGCAGAGTTATCGCACCACTATTTGGTGATGGTTTAGTTCCAGTTAAACTAGTTAACCCCACTAATCGCCCTATTACACTGAGAAGGAATGCAAAAATCGCTGATATATCCCCATGCATTGAAGTAGAGGATTTCACAGAGGCTGAAAGTGTCCAGTATAACATCCAGTCCAGTGCCCAGTCCTGTCACATCGCCGAACAACCTCTACAGTCGGAAGAGGAGTTGACCAAAATTCTGAGGGACCTGGGATTGTACGATTTAGATTTAAGTGCATGTGAAGTGTCTCTCGAGTGGAAGAACAAACTCTTCAGCATCATCACAGCTCATGAGTCTATATTCTCGAGGAACAAGATGGATTGTGGCCTGGCAAAAGATTTTGTTCACAGGATCCGTTTGGTTGACGACAAGCCGTTTCGTCTACCTTATCGTAGGATACCACCAAGTCACTATGAGAAGCTGCGGACGGCCCTGAATGACATGGAGGAGAGTGGCATAATAAGAAAGTCTAACAGTGAGTACGCATCACCTTTAGTAATTGTGTGGAAGAAAAATGGTGACCCCAGGATCTGTAATGATTTCAGATGGCTCAATGCCAGGACAGTAAAAGATGCTCATCCTCTCCCACACCAGTCGGATGCACTCGCTGCTCTTGGCGGAAATGCCTTCTTCTCCACTATGGACCTGACATCTGGTTTCTACAATGTGCCACTACATGAGGAAGATAAAAAGTATACAGCTTTCTCATCACCATTCGGACTCCACGAATACAATCGCATGCCCCAAGGTCTCACAAACAGTCCCGCTACATTTATGCGCATGATGATGTCGATTTTCGGTGACAAGAACTTCACCAGTCTGTTGTGTTACCTTGACGATCTTTTGGTTTTAATAAAAAAATGGCAGAACTTCTGATAACTGCTGTGGGCTGTTTATGTCTCTGTGAATGAATCGTTCCTGTAGTTAAAGTCAGTGCTGGCTCTGAGAGGAATCACTAATGTGTCTCTGAGCTGGTCTCAAAAACTTGAAGAAGCAGTGATCCATAATCGACGTGAAAAAGGTGAGTCTGTTCCTAAGACCAGTGATCTACAGAGAATCTACTCTGTAAAATCCCCCAGTGATGTGGTTAATAAGGAACGTATGAAGATCTGTGATTGTTATTTCCAGATGCCTGCTGAAGCAGATCCCTGGAGCTTCTCTGAGGAGTAACAGCCATGAGTTACGTTTTCATTATATTATATTCATTATAAAGTTAATGCAAGATGCCAGACTAAATATGCTGTTTTTAACCCTCTGATCCATGAATTATTATGAAGGAAAAGGAAAGGTTAATTTTTAATAAAAAATACAATAACTAAATAAATGCGTAAATAAATAAAACCTTACATTTTCCTCCTCAAAATTATGCATTTTGTTATAGGGGAAAAATAGATATATAAAATAATGCTTTTTTTTCACCTAAATTTCCTCAAAATTATGTATTACGAAAGACACATGTCTGTATTGTAACAAACAATAGCAGCAATTATTTCATGGGTACTTGATGCATCACCACTTTGATCAGCCAATTTGATTTTTGATGCTGTCATAAAGAAAATAATACTAAAACAAGAGGACCGTGATATAGAATTTTGAGTAGTGATGTAACATCACAACCTGAAATGTTAAAAAGCTGTTGAAGACCTGTCCATTGTAGTGGACATCATGTACCAGAGGGTTAAACAGTGTTTAAACAATGTAAATGTAACATCTGGTGTGTTTTCATTATATATATTTCTGGTGATAGTAAGATCTTCACTTTTGTTTTTGCTTAATATACCACTTGGATCAGGCATTTGTCCTTTACTTCATAAATAGTACATGATGTCTTCTCAACTATAACTTTCTATTATCTGTTAAATGTTTAAAGTTTAGTGTAGAGAGAGAGAGTCTTGTATTAAAGTCTTTTTAATAGTCAACACCATAACATTTATATATTGTGTGTTCTGGGTTTAAACAAGGTGACTCAGACAATCATGCAGCTTATTGCTTAAATGAAAATTGTATAGTAATAAATGTACTGATACACAATCCCAATAAAATAAATATATTGTCAGTAGTTATCAGTAAATGAGAGTTATTTCAATTGTCCTTCAGATAAAATGCTATGAAATGAGCATGTGTTCCTTGATGAAATGAAAATATAATACACACACTGTATGTACACTGATACATTTAGCTAAGTACTTAAGGATATTTATACAGAATGTTTCAAACCAATTTTATGAAGCATGTAGGACAAGATGAATATGAATATGTCAGCAGCCGGAACAATTACAATAACATCTAAAACATCTAAACATCTAAAATAAACATCTGCTTGAAAGATTCAGTCTGTGGTTCCAGATTAGCATTTATCAGCACGAGTCCTGTGAATAAAACATAAATACTGTAATAATCATATTCTCCAGCAGGTTCTAAAGAGCTTGCTGAGCCTCAGTGGAAGTGAGATTTATCATGATTCATTTGATTAACTGCACCCTAATGCAGTTATTATAGATTAATGTTCCTACCTTGTTGTTTTTTTTCTCCTCGTGTGTTACGTCCCGGTAAGGGAGTCTCGTCCAGGACAGTTTAACATCACTCAACCCCAGAGAGGACTGCAGCTAAAACACACGACAGCTATTAAAGCAGGTTTCATTAAGTGTAACCAGACTGGCCTCGTCATGTGACACACAGCAGCCACAATAGCACGTTATAACTGATATAGGCTTATGTTTTATTTATTTTTTTCTTTTTATTTGAAATATTCCCGAACATGTTAACTATATCATGAAATATTTCGATTCTCAAATATATGTAAGTAAATGCACTGAACTTTTTTACTTTTTTCCATTACTGCCACCCACAGGACAAACTGCACATTGAACCCAAAATAGTTTGGTGTGATAAGATTCCAAATTTAGGGGCCCACCCCAGAACTGCCCCTGCTGAAAAGTGGAACGGAGTATTTCTTTTTTGATGTTTTATCTTTTAAGATTTTGTCCATTTCATTTTAATAGTTTGATCTGTTGCATGTTTTCTTACCTGATTTAGAAATGTTTTGTTTACTGCAGCTGTGTCAACACTGGAGGTTAATTTCATCCTCAGAAAAACTTTTTTCCTATTAACTGCTAAAATGCAAAACATCAAACACAGAAATAAATTGTTTTTGTTTGTTTGATTGATTGATTGAATGAATGAATGATTGATTTGTTTTTTATTAATTTGATGCTTTCAGATGCAGTATGTAGGCCCAGTTTAACACAATGATTAAATTAGTCATTTAAAAAAATAAAATCAGTGCAGATTCTATGTTGGCCACCTGTGGTACGGTGGTCACGTGAGTGAAATTTTCAGGCAAAAAATGTCCATCGTCAGACTCAGTACTGTAGCGACATATGAAGCACAACTCACTCACATATGAGTCACTTTGAAACAAATCAGCTTTCTGCTGGTCAACACCGCAAATTTGCAAACTTTTATTATAATGACTGGAATCTTCCGGGCAGTGTTGCCAACTTAGTAATTTTGTTGCTAGATTTAGCAACTTTTCAGACTACCCTTGCAACTTTTCCCCCAAATTTAGCCATTTTTAAAATTTATTTGCCAACTTTTAGCAGCCTTTGAAAAGTGACTCAAATTATAAAGACATGTATTTTTCCTCTAAATCACACAAAGAAGAAGAAACCATTGAACAGCTAACCAGCCAAGCAGCACCTCAGCCTGGAGAGAGGTGCCTAGCAGTACACACATCACATGTGAATCAGTAGCTGCTAGCTGCAATAGTTCAATAATAATTGTTCATTTATGATAGACCTTGTTATTAGTTTGTACAAATAATTGGTGCTCAGTTAGGAAAGATCTGTAGGAAAATGGAAAAGGGAGGCTAACTTTCTGCCAGGACATTGTTCGTGAAGTTTACAGACATTTCCTGTAACACTACACAAAATGCAAAGCATGATTAAAAAATACAGGTAAAACGCCCTTGAAAAATCAATAAAGAAAATTCTTTCATGTTAACACAGTACATTTTGCACGATTTTTATGGACTTTTCTTAGAGTGTGGCATGCTAACAAACTAATGCTTAATACTATAACTGTTCAGAATGTGTAGTTTTACCACATAAATTGTAATTGTTAAAAAATGTGTAACTGTTCAATAATTCAGTGTTGAATTAAAATATAAATGTTCTGTATTTATATTACATTTACAAATATATTTTAAATGTTTATATTATTTTTCCAAACATATCTAAAACTAACATATTTCATATCATATTTTTGTTGAGATTTGTGTAATCTCATGGTGTATTCTACACAATGACACAATTTTGCATTATGTAATGACATCATCAACCAATAACATCACAACGTCATTTAGCAACTTTTAGCAACAAATCAACCTGCTTTAGCAACATTCCTGAATTATTTGGCAACACTGCTGCCCGCGAAAACTCAACTGTACTTCCAATAAGGTTCCAATAAGAATCTGTGTGATCCGGAGTTTCCCACGAGGGCGAAAGAATTCCCCACGCAGATTTCACTGCATGTTCAAGTTGATCATCCAAATTCAACCAACAGAAAGATGCTGGGCTTGAAAGTGACATCTTTGTGAGCTGTGCTACACTATTGACAATGGACCTATTTTTTTTTCCACGTGAAATTTCACTAATGTGACCGCACTTTAACAATCTAGAATGAGGTGTCAGAAATTACCTGTTCCATAAACCTCCACTTCACACAGCGTGAGATGTGCCTGGATGTTAGGAATGTACATGTTCACATAACGACCTTCCATTCCACCGCAAGAGAAACTGACAGTACTGCCTACTGGAACAAGTGAAGTGACACCACATCTGCAGAGAGAAAGAGAGAAACCACAACACAATCAGCTGACCTGCTCAAATCCGGTTCTCCTGACACGTTCATAACTGTTTTCATAACTTCACCTGGGATTGCTGTTGCCGTCGTTTACCAGAGAGTTTCCGATGCGGATCTCTACTCCAGTCGTTTGATCCAGACAGCAGTCGCCTCTGTTGGTGATGGTCACTTTGTAAATGTAGTAATAATCCAGCAGGTCCAGCCTCCACCACGGGTTGAGCTCGTATGATGTGATGGAGCAGTATGTATAGGTTTCGTCTGGATGGGGTGTACCTGAAGGAGAGTATCTGATGCCGTCAATGGCCTTTGTAGCTCCAGAGGTGTAATATGTGCTCGACTGTACAGCCGTTCCTTTTAATGCCAAATTCTCTAAAAACATTTAAAGAGACAGAGCTTCAAGACTCAAATGTGTGAAGTTTCAGTACATTCCATTTGGGTTAAATTATTAAATTCCAATCCAAAACATTCAATTCCATTTACTACTACATTAAAATCTGAAGTTAATATTTTTAATAGATCTGTACATACATGAACTAACTATGAGCAGTTGTATTTTATTAACCAACATTAACAAAGATTAATAAATACTATAAGTTGTGTATTGGTTAATGTTAGTTAATGCATGTTAATTAATGGGACATTAGTTACTACTTTTTACCTTCCAAGTTTTCTGAACTGCCCTGAATGGAAAAGACACCTGTTACAAAAACAAAATATTTCCATTGCTTTCTGGGATGTGGATCAAGTTAATGTTGCAAAATATTATTTAAATATTTTCATAAAGAATGGCTAAACAGGATTTATAATTGTACATCATTTGATTGAAGCGTGTCATTTATACTCACCCAAAAGTAAGAACAGATAAGAGAGTCCTTCCATCTTGTTTTTTAAAGACCATTAACCAGATACGTGTGATGATCAGATATGACGAGGGTGTGAGTTTCTCCTTCTGCTCTCTCTCTCTTATACCATAAATCCCTCTTTTTATTTGTGTTTCTCTTAGCAGCTTGAGTCTCCACCCTTAGGAAATTCTGACTGGATGCTTGCTGAATATGCTTGCACACCTGATCCTGACTCAGCAGGGCTCCGGCCCTCCAGGAACTGAGTTTGAAACCCCTGCTCTAGATGAACCCACAGACCTTTAGTTCATGATTTCCACTCCATCAGTCTGATCACCGATCATTTCCATGTTGTTTTGTGTGTATTTGAATGATCTCAAGCAGGATGTAAATCAGAAGCTCCACAGGAGCCCATCATCTGCTCAAAGCTCAAACAAAGAGCCGTCACTCCATACAGATCTCAGACTGTACACATTTCTGGCTGTTCTGCCTCAAACTCAGACATAAGCACTGCTGTAAGCTATTAGTGTTCAGAAAGACACTTTTTTTTGAGAAGGATCAACTGGAATGTTTTCTTTCAACATTATTTTCCTTCACATGGCTGATATCTTATTTTGTGAGGTCAATCAACCAACATTCAAAATATATTTAGATCTAAACTGAAGATTTATGTATTTGGATTACAGTTTTAACATTAACTTAAAAACAAATTTGTGATGCCTATTGTTTTATTCATAAATAATTTCCACTAAAAAAAAACATATTTTATTATTTACTATTTGCATCTATTTTATTCAGTTAAATATTAAGAAAAAAATTAATTAGTTAAACCTCTTATATTTAAAACATTAAATTTACTAGTACTATTACAGAAATCTGACCTGTGTGACTAACAAATATGCATTACGTTAAGTTCCTTAATTTTTTTAAACTGTAATCCAAATGGATGGTAATTTTATATGCAATTCAAATGCATAAATCTGTGCAACATTATTCAGATTTGATTGGTTTTCATTGTTTTGTTAATTCATATAACCAAAAGGCATAATTCTCATGCTAGCTTGCGCTTTTCTAATCATTTATAGAACAATACTGAGGTTCTTCTCATGTTATTATCTTGGGTTGTAGTATTTCTCATTGGTACGGGTGTGCGTTTTCCATCCTACAATCAATTTTAGATGTAAAAGAGAACTCTTTTGAAGAGATCCTATGCATTTTTGCAGCTCACAATAAAAATCATTGAGAGAAAATCAAGCTAAAGAGGAGGGGTCTGTGAGCATCAGTACAGTGTTAATTGCATCATTAATGCATATCAGAATTTATGCAGCTAGATGATTTCCCTGTGAAACTGCATCATTAAATGTGCCTTGACCCATGACATTGCAAACCGAAACTTGGATCAAGTCTTTGATCAGCTGATAAATTATGTGTGGATCTGAGGTGATTGTTTAAAGCCTGTGATGAGCAATGAAGTATCTGCTGACACAAACAGATTTGTTCTCAGAAACAGTATTCACATTCTCGAGTTAAATTGCTGACTCTGCACTTAAATTAAGGAAAAGGTATACATCTTGTGTCTCTTCAGCATGTCATCACCAGTCCTTTTCTCAGCTTGCTTCTTAACTATCAGTAAAGGAATTGAACATTATTTACATAGGCAAAATAATTTTAGCTGTACTTGTGCATCTAGTCCAATCAGGTGAAAAAAAAAAAAAACATCACAACCAGTGAGGACAAGACAAACTTCTTGAAAGTTGTTTTCTAAGAAGGTCTTCCAGGAACCTTCATGTAAATGTGTAGGGAAATGTTCACATGGATTAGTGTGGCCAAATGAGGATGAGTTTCACAGGAACCACCTGATCATGCTGCATTTGAACAACACTGAAAACACACCATCAGAGCACATTTGCAACCGAGTGAACTGACTAAGGTGTATGAAGGATCATGTGACACTGAAGACTGGAGTAATGATGCTGAAAATCCAGCTTTGATCACATTAAGTGATAAAAATATATTTAGCAAAATACACATACTCATCTCTGCACCAATAAAATGTCCAAGACCCTACAATTTTTTTGCCAAATTATATGTAATACCTAATGAATATAACTACTGATGTAAAAAGGAAGCCTAAAGAGTTTGTAATTTATTTAGAATTTAATCAATCTGTCAACCCTTTAAACCACATCAACAGTTCTATTTTAGCTCGATTCCATGGGAAAACTGCGAACTTGACAACCATGCGACTGGAAACCATTTGGTAATGGTTTTAATAATATCGTGAAATATTTGTGTTGAAAACGTTTATTTTGACACAGGTCACTGATTTTTTTGAAGATCTGTCTTTATTTTGAGAAAAAAAATAATTGCCATATTTGTAGTTCCATCATCTACCAGCAGAGGCTGCAAGGCGCTCACTAACCTGCTGCCTGAGTGCACTGTAATGTTCACAGCTGGCTCAGTGGTCAGTTCATGAGAAGATGCAACACAGCGAGTTACCAAGTTTTAGAACACAACAGGGCGTAAAGCTGAATTCAAACCAGGATGATTTTATTTTATTTTTTTTTACCAGGATGTTTCATCTCAGGACAGAAGCAGCGATCAGCAGTTTGCAGAGTCTGTCCTTTGCTTGATTGAATCAGTGCTGTTAGTCTTACAGTTACAATTATTTCTTATTGTACTACTGTATATGCATGCTTTTATATGAAAATATAAGGCTTTCTGTGATGTTCTGAAAAGTGATCAGTAAATTGTTAAATTCAGCTGATGCCAGGGTGTCACCAGTCTCGTGTTGTTGACTGATATAAAGTAATTAAGTAATATAATAATAATAATAATAATAATAATAATAATATATTATATGGTATATAATATACAACAATAATATTAAAACACTGATCCAGCTTGTATTTTAAACATGGCGTTGTGTACTGCAAATATTGCTTAGAAATTGCATGCACTGATGCATTATGATAAATTCCTCATTTAAAATCACTTTGAATAAAGTCTCATCAGTAAAAACAATGTAATTGTCATTTCATAACAGTATACAATGTGCCTTTAGTACGCTGTGTAAAAGGTCAAACGCTTCACTTGGAAATAATTTAGCATTATAATAGTAAGATTTTCATATCATTATTATTATTATTATTATTATTTTTTTTTTCTTTTTTAGACCACTACTCAACGTAATGTAAAGTCAAGTGACATTTATTTCTATAGCGCTTTATACAATACCAATTGGGTCAAAGCAGCTTCACAGTAAACGGAAAGAAACTTTTTTCTGGAAACTCAAATGGCTGCAAAATAAATCTTATTGTAATCTTTGATCATAATCACGATTTCTGCCTCACTCGATTTATTAAACCTAAATAAATCTGAAATATCAAACACAGTATGGCAAATTAACTATATTACTTGATGTATTAATTATATTTAAATATCTATTGTTGTGGTTATAAACAGCAATAAACCATTTTATCATTATTATTTATAACTAGGACTATAATGAGTGCAGTGTTCTTGTAACAGTCTGCATGGATTTTTTTTTTTATCCTAATAAATCCTAGAATTACTTCATGCTGAGACATCAGGTCATTTTAAACTTAAATGTGGAAATTATCATATAATTTAAATGATGTATCCTCTGACAGGATGACAGAAGTGGTATGTAAAGTTAAACTAATGTGTCTCTCATCCCTCTCATCTCTCGCTCTCTCTCTCTCTCTCTCTCTCTCTCTTTCTCTCTATCTCTCTCAGTACTCATTCATTTAAACATCCCCAGTTGAAAGCAGAATGAATCAAGAAGCGCTTGATACCAGCATGAGGGTTTTCTACAGGGGTCTGTTGCTTTTACTGGGTAAGTAAAACTCACAAACAACTTCAGTGTGTCTAATATCTTATAGTGATTTCAACTTTTTTCTTTTACGACTGTGTAAGTATTATGTTTATTTTTCTTATCTTACACTCTCAGAAAAAGGTAAAACTGGAGCAGTACCCTTTCATTAATACGTTATTTACCCCAAATGGTACATGTAAGTACCTTAAAGGTACACATTAGTGCCTAAAGTGTACATTTTAGTACTTTTATAGCACGCAAGCAAGCACATTTTATTTATATAGCACTTTTCTAAACAAAAGTGCTATCAAGTTTTCTAAACTTTGAATAAAGTCTCATCAGTAAAAACAATGTAATTGTCATTTCATAACAGTATACAATGTGCCTTTAGTACGCTGTGTAAAAGGTCAAACGCTTCACTTGGAAATAATTTAGCATTATAATAGTAAGATTTTCATATCATTATTATTATTATTATTATTATTATTTTTTTTTTTTCTTTTTTAGACCACTACTCAACGTAATGTAAAGTCAAGTGACATTTATTTCTATAGCGCTTTATACAATACCAATTGGGTCAAAGCAGCTTCACAGTAAACGGAAAGAAACTTTTTTCTGGAAACTCAAATGGCTGCAAAATAAATCTTATTGTAATCTTTGATCATAATCACGATTTCTGCCTCACTCGATTTATTAAACCTAAATTAATCTGAAATATCAAACACAGTATGGCAAATTAACTATATCAAAAACACCTCGTTTAAACGTATCAAAACACCTCGTTTAAACATGCCCCACATGTCTATGTCACGATGTGGGAAGATTTATATAACACCTCCCTAATGTTCACGCAAAGAAAGAAGGCATAACTTTTATTCTCGCTGTAGTGTTGTTGCCGCCAGCACCATTTTGTGAAGGCGGTGTGTGTTTCGTTGTGAAAGTGAAACTACTTTGTTTGGCCTTCCAAAAGAGGACAATATCCGTTTCATCATGCTTAGAGCTGATATGTGCTGGTGGCTGAGGAAATACATCAGCTTCGCACCGTGGATTGCCATATTATCCAGCCCGGGGCCTCCGCTCACTCTACCCAGCCTCTGCTCATTCTACCCGGCCTCCGCTCACTCAAGGTTTCAGTGTGTGACGCTGTTTCGTTGTGAAAGTGAAAATACTTTGTTTGGTCTTCCAACAGAGGACACAACTAGAAATCAGTGGTTCCAGAACAGATTAACCCAAATATTCAGATGTATCCAGCGCATTTTATGGAGGACTGTTTCCTGATCCTGGTAGAGTAGACTACAGTGCCGGCTGTTCTGATTGTAAGTACTGATTTTTATGTTTAAAGAATTTGCCACTTATGATTCAAATGCGAGTTTTGAGCAGGCTGGAGTAGCAGCTGTTGTTTTATTTCTCGGATCACAAATGCAGACATAGTTTTATGTTTACGTGGCGTGATGCAACGCGTAAAAAGACAGTATAATCATTATAATCTGTAATTATGTCCCCACTGGATGCAACAAATGCCTCGTTTATGATGGGTTTTAATGTTTTTGAATCGTTGCTCCGGTCAGACAGTGCATCTCAATATGGTTAGGTGCGTAACATTTCCATCACAGGTATTCAGCCAATCACAACACACTGGATAGCTGGCCAATCAGAGCACACCTCGCTTTTCAGACTGATAAGCTTGTAAAAATCTAGGCATTTCAGAAAGGTGGGGCATAGAGGAGAAACAATAATGTACATTATGAACATTACAGTTATGGAAGTTGTGGGCATGGCCCCTGAGGGGGCACAGCTCTTAGACTCTGATCTCTCAACTGAGGTTGTTGAGACTATACTCCAGTCCAGAGCTCCCGCCACTAGGAAACAGTATGCCTTGAAGTGGAGACTTTTCACTTCATGGTGCAGACAGTGACTTGTCACAATTGTCACAATTGGTACAGTTCTGGAGTTTCTGCAGGAGCAATTCTCCGCACGGCTATCTCCCTCCACTCTGAAGGTATACGTGGCAGCCTTAGCTGCTTACCATGCCCTTCTGGGTGGTCAGTCATTGGGAAGACACCCACTTAGCACTTGTTTCCTCCGTGGCACCCTGAGGCCGGTACAGCGGACCTGGCTGTGGTTCAGGAGGGCTTATGCAATGGCCCCTTTGAACCCATTGAAGAAGTTTCAGTCAAGTTTCTCATGCTCAAGACTATTTTTCTCCTCACTATTTCCTCACCTAAAAAGATCGGGGATCTTCAGCCATTTTCCACCAAAGAAAGGATCTCCGGTGACCAAGCAGACTATGAGTAGGTGGGTGGTTGAGGCCATCTCTCTAGCCTACGAGTCGTCTGGTCTCCAGTCACCTATGGGGGTCAGAGCGCACTCGACCAGGAGCATGGTGGCCTCCAAGGCTTTTAACTTGGGTGTGGCCTTGCAGGACATTTGTGCTGCGACAGGCTGGTCCTCTCCGGACACTTTTGTCCACTTCTATAACCTGGACCTGGCATCTAGCCCAGGTTCCCAATTTCTCTCTTCGCGATGTGCTCATGAGATACACACACAGGCAGGGACTTGATAGTATGGCGCAGTGGTTATTCTCGTTCCCAACGCGATTCTCGACGCAGCGTCTCGTTCACTCGGGGAACCATGGTTACATGGTTTATGGGGAAGTCATGGCCTAGTGGTTAGAGAGTTTCACTCCTAACCCTAAGGTTGTGGGTTCGAGTCTCGGGCCAGCAATACCACGACTGAGGTGCCCTTGAGCAAGGCACTGAATCCCCACCTGCTCCCCGGGCGCCACAGCATAAATGATGCCCACTGATCCGGGTGTGTGTTCACAGTGTGTGTGTGTTCACTGCTGTGTGTGTGCACTTTGGATGGGTTAAATGCAGAGCACAAATTCTGAGTATGGGTCATCATACTTGGCTGTATGTATGTATGTCACGTCACGTCACTTTGAGCGATACATTTACATGACTCATTTGCTTATGAATCTCACTACACTCAGACTCAAATAGAGGTTTAGAAGATGTTTTTATGATTTAGAATGTATGTAAAACTGACATCTTAAAGACATCTATCAGATGTTTGTACACAACAGAAGTTTTCCAGATGAAGCTGTATCTTTAACAGATATCTTGCAGATGTATGTGTGCTATCTGGAAAGAGTGTTGTCAAAGAAAGAAACAATAATATTGTATATAAAATACATTTAGGGATAACGAGCAAAAGAAAACGACTCACTCTTTCGTCTTTCTCCAGATGTGCTGTAGTTTCTACTATTCCAGCAGGAGCTACCTACAGCTACTCGTGTCATGGGATGGAGGGACGTTATGTTACTGTGAATATTCCTGGAACTTCAATGGTTCTTACTCTCTGTGAAGTGGGAGTCTATGCAATTTTTCCAGGTAATTCAGAGCTACTTAACGACCTTGCAGTTTTGTCTTTTAAGCTATTCTCATTTCATAAAAGTGTTTTTTAATGTGTAGTTCTGGTCGATGTCCATAGTCTTCAGAAATATACCCAGATAGCGAGCCAGTCGCCAATGGAGACAGTATATAGAAACAGTCAGTCCTGAATGTGCATTTTGAACTGTACCTGTGCTGTGCATTTGTTTTGATTTTTTAAATGTTTTAACAACATTTATGTGACAGGTCATGTCAGATTTTGTTGCTGATTTGAAATGTTATTTAAATGTGAATCTGCCAGGCAATTTTTTCAAATTCAGGATTCCCGAGTGTAAAGATATTATTTGAATGGGACTTTGTCAAGACTCGACAGTTCAGACAGATCTGATAGAAATGTATTATAGATTGAAGTAAACCTCCTGAAACACTTTCAAATATAAAATTTGCTGACTAAAACTCTTTCTTGACACTGTGACATCTTCCAGATAATTTGGCAGCTGGAAGAAACGTCACACAGTCGTCAACTTATGGCCTCTGGTCTGCTGAACATGCCATTGATTTCAATCCAGGTTTAACAAAATCATGGTCAGCATGTTTCTCAACCAATGTTCAGACTAACCCATGGTGGAGGGTGGATCTGAGTTATATTTACAGAGTTAGTAGAGTCGTAATCACAAACAGACTAGACTGCTGTCCAGAACGAATAAATGGAGCAGAGATTCGCATCGGAAACTCTTTGGAGAACAACGGCAACAACAATCCCATGTGAGATCCTCTTTCAGTGGTTTAATATCCATAAAATTCCCTGGAAACACATATGAGGAAAGATTAGAAGTCTAAATGATGTTTTCTCTGTCTCTCTTTAGATGTGCTGTGATTTCTAGCATTCCAGCTGGTGTTTCCTCCACCTACACATGTAACAATATGGAGGGTCGATACGTGAATCTGATCATTCCTGGAGATTCAAGGATTCTTACTCTGTGTGAGGTGGAGGTCTATGGAGAAGGTGTGATCAAACAAGGGAAATCAAGCTATAAATAAATGGAATTTCTAATTTTGGGCTGTTGATTCCAAAACTAGTGTCTGTTTTGCCTGAACTCATCACAGTTTCTCACAGGATATGATGCTTTTCGTAGCATTTTTGCTTTCAAGAACCATTTGTTAGTTAAGTCTTATATTCTCTCTTTATCAGCAGAAAAACACCACAAACACGTGACTACTGTCTGAATCTGAGCCGCATTACAACCATTTATTCATTTCTCAACCCATTTTTACATATGTGACAGTATTTTATACCTAATCCTGATTTCAATTATGGCCAGTGACAGAAAAACTGCAAATATTAGCCAGATTTTTTTCTGCTATATCTTTACATGCAATTATTAACAGAAATTTAATGAAAACCATATTTATTCATTTAAATTTTTGTGTTTACGCAAAATTAAATGGTTTTCAGACTAAGTTAATAATAATTAAAAAATAGGTTAATGATACATCCTAAATACTCATTTTTGTCAGTAAAACCAAAACTTTGACATTTAACTGCTTTTTTTATTTTGATAAGTGCATTGAAGCTGATATACATACATAATTTGAAAAATCCTTATCATTTCACGAAAAAGAAGAAAAAAAACTGTATGTGATGAAAGTTTTGTTGATATTTTTAAACTCACCATAATCAAATAATTTGAAAATCAGTTGAATCCCAAGATGCAGGGATGTAATTGATTTATTGTTTATAAAATGCAACATTTCTAAGGTTGAACCTCTATTTAACATAATCTGGGTCATATTTTGTTTTACTTTGTGCACTTTTGTTCATTATTCTTGAGGAACACTATACAATCTCTTCCTTCATTTTGCACCCATTAATTTATCTTAAATGACAGATGCATTTGCACTAAAATTCTGTAGATTATTGTTGACACTGCATTTAAAGTCAAAAACAAAAGATGCAATTATAAGATCATGTATGTTGGTATCCTAACAATGCATGATTATATTATCAGTTGCATTTTATTATTTGTATTTAGCATTTGCTGTTCCTTTCTGTCTGTGAATGTTCACTCCCATGTGCTCTTTCAGGTCCTTTAATGACGAAAACGTTTGTGAAGATGAAACTGAAGTCCACTTCGAGTCTGTCTGATCCTGCAGTGAGAGTCCAGCTCCTGTCACAGGTGAGAGAGCTCAGGAAACATACAGAAATCTGAGCTCACTGAGAGCACTTTTAAGAGATCTGCTCATTTCAGCTTCAGTCTGCTTTGGTGCAACGAGGGTTTTCTGACGTGACACTGCAATGGTCTCAACCGCCCGAACAGGAAGTGATGCGGAAGGAAGCTGCACCAGATGAGTGTGTTCATACAAACACTGGAAAACTGGAAAGAAATGTTGATTTTGAAGTAAAATGAATATGTATAGATTACAAATTAAACGGAAAAGTATGTCTTTATAATATAATTAATCATTTTATTTACAGCTCAGTGTGCTCGAAGAAAGAGATGATGATGGGGAAAGCTCTCCTTGGATCACCTTCCTCATCTTTTCATCATTTACAACGTCTATTTTAAAAAAAATAATAATACTTTGACATTTTTGGGAGATTTGATCTCCAGGGCCTTAGCCAGGGTTTTAAAATTAATTAATAATGTTTTATTTTATTTTATTTTATTTATTTATTTTTTCACTGAACTACATGTGCAATTACAATTAGAATTTCAAATATTTGTCTAATTTAAAATAAAAATTCACATTTAAATGCAAAAAAAGTATTCAAATTCACTGCACCCTCTTGTAGCCACAGGAGACAAAAGCTTTTTCCACCTAAACTGAAATTATGAATATAACTCAAATACTACTAATATTATTTATGTATATTAATACTTAAGAATAAAATTCAGATTTAGTTTTTCAGCCATTTTGACAGCCCTAATATTTAAGAGGAACTGTTTGAAGGCCAAACATTTGGATAACAATTTAATCTCATTGCCCAGGGCTGTGGAGGTCTCAACCATTTCCACCATCTGCCCCTCCAATCCCAAACGTTTCAGAAAGATTGTGTTGGATACTTGACGACAGAGCTTCCTATGCCCCAATTCTTTGGACTTACTAATATCCAGTTCCAAGGAGCTTTCAACCAACCTGTAAGTAAACAGTGAATGCTCATTCATCATACCGATATGATGAAAAATATCATATTCTTTTCCAGGATCAATCCAAAATGTGAATCCATGCTGGTTTTTAAGACTATTTTTCAAGTTACTGAGAAGACGAGTAGGCCCCTACTTTTTACTTATATTTTACTGCAATATAAGTAAAAAGTTCCCAAGCTTATTAAGAGAAGTAAACATTCAGAACAAAGAAACAAATATTATATAATATGTTCAAAATATTCAGTATACTGAAGCACTTTTATGACAGGCAGAGAGAAGCAGCCAGCATGTAAAGATGTCATGCAAGCATATACTGTACATTGTGCACAGATTCTCTTTACTGAGAAAAAAAAAAAAATGGTAGCTTTCTGTATTTCTTCTTCCACTGGCTGGGATTCTGTGAGAGCCGTAGAACCAAATGGAAAATCATTTTGATACTTGTACTTATATACATTTATAGAGTACTGAATTCAGTCATGCCTATTTTCGGATCTCTCTGTCGATCTTTTATATGCACTTATATTTCTGTGTATGACTAGGCTTTCTGAGACATAGAGGGTCCCTCTGAAAATTATGTGACTGTGCCACCTGGTGGCCAAATGTTGTATATGAATGGTTACTAGTGATTACATGGAGGTAGTTCGAAAATCATCCTATTGATTCTTGGACTGATTCTAGTTAAAACATGTCTGCAGCAGCTGTGCTTGGCTACCAGAATTGTTTCTATGCTGGTACTGCTATTTTACATATAGGTTAGAATGTTACTTTATTCAAATTTTGTAGTGTGTTCTGGACACTGATCCACAGTGGTGAAGCCACCGGAAGTGTTCGATATCTTACCAGTCCCTACCGACAGAGAGCATCATTGACTGACAGCCAAAACACTGACCTAAAATCACCCAATTTGAAGCGTATCAGTCACCCATAATTAGTTTTTAAGATATGTGTGTGTGTAAATTAATTGTTACTTCAGATGTTATATGCATGTTTATAGTCTTTTTGGACTGGATGAATGATACATTTAAATTGTTTAGGTGTGCGTGGGTGGCTGTGCAACACACACACACACACACACACACACACACACACACACGCACACACACACACACACACACGCACACACACAAGTTTGTTTTTGTGAAAAGTGGGGACATCCCATAGGCGTAATGGTTTTTATACTGTACAAACTGTATATTCTATCGCCCTACACCAACCCTACACCTAACCCTACCCCTTACAGGAAACTTTGTGCATTTTTACTTTCTCAAAAAAACTAATACTGTATTGTTTATAAGCGTTTTGAAAAATGGGGACATGGGTTATGTCCTCATAAGTCACCCTCTCCTTGTAATACCTGTGTCATACCCATGTCATTATACAAAGTTGTGTCCTGATATGTCACAAAAACAAACACACACAATATATATATACACACACACACACACACACACACACACACACACACACAGGTGCATCTCAATAAATTAGAATGTCATGGAAAAGTTCATTTATTTCAGTGTTTGTCATAGAAGGGAGAGATTGGTGTGGTTTATGTGAAAAATAATGTTTTTTTAAAAAACGAAGCATGAACACATGTTAGACTGCACCCCATAAACACAATCAAGCCTAGAAAATAAAAAAAAATGTCAACCACCCCTTTAATTTTTTAATAAGATTAAAACCTTACAATGTGCTTGTAAAATTCAGAAGACACTGTTTATTCTCAAACTGTTTTCTGACATTTGCAATAAGTGAAGGAAAAATGTGCTAGAATGCAGTGTATACATTTTTTGATCTTAATTCCCCATTATCCATATTCAAAATCATGCAGTACGTGCGTTTCAATCAAGGACAGCGGGAAGGACATTGCAGTTGGCAAACATTTATAGCGAGACAGTGCCTCAGGTAAGTTCTGTGACTGGGGGGTGCCGCAGGAAATGTTTTTTTTTTGGTTGGAAGTGCACCGTTTTGTGATAATCGTGTGCTCCTACACACATATATTAAGCAAAATAATTTCTGACAGTGTACTGATCATCGAACTGATTAAAATAATGTTACAATAAAATAAAACTGACAAACAAAACATCATAAGATTTGACAAGATGTCATGTTGAACTAATTTAAACACTTTCTGCGTCATGACCTATAATTCATCATCATAACATATTAATTATGCATGGCACATGCAGTTAAAACAGTTTTGCCATTTCTGTGCTCTTAAAGTATAATTTCTAAATTTCTAAAAAAAAGAAAATTTTCAGGAGCATAGGGCAGGAAGCAACGCAAAGAAGATGTGTAGAAAGAAATATCAATATAGAGGTAAGAATCACTAGTTACCGACTGTGTATTGGCCCGTGATGTTTATGTAGTATTTTGAAATAGCCTTTTTAGAACATCTTAACTGGCAACACTGACACCGTGGAATGTTTTTGCTTGAGTTAACTGCTTATTTAATTTTACTTTATTGTCTTTAAAATAGATTTAAGCTTCGGTTTTTTTATTTTATTTTTTAATTTCAGTTATATTACTGCTTGCTTTTAATTCAACAAGTGTCTAAATGTCTTTTGAAAAAAAAAAAAAAAAAAACATGACTAGGACTATAATCTAGCATTCATAAAATGAAATAATTAAATTTAAGCATGTCATTTTCTACTGTATGCACAAAATTTAAATGAAAGTTATGGGTATGCTAATTAGATTAACTAGCTAGCTAGCTGGCTAACATCTACAAATAATTTACAAAATGTAGCCTTTATTTTGTTACCTTTGTTGTCTGTTAGACTATTTTAGGCATTTTATATTGCTCATATTTCTCTTTGTTGTAATAAGTACTTGTCACTGTAGGCATAGTTGTGGGAGTAGCTCATGTCTGGTCTCTTCAATAAAAAATTTAACAGAATAAAATACCTACAAGGTGCTTCAGCATCTCCGTTTATTTATTACCACAATTTATTTACTACTTATTTATGTTAATACTTATCAGTATTTGTTATGTTATGTTATGTTATGTTATGTTACAGTAAAGTTTTGGAAAATCTGCATTTTCAGAATTGTTTTAGTGGGGGGTAGGGGGGGCAGAAATCTAAAATCTTGCCTAGGGCACCAACAGAGCCTGGGCTGGCCCTGAGTTTAACAAACGGAAAATTAGATTTTGGCCTGATTTCTCATTTTTTCGTATGTGATTTACAAATCGGTTTATGGCTTTGATATTTCATTTGCACCTGTGGGCGGCACTGAAATGCCCCTTTCATCCGATTGGTCGAATCACTCCACCTTTCAGTACGGCCTTTTAATTCTTTCAGTCAGAATAAGAGTCAGTACAAGACTAAAGAGTTCCATGATGATATGTCTGTAACATTTAACACTCTTGTCTCACCTGGGTTTTTCAAGAATAGCCTATACCGTACATTATGTGGGGATATTATTTGATCATCATCTCTGATGGGTAGGTTTACGTAGGTAGTAACATTACCTACCCATAACAGGTTTACATTAGGGTTAGGGGATATAATATACAGTTTGTACAGTATAAAAATCATTATGTCTGTAGAACGTTCCCATAGAACATAAAAAAACCAACAACCCAATTTGAATGTGCCCTGTGCTTGATGTGTAGGCTAGCTGTTCATAATTTCAAAATTCCAACACGCATAGCACCGAGAGGTGTCTGGATCGAATAACTTTAACTGTGCAATGAACAATCTGCATTTTTAAGCCAGCTAATTTTACAGTAATGTTCAGAATGTGGTATTGATGTTTTTTGCGCATAATGCCAACGACCGCACAACAGGCCTAATTTATGAATATATAGGAAAGCAGAACACCATTTTTAAATGGTTCTTTAAGCTATATTTTTGTATTAATGTTTCATTCATAGATAGATAGATAGATAGATAGTGATAGTGAAAAGGTGTCAGTAGGCATATGGCCTAAATTTAGCCACATAAGCATAAAAAAACATACAAGAACAGTAGCCTTAACAGAACTGGAACAACTGTAAGATAGCCATGCGCTCTTCTTGACAAAAACTATGGTTGCTAAGCAGGGTCTTTTAAGACATCTCGAGTGGAGAAAAATAGAGTTTATTCTGGACAGCATGGAAATAGCCATGGCAAGAAGCATATAAGGCTATACTTTATGAAAGGAAATCAAATTTGTAGAGTAAAAATAGAACAGACATTTTTGTACTTGGTGAAGGAATTTTATTTTTTATACTAGCGCAATGTCTCTCGTTGTCACAGGGAGGCGCACTACTTACACCATACACTTAGAAAAACATTGAGAACAGGTTGAGAAGAATAAACTTCTTTAATATTTATTAGTCTGCTCTTCAGCAAATTAGTTAGGCCTATGTCAGTCGTCACTCAATAACCTAATGTAACGTCTCAGTTTGGCGGTCTTCTGCAGTCTGCCTGTATGGAGTCCACATTATTACCCTATCAAAAGACGATGGAAAGCATGATAAAAAGTGGATGGTCATATGAGTATACCTCAAATTTTTAAAAAGTTGAATGTGGATTATCAAAGGGTGCTTAAAAGCCAAAGTCAAGTCGTCACTTTTATTTATATAGTACTTTTAACAATACAGATTGTGTCAAAGCACTTTACAATATTAAATAGAAAAATAGTGTGTCAATAATGCAAAATGAAAATATTAAGTTCAAGTTCAGTTTATTTATAAAGCACATTTAAAAACAGTCATAGGCCAACCAAAGTGCTGTACAAGTTAGAATAAAATAAAAGATTAAGTACACTAATAATAGCAAAACAGTTTAAGAGAGAACACTCTTATAAGATAAAAGCAACAGAGAATAAATAAGTTTTGAGACATGACTTATATAGAACAGCTCTAATATAGAGTGGGAGGTTGTTCCACAGTGTCGGGCCGGCCACTTCAAAGGCTCAGTTACCCCTCGATTTTAGGTGGATTTTGGGTATCTGAAGGATGAGCTTATCTTTGGATCTAAGGTCTCTGGTGGGAAGGCAGGGGTGAAATAGATTGGACATATAAGAAGGTGCTAAATCATTTAATGATTTAAAAACCAGTAATAAAATTTTAAAATCAATTCTAAAATTATTCGGAAGCCAGTGAAGGGATTTCAGAAGGGGGGTAGCGTGATCAGATTTCCTCTTTCCCTTCAGAAATCTCGCTGCAGCATTTTGAACGACCTGTAGGCATGCCGTTTGGGACTTAGATATACCAAAGTACAGGGAATTGCAATAATCCAGGCGAGAGGTAATAAGAGCATGGATAGCAGTCTCCAAGGAGTGCTTAGGAAGAAAAGATTTGATTTTTGATAGAGAACGAAGAGAGAAAAGGCTGGACCCCATGGCCGCGCTAATCTGCTTGTCAAATTTGAGGCAACTATCTACAAACACACCTAGATTCCATACTTGGGGAGAAATTAATTGATTTAGAGATTCAAGGTCAAGGTGATTTCTTGACATGAATTGTAAGGAGTCAAAAACAATGACTTTTGTTTTGTCTGAGTTCAGAAAAAGAAAATTCTTGGCAAGCCAAGCATTCACATCCTCAAGACATGCTGTTAGGTTGCCTAGAGAACTGTTATTTTTCCACAGGCATATAGATTTGCATATCATCAGCATAGCAATGAAATAAAACATTATGTTTCCTAAAAAGGAACCCGAAGGGAGAAGAAGGACAGGAGCTAAGATAGAGCCTTGAGGCACACCAAAGGAAAGATTGCTAACAGAAGAAGAGAAACATCCTATTTTACTGAGAAAAGTCTAATGGTTAGAAAAGATTTAAACCAGCTTAAAACATCCCCCCCAACCCAACCCAATGCAACACAATGTTCCAGCCGAGATAAGATAAGGATTGAATGATCGACAGTATCAAAAGCAGAGGACAGGTCTAACACTATATTAAACACTCAATTTTCAGATTAAGGCAGTTCATCATTGAATTTAGTGATGTCATCATGCAGCTCATTTCAGTTTAAATAGTATCAAGTCAACCATATTGCTGGATATTAAGTGTCCCCAAATAAGCAAGCCAGAGGTAACAGCGGCAAGGAACCAAAACTCCATCGGTGACAGAATGGAGGAAAAAAACCTTGGGAGATACCAGGCTCAGTCGAGGGGCCAGCAGTTAAATTCCAGGCTGCAGTAAAGTCATATTTTGCTGATGACTCATCTGGTTCCTCTGGTCTTGTCCCGGTGGCTGTCTGAGACAAAATCTTTACAGGGGATCTGTCTCTGGGGGGCATCTAGTTGTCCTGGGCCCGTATTCACAAAATAAAAAAATATCTTACCACTAAGAGTTCTCCTAAATAGCAGTTAAAGTTTTTAGCTAAGAGTTTTCTCTTAAAACAAAGCTGCTGAGACAAACTTTTACTAAGGCATAGACAGAAGTCTTAAACTAAGAGTAAGGGTGGGGTTGACCTTGTTGCTATGGATGATGTCAGCATAATTACTAACTATGCACACAGTGATTGGCTGATAATCTCAGTCAGAGATTTATTCATATAAATATTGTAGAGCTCAATATTATGTTGCCATATTCAAATAAAGCAGTGGTTCTCAACCTGTGGCCCATCACAAATTCAAATGTGGCCCACCATGCTGAACACAATTTTAAAAAAAAACTTTCAATTTTATAATTCATTTTAGTTTTTACATTAATTTAAAAATGTACTAAACAAATATAAGATATACTGTTTTTGTTATGTAAAATAATTTTGTTTTACATATATTATTTTCAGACATGAGCAGACCTGTACTCAAGTAATTAATGTTACGCATTTAACGAACACTTACAAGCACACACTTTGGCAGAATTCAATTCAAATAGTCATCAACAGCCATTAGTTCGGCAAAATTGAGCATCAGAATGGACACATTTGTATAACGCTCTATTTCCTCTTGTCTTTAGACGAGTGCAAGGGATCTGGAGGAGAAGTTTCTCCTCGGATCGTAATCGTCTGCTGGGGATGTAGGGAGTAGGTTTGTAAGATAAGGCGGAGCTAAATTGTTCAATGATTTGTAAACAAATAGAAGAATTTTAAACTCAATTCTGTGCTGAAGAGGCAGCCAATGCAGGGATCTCAGAATGGGTGTAACATAATCAAATTTTTTACACCCCTTCAGAAATCTAGCTGCTGCATTTTGTACTACCTGTAAATGAGAAATTAGAGTTTTTGAAATGCCATAGTACAGCGAGTTACAGTAATCCAGCCGTGACGTGATGAAGGCATGGATGGCAATCTCTAAGGAAAATACAAAAAGAAATGGTTTAATTTTAGAAAGGGACTGAAGGTAGAAGAAGCTGGAGCCTATGACAGAAATGATCTGTTTCCCAAATTTCTCACTGAAGGGGAGATAAGTGAATTTAGGTGCTTAAAATCAAATTGATTTTGATGCCTGGGGTCTGAGGAGTTAAAAACTATGACCTCCGTTTTATCTGTTTAAGAATATAATATATATATATATATATATATATATATATATATATATATATATATATATATATATATATATATTTTAAGCCAGGATTTAACATCATCAAGATAAGCAGATACAGCTTCAGTCGTTTTTAACAAATAATCAGATTTATGAGACATTCCACTCTGGGTTGCACAGTAATGAAACAGCTCTTATAAAAGTTCTTAATGATGTTTTAATGGCTACAGATTCTGGAGATTCTGTCATTTTAGTGTTGCTGGATGAGATTATTAACTCTCTATTAGAATCATTTGTAGGCCTGGGAGGTGCTGTTCTAAGTTGGTTTAAATCCTTTTAACTAATAGAAGATTTAGGGTTAAAATAGGTAATTGTACTTCATCTCTGGGTCTTTCAACATGTGGTGTTCCTCAGGGCTCAATTTTAGCTCCTACTCTTTTTTTTCTCTATATTTACTTCCTCTGGGTTCTGTGTTTAGAAAGCATGGTGTTTCTTTTCACTGTTATGCGGATGATATGCAAATATATTTACCATGGGTTACTAGGAAAACTAGGAAAAAGAAAGTGCTGTAAATACTTTATCTTCGCAGTGACTGTGAGTTTGGTGACTACTTAAGTAGGTCACTGAGATGGGAAACACTTGTGCAGGCAATCAGTCTCAGATGTGGGGTGAATTGTAGGAAATGCTGTTCAAACTAATACTCAGGAGATGGTTCCCTCCGGTGGTGTTCAGGGAGGGCCACAGAGGCCGGATTCGTGACAGAGCCCCCTCCTTGCAAGCCGCTCCTGAAGCGAGGGGCAGTTCTACACCAAGGCCTTCCACGGGGTCGAGGCATAGGCCTGTTGGGATGAGCACGGTGAAAGTCGTCCATGAGCTTAGGGTCCAATATATCCTGGGCATTAACCCAAGACCTCTCCTCAGGACTGTAACCTTTCCAGTCCATGAGATACTGTAGTACCCTGCCTCTGTGTCAGGAATCCAAGATCTCCCTTACTTGATATGCCTCCTCTCCTTCCACCATGATGGGAGGAGTGCTCTCCTCAGTGGCCTCCTCCTAGTCCTCCTCCCCTCTCGGACCACTGGCAGGCTTAAGCAGAGAGATATGAAAAGTGGGTGAGATACGATAACTGGCAGGGAGAGCTAATCGATAAGAAACTGGTGTGATTTGACAAATGATTTTGAAAGGACCCACATACCTGGGACTGAGCTTTTTGCACGGGAGAGGAAGACGAAGATCTACCACTGACCCGGAGCGTAGGGATGACCTGGTCTTCGATGGCGGTTGGCCTGTTCTCTGACTCGGCGCACAGCATGTTGGAGGTGAACATGAGCGGAGTTCTAGGTCTCCTCACTATGACGTAGCCAGTCGTTAACAGCGGGCAGTTCAGAGGGCTCCCCTGACCAGGGGAATAGTGGGGGCTGAAAACCAAGCACACACTGAAAGGGAGTATAGGCCAGTGGATGGTTTGTGCATGGAGTTCTGTGCGTATTCAGCCCATAATAGCGACTCCAGTCGTTCTGGTCGCCCTCTAGCCAGTGTCTCCTCTTCTCAAAAGCCGCTTTCATGGCTAGCAGCACTCAGTCTCCAACATCATATTTTCTCTCTGCAGGATTAAGTTTCCTGGAGTAGAAGGCACAAGGATAAAACTGGAGAGGGTTGCCCTGGTGTTGTGACAGGATGGCTCCAATACCTGTGTTAGTTGCATCGACCTCCACAGTAAATTCAAGTTCGGGATCAGGATGATGGAGAATGGGTGAAGTGGTGAATCGCTCCTTTAATTGTCGAAAGGCCTCTGTTGCTGCTATGGACCAGACGTGACGATGCTTGCCTCCTCTGAGCAATGATGTCAACGGTGCAGCTATAGTGCTGAAGTTGCGTATAAACCGCCTGTAGAAGTTGGCACACCCCAGGAAATGCTGCAGATCTTTGATGGTCCTTGGCAGTGGCCACCTGAGAACGGAACTAATCTTCATCATCCATTGCCACCCCATCTGCACTGATGATGTACCCCAGAAATTAAGTCAGGGTTCGATGAAACTCGCACTTCTCCATCTTTGCATATAGTTGGTGTTCAGTCAGGTGCTGTAGAACTGCTCGTACATGTCGCACATGAGACTCAAGCGTGTCAGAGTATATCAGAATGTTGTTGATGTAGAAAATCAACCATCGATCTAACATGGCCTGGAACACATAATTGATGAATGCTTGAAACACAGACGGACTATTGGCAAGCCCCAATGGCATAATGAGGTACTCAGTGCCCAGTGGTGGTAGAAAAGGCAGTCTTCCATTCGTCCCCCTCCTGAATGCGAATTAGGTTGTATGCGTAGATCGAGCTTGGTAAAGTACTTGGGGGATCGGAGCTGTTCAAGAGCGGCTGGAACTAATGGAAGGGGTAGCGAAATTTCACTGTGATTTAATTAAAGTGATGGTAATCAATGCAGGGCCGTAATCCTCTGTCCTTTTTCACAAAGAAGAAGACTGCTGAAGCAGGAGAGGTGGATGGTCTGATGAAACCCTTTGCTAGCTCCTCCTCAGATTCGGGTTGAGTTAGGGGGGAAACTCTACCTCTGGTTGGGACTGCCCCAGGGAGGAGGCACAATCACTAGTGTGATGAGGAGGAAGTTGCGTGGCTTTTGATTTGCTGAAAGCCTCAGCCAGGTCTTGATATTTGGCCGGTAACCCCTGAATGGGTAGAACATCATTATTGTTGGGTTTAAGAGAAATGACGGGGCGAGAATGAGGTAAGAAGCATTACCTGTGACATGATGCAGGCCATTGCACAATCTATCTTGTGGACCAGGAAATTCAGGGATTATGTCTCTCCAGCCAGGGCAGACCGAGGATTATGGGTTTCTGGGGTGAATCGGTGGCGAAAAGGTTAATTGTCTCAGTATGAAGTGAACCAATCTGTAGATTGATGTCCCTGGTGATGAATTTGACGTGCCCTGTACCCAGAGGGTGACCATCTCGTGCTGCCACTGCCACAAACTCCAGTTAGTCCAAAATGCAGCAGCTAGAGTTCTTACTAGAACCAGGAAGTATGATCATATTAGCCCGGTCCTGTCAACACTGCACTGGCTCCCTATCAAACATCGTATAGATTTTAAAATCTTGCTTATTACTTATAAAGCCCTGAATGGTTTGCACCTGGTTTGAACGAGCTCTTGTTACATTATAGTCCTCCACGTCCGCTCCGTTCTCAAAACTCTGGCAATTTGATAATACCTAGAATATCAAAGTCAACTGCGGGCGGCAGATCCTTCTCCTATTTAGCGCCCAAACTCTGGAATAACCTACCTAACATTGTTCGGGAGGCAGACACACTCTTGCAGTTTAAATCTAGATTAAAGACCCATCTCTTTAACCTGGCTTACACATAACATACTAATACACTTCTAATATCCAAATCCGTTAAAGGATTTTTAGGCTGCATTAATTAGGTAAACCGGAACCGGGAACACTTCCCATAACACCCGATGTACTTGCTACATCGTTAGAAGAATGGCATCTACGCTCATATTAGTCTGTTTCTCTCTTATTCCGAGGTCACCGTAGCCACCAGATCAAGTCTGTATCCAAGTCAGATGGTCACTGCAGTCACCCGGATCCAGTATGTATCCAGCCCAGATGGTGGATCAGCACCTAGAAAGGACCTCTACAGCCCTGAAAGACAGCGGAGACCAGGACTAGAGCCCCAGAGACAGATCCCCTGTAAAGACCTTGTCTCAGACGACCACCGGGACAAGACCACAGGAAACAGATGATTCTTCTGCACAACCTGACTTTGCTGCAGCCTGGAATTGAACTGCTGGTTTCGTCTGGTCAAAGGAGAACTGGCCCCCCAACTGAGCCTGGTTTCTCCCAAGGTTTTTTTCTCCATTCTCTCACTGATGGAGTTTTGGTTCCTTGCCGCTGTCGCCTCTGGCTTGCTTAGTTGGGGACACTTCATTTACAGCGATATCATAGACTTGATTGCAAATTATTGCACAGATACCATTTAAACTGAACTGAGCTGCATGATGACATCACTGAATTCAATGATGAACTGCCTTTAACTGTCATTTTGTATTATTGACACACTGTTTTCCTAATTAATGTTGTTCAGTTGCTTTGACGCAATCTTTTTTGTTTAAAGCGCTATATAAATAAAGATGACTTGACTTGACTTGACACCGGATTCACAGGTACTTCTAGCATGGATAATGAAGACGTGTTAGAACTCACCATCAATGAATCCCTGGTAGGTGGTCGCTCTGTGCAGGAGATTCTCATATGACCGGGTAATCCGCTGTACAAACACAGATTCTCCCTCCTACGGCGTTCTCTCTCCTCTGATGTGAGACGGGTCATGCCAGCTTGCATGGGTTCCATGAGGTTGGAACTGAGACCGAAGAGGGCAGTGCAGAGAAACGACATGAGGGGCATCTTGAATGTATCAGGTTCTCAATGCGAATCGTGAGCTCGATGAACAGTTTGAGTGTCCTTCCCTCGTCGCGGCAAGCAAGTTCTGACTGCAGTTCTGCCGTACGGCCCTTTTGGAACAGCAGTTTAAGCGGATCCTTCCCCCATCCTATCATGGTTTTGTAGCATTCAGTGTCACAAACAGAATGAGATGATCCACTAAAAAAAAGTCAAAGATAAGCGGAAGATTGTTTATTTGAATTCTGGCACTCTCTCGTGACGGCTCATGACGCGTGCTGTGAAGCACCTGTCATCTGATAAAAACAGGCAAGGTGGAACTATGACTAAACTAGGAAAAAACAAGAAATGGCTCCATACAGTAGCTATCGCTGGGTAAGTGATAAATGCTAAACAATACTAGAGACTAAACAGAAACACGGAATGGCACGGTTAAGCAGCTAAAACTAGGAGAGAGGAAAATGCAGAACTATACTTGGCAACTTGAGTAGGATCTGAGTGGGTGTTATATAGTGTGTGTAATAACTTTCAGGAGAGCATGTGATTGGTTACAGCTGTGTGCAATCAGTGCAGTGGATGATGGGAAATGCAGTCTAGGGTGATGTATAACAGTCTGTGTGGTGTGAGAGTCAATGTAATAGGAGAGCGACCTCTGGTGGCCATGGACCGGATTCGTGACACTTCCAGCACTTGATCCTGCTGTCTAAACTGCAGCTCTTCCAGCATTTAAACTTGCCATCTGAGCTGCAGCTCTTTCAGCACTTGATCTCTACCAGCAACTGTGACTTGAGTTAAACTAGTAAATGCTAAAATCCCTCCCACTCCTCTCCCAACATGCATCAGTGCATCTGCTCCATCATTTGCCCTAAATTGTGCATCAGACGATAATCTACTGCTTTCAGACAGCACTTTTTGAGTTTCTACTAGTATTTGGATGTTTTGGATGCAGCTGTTTGTGGAGGTAATTTTTTCTTGTAAATCTGTAATGGTTATGTTTATATTTTGGCCGTTTGAACGCTGGTTAACCATCTTTATGTTGCTCACACCAGCTGTTACTCCACCAGCGACTGCCACGCTGATTCCCATTCCTGTTGCATCCTCAATAAACAAGCTACAGGTAGTCCAAAATGCAGCGATTAGAGTCCTTACCAGGTCAAGAAAATATAATCATATTACCCCAATTTTACAGTCTCTGCACTGGCTACCTATTAAGTTCCGTATCAGTTACTAAATATTATTACATATTTATAAGGCCCTTAATGGTTTAGCTCCTGCGTACCTAACTAGTCTTCTACCACGCTACAATCCATCATGCTCTCTAAGGTCACAAAAGGCTGGACTTTTGGTAGTACCTAGGATAGCAAAGTCCACTAAAGGAGTAGAGCTTTTTCACATTTGGCTCCCAAACTTAAATAGCCTTCCTGATAATGTTTGGGGTTCAGACACACTCTCTTTGTTTAAATCTAGATTAAAAACACACCTCTTTGGCCAAGCATTCAAATAATGCATCTCATAATTATGGACTGCAGTTATATCTGATCAAATCCGCATTATTATTCTTTAGCTTGGGTTAAACTAATTCATTTTACTTGGCTGGAACAGCAGCTATGCTAATTATGTCTCTATTTGTTCTCTGTGGTAACTAGGATTTACACAAGCTCCAGTCTGGATCCAGAACACCTGAGAAGAGATGATGCCAACCCCTTACAGGACCTCAGATGATGCTAACCCAGAGACAACATACAGAACTACCACATTTTGCTATAAGTGTGATTGCATAATTGCTGATAATAGTGTTAATCGTTTGTTTGTTTACCTCCTTTTATTGATTTTTCCGAACATTTCTGCCATATGCACATAAACTGACAGTCATCACTGATAAGCTACAACTAAATATTGTAGAAACTTAATTTTCTGTAAAGTTGCTTTGCAATGATTTGTATCATAAAAAGCGCTATACAAATAAACTTGAATTGAATTGAATTGAATTGAATCCTGTTGCAATCAGAGAAGCTCCGAGAGTGAACAGAGTGAGAATAAGTCCAACTATAGATGTGATTCCTCCAGCCAGACCTACTACACCTCCTGTGCGACTGCTGACAGTTGTGTTGTAGTGGACCATCTCCAAACCATCAGCCAGCTCTTCCAGTACCTTCAGACTCCCATAAAGCTCTCCAATAGTTTGTGTGCTCTGAAAAAAATAAATAAATAAATAATATATATATATATATATATAAATAAAAAATTGTGTTTGACAGTTCAATTTAACTTCATTTAATTAACATCAGCACCAGTGTCTGAAAATGAGTTACTTTATGATTTTTGGAGACTACAGCAAAATGTATGCAAAATTAACACATTAGAAGAAGGTAACTCACCTTTTGATAAAGGTGTTTAATGATAAAAGGCCTCATCAATTTCTTGGCATTTTGCTCGATTGGTCTGAAGTGTGTCTTTCACCAGCTGACAAAGGTCCTTAAAAAATGTTTTGGGAAGAGCTTTATAGGAGCAGTTGAGTATCTTTGAAATAATGTCGACCGTGCTCCCAGACAGCAACATAGTGTTTGCCCAGATCTAGTCCATATCTGGCCCATGTGATATCCATGCTGTTCAGATCTGGGCTGACACTGGTTGCTGTCTTGGCTTCTTCCTGTAAATAAAGGCAGTCAAAAATATGAGGTCACTAGTTTGTAAAAAAAAAAAAAAAATAATAATAATAATAATGTATCAGTGGGCTACATTCAAAATCATGAAACATTTTCTTTTACTGAGACAAAACAAAAGTGTGCTGTTCACAACAATACATATTGTGTCAAAGAAGCTTTACCGAAAACTGCAATATGAGCTCAAGAGGACTAGACTGAAGAAGTTATATTTGAATAATTAAATCAAAATGGAAGTTCTGCCATCATGCCCTCTTTTCCATACAAGTGAAAAGGAAAAGGAACTGCCATGCTCCAAAAATGGAATGGATCCATCTTGACCTGCAAGACATTCTGATGCTTTGAACGAAATTTTATGAAAACAATTCAACCAAAGGGATCAGTAAACTATTATAGGAAGTTTATTAATACACATTTGAGTAATTCTGAGGACGTAATGTTGATGAAAAAATTAAATAAATAAATAAGTTGGCGCATAACATTAATGTACAAAATTATTCAACCCCCAAAACATTTATTCTTTATAACCTTCAATAAATGCTGCTTGTTAGTGCTTAAAAGCATCTGTCTCCTCTCTACTGCAATATTGGCCCATTCCTCTTTTAAAAAGCTTCCAGATCACTGATAATCTTTGGTTTCAGAGTTTCTACTACTTTCTTCAAGTGACAAAAAAATATTTTCAATGATATTTAAATCTGAACACTGAATATCCTTTCACGTTCTCATCCGGGACGATCCCTCACGTTCAGGCACCTTCCCTGCTTCCCAATGTTCATACTATTCATCCTAAATAGTATGTGAGATTAAAATAAGTGTGTCCCAAAGCATAGTACGCTGAAAAGTGTATGCCAAAAGTCCCCGTATGGTCTACTATTTCAGATTGATTTTTGAAGTGTGGATCCGTGCACACTCTAATGGCTAATATTACCCACAAACCATTGTGCTTTGACGAATAAAAAGTGTTTAAAAAACTACAAACATGGTGGATGTGCGCGACTGTCGTAGAGAGGTTTAGATAAAGGGGTTTGAGTTACAAATAATCAACATTTAACATGGTAAAAAAAGTATTTATTTAATGTTAGTGTTATAATTCATCTGCAACAGCAATGTGAACTTTTAGAAACATCCGTTTGGTCGTTGACTTTGCATCATTATGCAGAAAATATGAGCAGAGTTCTCCGCATAAAGACCCGTGGCTCGCAGATCAACGTGCTACTTCTTTTCTCTCTGATATGGTAGGAAGTTAAATGGAATGAAAAGTGGGGGATATAAACTGTGACAAGATGATTGACAGACCAGTTTACAGTGATAGGGTGCGTGTAACTGTGCGACAGAGCGGTCTGTTAAAGACACAATTGTGTGACGTGATAGTATGTCCCAAAGCTTGCCTACTCTTCTACTATACACTCAAAAGTGTGTAATTTTTCCTCACCAAAAAAGTACATACTTTAAGGGCATAGTATAAGTAGGCACATTGGGATGTAGCATTTTATTAATTTAGCAGGCTACCCGGATGCTTTCAATAACGTCCGCGGCTGCCAGTAAGTGGGGTTCTCAGCGGAGCGGTGTGCTTGTATACTCATATTATTAAATTATTATTATTTTACAAGAACAGGTTTAAGAGAGTTTATTTATTACCAGAAGATATCTTGAAAAACACACACAAACCATATTTTTTTACAACCATTTTTGCAATCCTGTGTTTATTGTCTTCACATTTCACCAGTAACATTCCTGCTTTGTATTCAGCTCAGCTACAGTGATAGCTGGATGCTTTTGTCCATATAAAGGATTTCCTCCAAGTCATAAGTTATTACTTCTATGAGTCTGTTTTAAACTTTCTGCATGAGAGCGCCCTCTGGTTTCGAGTATGAATTAAACATATACTGTATGAGAGCGGTGAGCGCTCCTGATATTCACATCTCTTCATTTTGGATACAAATAAAATGTCAGGTTGTGAAAAGACTATCCATACTTTCTCTTCAAATTTAAATCTAGATTTAAATCTAGAAACCTCTATGTGAACGCACCTGCCAGAATAAAGTGTGGGGGACGAATTTACATTTTATTAAAATGAAATATTTATTAAATATTAAAAATGAGTAATAACGTAGTTCCACATAAAGCAATATAAAAAAGGTGCCTGATTGGGAAAAGCTTAAAGGGCGTCAGGGGCTCTTGTCTTTTTTGTTATCTGACTAAAAACTATTCATACTTTGAACTATTATTATTACAGTATTTATTTAAAAACATAGAGTGCTTTAAAAATAATTATCACAACACTAGCTTATACTGATTTTCTCATCCTCCGAATTATACTTATCAATCCTGTTTTAATTTCATTAAAAAAAAGGATAAATTCAGAACAGGAATATAATAGAATCCTATTTTAAATAAGACAGAAATATGTTTTGCTCTACAACCACAACAATAGCGTTTACAACAGCAAAACCACCATACCCTGTAAACTCAATAATAATATAAGTAAATAATTCAGTTTCCATTTCCAGAGTAATAAAGAGGTGCAAAGAAGAAATTCTTTAACTTTTAAACTTAAAATGGTATTTTCTGTTCTGTGTTTCTTTTTTGAAACTGCGTCACGGCATTGGCTGCTGTATCAATACAGAAGTGTCACGCCCAGACTGGGGGTGTGGAGGCACTCCCTGTCAGCCGACACCCCCACTACCACCCTTCTTTAGGAGCTACCCCGTACCAGAGAAAAGGCGGACCACAAGAATTCAAAAGTTAACACGTTTATTGATTTGTTTAAAATAAAGGTCTCTAAAAGCGGTACGAGCTTCCTCCCTCGAGGTTGAGTGACTGTGTGTGGCTCTAGTTCCCCTCCTCCACTACCAACACAGTAAGGTGAATACAGCCAGAGTGGCTACAGCGCCAGATGGCAAAGGCTTGGTGGTAACTCCGTTCTTCGAGTCCACAGGCTGGATATCATCAGCAGCTGTCTCCGTTCAGTGGCTCAGTGGGGTTTCAGCACCAATTCAGTGACTCTGCGGGGCTTCACACAGACTCTGTAACTCTGCATACTTCAGCACAGATTCAATATGAATAGTCGAGTCAGTGGATACTCAGTTCCATATGTCACAGGGTCCTACAATGTCAGCAGATCAACAACCGCAGATAACTCACTTCAATAACTGTGCAGGCTTTTCACTAAACTCAGACAGAGAGAGAGGAGGTGCATATTTGTCACAGCTTTAACAGGCTCTTCACTGGATTCTAAATCACTTATTCTCCTTTCTTCATCACCCAGGGCAAGGCTTGCCCAAATGAACAACACAGCTTTGTCGAGGGATTATAGGCTAGTCGCCCGGACAACTCTGCAGCGTCCCACACTCGTGAATACACTACAACACACTCAATTCACACATGATAACTGAAACACAGCATGCACAAACCTCAAATCCTTAAGGCAGAGTCCTTCCTCCTTCTTCCCTTTCTCTCCAACGTCAACTTCTTTTATTTCCCTCCTGGTCCAATCGCCTGCTTACATATTTTCCCCCACACAGCTGCCAGCGATTACCCTCATTATCTTCTATTCCAGCGTATTTTTCCTGCTTCCGTGTATCCCCGGAACCGGCCTTTTGTTACACCGGAAGTGCTCCCCACCACAACAACTTCTCAGCCTATAGTTCTGGGCCTTCGTCACCCCATGACAGAAGCGTCCATTTCGGTAGGCCTACACATCTCAGCAAGATGCACATCCCTATTAAAAGCTGTGTTCCATGTGCCCCTTTTATACTTTGAGCCCCTGCCCCTCCAAAGGTCTCTGCATGGCCCTGCCCTGAACCAAGTATAAGTAGATCTGGATGTAAACTTTGGGATGGTCCTAATTAGCGTAATAAAAACTAACTAAAGCCGCAGGAGCTAGTGAGGGAATAACTTGACACATCAATCATCCTTTACATTTGCATCTTGAAAATTATTTCATCCACCGAACACTTGACAAACATTGAGGCATTTCTTGAAGGATCGGAAGATTATATCAATCAAGACAAACCTTTTAATGAATATACGTTCAACAAAAAATGTGTGCTCCCACACTCACCCACTTCTTTCCCTGACAACCCCTACCCACAACAGGTGATTTAACTCTCAAATAATTAATGACACCCCCATATTTTACCTAAAGTCACATAATATCACACATGAATATTTACATGGCTCCTATAGATACCTTGTTATAATGTTTTACAAAATTGTCTTAGTATATTTATCTTTTAAGATATAAGTATGAAGACATATTTATTTATTACGGAAATGTTGGTTCTACTTGCCCCAGGATGAGCGAGATTCATCACTTTCCTTGCCCACTTTCTTTCATATTTTTTATCTTCTCTGCATTAGATTGATAGTGCCACCTCTTCATTTTCAAACATCAATGCACACAACTGACACAAGCAATCTTTATCAAAGTTATTACCAAGCATTACTGTCTGGACCCCTGACATGAAGGCCCCTGGTGGCCATGGGGTTCTATGTAACCGTTTATATCACTTATTAGGTCAGGCACTGGTATAACAACATAATACATCTTCAATTTATATATTTTGTATCTACAGTTCTGGAAGAAAAGAGACTACTGCAAAATTAGCAATTTCTCTGGATTTATTATTTATATGTATCTGTTTGAGTATTCTGAAAACTACTGACATTTCTTCAAATTAAAAAAATAAAAAATAAATAAATAAAATAAAATAAATAAATATTGTCATTTAGAGCACTCATTGTCAGGAGAAACAGAAGACCCAAAAGTGAAGGCAGGAACAGAAACAGAAACTTCATTGCTTAAAGAGAACAAATGCAGTCTGACATTCACAGGCACTCTTGGTGGACACAGATCTGGAAGTAACTCAGGCTAAATTGCACCTTTTAGACTTACACTCTATTCATTTACTAACTGTTTGTTTTCTTAAAAAAAGGTTGCTCTATTCATTTTTTTATTCTATCTGTTTTCCTTTTATTTATTATAACTTGTCAGGCTGAGTCACTAAAAGAGGGTCCTGGGCTTGGCAGCCACATGCAGAGAAGGAAGCTCAGTTCCCAGCTGGCAGATTCAGCACCGCAGACAACAAAAGGAATAGTGAACCACGTAATATTTTATCATTAATAATTAAACTGTTGTCGAATCAACTGTTGTTGTTGCTCAGCACAGCTTTGCAGAAATCAGTTTGTTTCAGTTTTCATGTACATCTTTATTGTGATGAACATTGAGGACTGGAGAATATTCGAGCTTGCAGATGAAGAACATCAAAGCTGATCTGAAGAGAGTTTATGTTTATCTCTTTCTTACAGCACACTGAGCTGCAAATAAAACAGTTCATTACATCATAAAAACACCACTTTCCAGTTCATTTGTAATATATGCATTTTCATTTTAACAATTTTAATTCAAAATCAACATTCCTTTTCAGTTTTCCAGTGTTTGTATGAACACTAACCTGGTGCAGATTCCTTCCGCATCACTTCCTGTTTGGGTGGTTGAGACCATTGCAGCGTCACGTCAAAAAACCCTCGTTCCACCAAAGCAGACTGAAGCTGAAATAAGCAGATCTCTTAAAAGTGCTCTCAGTGAGCTCAGATTTCTGTATGTTTCCTGAGCTCTCTCACCTGTGACAGGAGCTGGACTCTCACCGCAGGTTCAGACAGACTTGAACTGGACTTCAGTTTCATCTTCAGAAAAGTTTTCTTCAGTAAAGGACCTGAAAGGGCACATGAGAGTGAACATACAGAGAAAGAAAGGAATTCAATGTAATTAGAGGTTGTGTAGTGATCCCCAAAATCTTGAACAAAAGTACATAATCTAAAACAATAACAACAAAAAAGACCTAGTCCTAGATGACATTAAATACAGGTTCACTTGCATTAAGACATGGTTTTGTGTCCAATACAAATGCGTTTTATGTAGTGAATAACTGAAAGCTGAGAGCATGCAACCGTTGTAGTTTCACATTTTCAACTAATAAATTGCATTTAAAAAAAAATAAATGAAGCTGTTAATAGTTTCCCAAAACATTAAATCTGTTTGATCACACCTTCTCCATAGACCTCCACCTCACACAGAGTAAGAATCCTTGAATCTCCAGGAATGATCAGATTCACGTATCGACCCTCCATATCGTTACATATGTAGGTGGAGGAAACACCAGCTGGAATGCTAGAAATCACAGCACATCTAAAGAGAGACAGAGAAAACATCATTTAGACTTCTAGTCTTTCCTCATATGTGTTTCCAGGGAATTTTATGGATATTAAACCACTGAAAGAGGATCTCACATGGGGTTGTTGTTGCCATTATTCTCCAAAGAGTTTCCGATGCGAATCTCTGCTCCATTTATTCGTTCTGGACAGCAGTCTAGTCTGTTTGTGATTACGACCCTACTAACTCTGTAAATATAACTCAGATCCACACTCCACCATGGGTTAGTCTGAACATTGGTTGAGGAACATGTTGACGACGGTTGTTTGAATCCTGGATCTAAATCAATGGCCTGTTCAGTGATCCAGCTGCCAATGGTTGACGACTGTGTGACATTTCTTCCTGTTGCCAAATTACCTGGAAGACATCATAGTGTCAAGAAACGGTTTTAGTCAGCATATTTTATACTTCAACTTGTTTTGAGGGGAGATTTTCTTCAATCAGGCATCAAAGACAAAGTCTATCTGAATGGAGAAATCATGAAAACTCAAAAACTGCCTGCCCCACACACATTTAAATAACATATTTTAACTCAGCAACAAAATCGGACATGAACTGTTCCATAAATGTTGTGTTATGCTCAAATAGCATTATAAAATCTTTTATTACTGGTTGGTCCAGTCAATGTGAATGTGCAGTCCTGTCTCAGGAGTAACAGCAGCTGCAGTGACGCGATGATGACTTTGCCAACTGGCAACTGGCTCATTTATATGGAACTATATTAAAAACCACTTTAATAAAATGAGATTTTCTTAAAAAGTCAAATTTGCATGGAAAGGGTTTAGACCAGATTGTTAAGTAGCTCTGAATTACCTGGAAAAATCACATAAACTCCCACTTCACAGAGAGTAATAGCCTTTGTAGTTCCAGGAATATTCACAGTAACATAACGTCCCTCCATCCCATGACACGAGTAGCTGTAGGTAGCTCCTGATGGAATAGTAGAAACTACAGCACATCTGAAGAAAGATGAAAGAGTGATGATTAACTCTTTCATTTACAACACGATGTACAGTCATGGCCAAAACTTTTACTAGTGACATAAATTTTGTTTTGCAAAGTTTGCTGCTTAAGCTGTTGTGCTGTTCATTCACATTGTTTCTAGATTATTGTGTAGAGTGATCAGATGCATTTTAACCCTTTTGGGGTCTTCGGTCATTTATGACCGGAATATTTTACGTTTTGAAATATTAAAAAAATCACAGCTTCATCGGAATGATATGAAATGCGGTGACCTTCATGGTACTTGGGGTGTGAACACAAAAAAAAAATTGAGGGCATGATTCGAACAGTCTAAGTGGGGGTAAAAAAAATAGTAACACTCAAGGTCAGTCAAAACGCTTCAGTCAAAAATGACCGGCCATAGGAAATTAATAGGAAAAACACAACAATTCAGAGAATATTTGTGTACACAATCTACAAATCGATCACAAAACTAAAAAAAAAAGTCCACAGTAGTGAAGGGATGACACTAAAAAACATCAAGGGTGTCATGTTGACACATCTAATCACACACATATGCACACACACACACACACACACACACACACACACACACACACACACACACACACACACACGCACACACATACTTACACATAGACACCTATGAACTACTGTATCTGTAACACATTTCAAAGTTTTGAGAATGTGAAATCTATTCAATAATTCAGTCATAATGCAGAAGAATCTCACAGCAGTGAAAGTATGACACTCTAAAATGCAAAAATCTAGTTTGCAAGAGACATTCTTTACTTATCTGTGACCTCTGCAACATTCAGGCTAGCTGTTATGTGAAGTTAGTATGCAGGTAATATACAGTTATAGTAGTTAGTATACACAGCAGTTACATAGTAGCCTGCATAGGATAAAGTTAGAATAGTATTTATAACTCTTATTTAATTTAATTTAATTTAATTTAATTTAATTTTATTTTATTTTATTTTATTATTTCTCTTTTTTATTTACTGTTTCATTTTAATGCTTCCTATTATTTGAGCTTGTGTGTTATTGTGGTTTCCTTTTAATTACTAATCCTTCCTTTTGTTAGTGTTCATTGACATTTTACAAAAATAGACATGTTCATTGCAAAATGTTTACATAAACTGTTATGTTTGAATGAATTGCATTTTTTAAATTAAATTCTAAATCAAAAAAGGTTAAAAAAATGCTTACTTGTGTTCTCTTTTTAACATAATGTCCAGGTTTGATTGTAATCATAAACTTTAATGCAAATAATGCATTAAATCATTGTTTATAACAAAAGAATATTAAAACTATACAAAAAGTACTCTTTAGAATTTATTAATATATATTCAAGTCCACTACTTAATATGAGTAAGCAATTATGTCTAAAAACAATAAGGGAATTCACAAGCCTCTCTATAGATTCCTATACTGGCAATACATGGTTGCACCATGCACTTACATGTTTTTCTGTCCTTTCTCTGACCAGGTGGTGCTAAAAAATCTTCAAAAAAAAAAAGTATTTGGAAGGCCTAGTCTCTGTTTTAATCTGAAATACAAGGGGGTCCATGAGGATACTGAGGTCCATGAGGAGCTCACGAAGTCGTGGCATGCCCCTTACTCTGCCCCCCTCAAAACATCTGCCTCTCATGCCCTCACTGCGGTTGACGGCACGGGGCACGGGGCCTGCTGCCATTGGATGGAAGTCTAAGGCGACCCCCCTGTCCAAGCCATGCCGGACGACTTTGCTCTCGTGGGATGAGCTTACGCCTCAGCCGGCCAGGCTGCTTCGGCACTGCACTCCATGGCGATGCTTCAAGTGTACCAGGCGTTCGATGACCAGCTTGGTGGTGTTGGAATGCCACTTCTGGCTGAATCTGATGGAGAACAAGGACGCGGATAAAACCATCTTCCTCGACTCGCCTGTCTCCCCCACTGGTCTCTTCGGCCCGCTGTGGATGGGTTCGCTGAGCGCTTCACCGCTGCACAAAAATCGTCCCAGGCTATGCGACACTTTTTACCCAAGTGCTCGTCTTCATCTGCCTTGAGTCGCCCCAAGCCAGCGCCGACTCAGCAGCCTGGTAAAACCATGCTCTGCTAAGTGCTACCCCCTTCCAAAGCGGCAGGAACCCCGGCCCAAGATAGTGCTGGACCTGGTGCCTCAGAAGTCAACCTGATGCACCAGTTAGGAAGAGGGTGAGGCTAAGTCCCACTGCGGCTGGACCACTGCAATGTGTTTGTTGCCTGCACAGAGCCCAACATAGCGTTCTGGTAGCACGCCGCTGTTATAGCGGATTCAATAAAACACAAACATACTCAGAAAGAGAGCAAATTTCCTCTTCCACTATTTACGAGCACCACAGTTCCTTACAGCGACTCAGTGCCCAAACCAATTCAACTCCTTGCCACGCGGGCCAAGGCATGGCAGACCATATCCGGAGTGTCAGAATGGGTGTGAAAAACAATAAAATGAGGTTACGTACTGCAATTCGCTCAGAGGCCCCCGTTATTCAACGGCGTGGTCCTATCCTCTGTGATAGGCAAGGATGTGCAAAGGGACGATAGAAGTGGTCCCCCCAGCGCAGAGCGAGTCAGGCTTCTACAGCCAGTACTTCCTTGTCCCCAAAAAGGATGGCGTCTCAGACCCATCCTCAGTTTAAGGCATCTGAACCGGGCCCTGATGAAGCACTCATTCAGAATGATCACTTTGAAGCAGATCCTCGTGCAAATACGCCCAGGGGACTGGTTCTTTTCCCTGGATTTGAAAGATGCTTACTTTCAAGTCAAGTCAAGTCAAGTCATCTTTATTTATATAGCGCTTTAAACAAAAAAGATTGCGTCAAAGCAACTGAACAACATTAATTAGGAAAACAGTGTGTCAATAATGCAAAATGACAGTTAAAGCAGTTCATCATTGAATTCAGTGATGTCATCATGCAGCTTAGTTCAGTTTAAATGGTATCTGTGCAATAATTTGCAATCAAGTCAACGATATTGCTGTAAATGAAGTGTCCCCAACTAAGCAAGCCAGAGGCGACAGCGGCAAGGAACCAAAACTCCATCAGTGAGAGAATGGAGAAAAAAACCTTGGGAGAAAACAGGCTCAGTCGGGGGGCCAGTTCTCCTCTGACCAGATGAAACCAGCAGTTCAATTCCAGGCTGCAGCAAAGTCAGGTTGTGCAGAAGAATCATCTGTTTCCTGTGGTCTTGTCCCGGTGGTCGTCTGAGACAAGGTCTTTACAGGGGATCTGTCTCTGGGGCTCTAGTCCTGGTCTCCGCTGTCTTTCAGGGCTGTAGAGGTCCTTTCTAGGTGCTAATCCACCATCTGGGCTGGATACATACTGGATCCGGGTGACTGCAGTGACCATCTGACTTGGATACAGACTGGATCTGGGGGCCACGGTGACCTCGGAATAAGAGAGAAACAGACTAATATGAGCGTAGATGCCATTCTTCTAACGATGTAGCAAGTACATCGGGTGTTATGGGAAGTGTTCCCGGTTCCGGTTAACCTAATTAATGCAGCCTAAAAATCCTTTAACGGATTTGGATATTAGAAGTGTATTAGTATGTTATGTGTAAGCCAGGTTAAAGAGATGGGTCTTTAATCTAGATTTAAACTGCAAGAGTGTGTCTGCCTCCCGAACAATGTTAGGTAGGTTATTCCAGAGTTTGGGCGCTAAATAGGAGAAGGATCTGCCGCCCGCAGTTGACTTTGATATTCTAGGTATTATCAAATTGCCAGAGTTTTGAGAACGGAGCGGACGTGGAGGACTATAATGTAACAAGAGCTCGTTCAAATACTGAGGTGCAAACCATTCAGGGCTTTATAAGTAATAAGCAAGATTTTAAAATCTATACGATGTTTGATAGGGAGCCAGTGCAGTGTTGACAGGACCGGGCTAATATGATCATACTTCCTGGTTCTAGTAAGAACTCTAGCTGCTGCATTTTGGACTAACTGGAGTTTGTTTACTAAGCCTGCAGAACAACCACCCAATAGAGCATTACAATAGTCTAACCTTGAGCATGAACGCTCATAAACGCATGGATTAACATTTCTGCATTTGACATTGAGAGCATCGGCCGTAATTTAGATATATTTTTGAGATGGAAAAATGCAGTTTTACAAATGCTAGAAACGTGGCTTTCTAAGGAAAGGTTGCTATCAAATAGCACACCTAGATTCCTAACTGATGACGAAGAATTGACAAAGCAGCCATCAAGTCTTAGACAGCGTTCTAGGTCATTACATGCAGAGCTTTTAGGCCCTATAATTAACACCTCTGTTTTTTCAGAATTTAGCAGTAAGAAGTTACTCGTCATCCAGTTTTTTATATAGACTATGCATTCCGTTAGTTTTTCAAATTGGTATGTTTTGCCAGGCCGCGATGAAATATAGAGCTGAGTATCATCAGCATAACAGTGAAAGCTAACACCGTGTTTCCTGATGATATCTCCCAAGGGTAACATGTAAAGCGTGAAGAGTAACGGCCCTAGTACTGAGCCTTGCGGTACTCCATACTGCACTTGTGAACGATATGATACCTCTTCATTCACTGCTACGAATTGATGGCGGTCATATAAGTACGATTTAAACCATGCTAATGCACTTCCATTAATGCCAACAAAGTGTTCTAGTCTATGCAAAAGAATAGTGTGGTCAATAGTGTCGAACGCAGCACTAAGATCCAATAGCACTAATAGAGAGATACAACCATGATCAGATGATAAGAGCAGGTCATTTGTAACTCTAAGGAGAGCAGTCTCAGTACTATGATACGGTCTAAATCCTGACTGGAAATCCTCACAGATGCCATTTTTCTCTAAGAAGGAATATAATTGTGAGGATACTACCTTTTCTAGTATCTTTGAAAGAAAAGGGAGATTCGAGATCGGTCTATAATTAACTAGTTCACATCCAGATAGCCCCCCATCACAGACACTTCTTGAGATTCACTTTCGAGGGAGTGGCATATCAATACACGGTCCTTCTGTTCGGGCTGTCCCTGGATCCCCGCACTTTTACGAAGTGCATAGCTGTGACTCTCTCCCCTCTGAGACAGATGGGAATGCGCATACTGAATTACCTTGACAACTGTCTCGTTTTGGCCCAGTCAGAGGTGGAGCTGGTGGCTCACAGATCCCTCCTCCTCAATCACCTAGAGTGTTTGGGGCTCAGGATAAATTTTTCCAAGAGCTCGTTGTCCCCCAGCCAGTGTATCACGTTCCTGGGGACAATTATCGACTCGACCCGTATGAGGGCCGTAGTCTTGCCAGAGTGCACTCTGGCCATTCGGCAGCTCACGGAAACCTTTACGCTCGGAACGGCTGCCGCTCAAGAGGTTTCAAAAGATGCAAGCTCTCATGAGCTCAGCATCATCAGCTCTGCAGCTGGGCCTGCTCAACATGTGGCCACTACAGTTTTGGCTAAAACCTCAAGTCCTGCCCCATGCCTGGTGGCACGGTCGCCACATGATCAAGGTGAGCCAGGCATGCAGTGCAACCCTGGCCCCTTGGATGAACCCCAGCTGGTACGAGCAGGGGGCAGCGGTGGGAATAGTTGGCAGGCGGAAAGTCATCTTCACAGATGCTTCCAAGATGGGCTGGGGAGCCCTGTGCGAAGGCCATCCGACCTTTGGCGTCTGGACGAGTACAGGAAGCAAGCTCCATATCAACCACCTGGAAATGCTGGCTGTATGTCGAGCTCTCCGTGCTTTCTTACCACTCCTGGCAGGGAACCACGTCCTAGTCCATGCGAACAACATGACAGTGGTGTCCTTCATAAATTGCCATGGCGGGCTCTCCTCAAAACCCATATTCACTCTAGTAAAAATCATCCTAGAGTGGGCCCAGCATCACCTGCTTTGGCTGAGGGCAGCGCATGTGCAGGGCGTTCTGAACACAGGAACGAACATGTTGTCCCGGGGCAACCTCCCCTCAGAGAAGGGGAGGCTCCATCGCCAGACTGTTCAAAGGATTTGGGACGTCTTTGGGAGGGCAGAGGTCGACCTCTTCACCTCCGAAGACAATTCTCTAAAGTCAAGGATGCTCTGGCCCATAATTGGCCCAGTCTCCTCCTTTATGTTTTTCCCCCGATCGCTCTGATCCCCCAGGTCATCAGACGAATCAGGGAGGATGCCCACAAGGTCCTCCTGGTAGCTTCTCTGTGGAGGAGCCAACCATGGCTCTCAGACCTGTTGCAGCTGTCGCTAGTGGAGCCATGGCCGATCCCCTTGAAACAGGACCTCCTCTCTCAAGTGAACGGAATGATATGCCACCCCAGACCCGAGCTGTGTGTTCTCCATGTATGGCCGCTCGACGGGAGTCAGTAGACCTCCCAGAGAGCATCATGAATACCATATTACAGGCTAGGGCTCCATCAACAGGGCACCTCTATAGCTTTGAATGGTTGGTTTTCACTGCCTGGTGCAGCCCGGGGTGAAGATCCATTCACTTGTGACATATCTCAGATATTGTGCTTCCTCCAAGACTTAATGGATAGGAGCCATACTCCCTCTACCCTTAAAGTCTATGTTGCGGCTATGAAAGCCTCTCATTCTCCTATAGCCGGGCAGTCTGTGTGTAAAAACAACCTGGTTTTTCATTTTCTGAAGGGGTCCAGAAGGCTGAACCCTCCTCGCTCCTTCACGATCCCCACATGGGACCTATCCACAGTTCTTAGGGGCCTCAAAGAGCCGCCCTTCGAACTGCTTCAAAATGCTGACTTACGTTCTCTGTCACTGAAAACCGCTCTGCTAGTGGTGCTAGCATCAGTTAAACAAGAAGGAGACTTACAGGCGCTCTTTGTGAGCCCCTCTTGTCTTGCGTTTGGGCCTGGCGACTCCAAGGTCGTCCTGAAGCCAAGGCACGGGTAGATCCCGAAGGTTCTCCCCACTCCGTACAGAAACCAGATTGTTGTTCTCTCCGTGCTTCCTCCTCCTCAGAATGATCAGGAGTTGAACTTACTCTGCCCTGTCAGGGCTTTAAGAGCCTACATTGACCGTTCCACCTCTTTTCGACAGTCCAAACAGCACTTTGTGTGCATTGGAGGCCACACCAAGGGTTATTCGGTCTCGAAGCCAAGGCTATCCAGATGAATAGTGGACGTGCTAGGTCTCGCTTACTCATTCTTTGGGCTCCAATGTCCGATAGGAGTTAGAGTTCACTCCACAAGGGGCATGGCCTCCGCATGGGTGTGGTCTAGTGCCCTGTCTATCGCAGAAATCAGTGTGGCGGCTGGCTGGGCCTCACCGTCCACATTTGTCAGGTTCTACAAACTTGGATATTCCTGCGCTACAAACGCAGGTCCTGTCAGCATAAGCCCACCGTCATGGTCAGTTTTTGCTTGTTGTCCAGCCTAGGCCACTGACTACGTCCTGGTCCCTCGGGTTAGCTTTGTCCCTTACACGTTCTCAGCTTGAACTCTAGTAGGTCAACAAGATGACTTGTAATTACATCCCGACTGGTCTGGGATATTTTACGTATTCGTTACAAGCCCTTCTTAGTGCTCTGGGCGGATACCCAGTCATCCTTCCTTATAGCACGGCGTGATTATATTGTTCCCATAGCATCTTAGCCTAAGCAGCTTACGATACAGTACGAGTGTAGTATCGATAGGGAATGTACTCGGTTACTAACATAACCTTGGTTCCCTTAAATACGGAACAAGTACTGTGTACTTTGCCGTGATATGTTTAAGGACACCTCATGTCGTCGCTTCAGTCGAATTAAATCAGTTTGCCTAGGTGAGACGGCCACTTATATAGCCCGATGCCCCGCCCCTTTTGGAGGGTTCAGGTGGGCTCGCTCACCATAGGCTCACACGGCTCTACCACGCCACCATTTGTTCGTTTCTATCGAACTCCACGAACCAATGGTCGTGCAGTTTCACTGCGTGATTGAAAAAGGCTTCAGAAATCGGAGAAAAGGACTTTTGCCCATAGCATCTTAGCCTAAACAGCTTAAGACACAATACTCATTCCGTATCTAAGGGAACCGAGGTTACATTAGTAACAGAGTACGTTTACATTAATAGAAAGCTTAGTTGGTTTATACATTTTGACATTTAACCCTCTTAAGTCGATTAACGCGTATACGCGTTTTGGGGTATTTTCTCCTGATAACCCCGAAAAGAACTTAAATTACACTTTCAGTTTTGATCGTACAGATAAGAGAAATACATCAATCGAATCTGTAAAGGGTCTACTTTTTTTGTATACAGACATAATAACAACAAAACTTGGTGCACTTATAAAATAAAGATAGCAAACAAGGAGTGCTGTCTGCAGCCTTTGTCTGCGCTGATCTTCATTTACAAACGCGTCATTAAAATGAACTGTAACTCAGTGAATACTCAACACAGAGACATAAGAGAGATATCTATAGAAAGCCTGACATGTCTACTTTTAAACTAACAAATATTCTGTGATAAAGTAATTCATATGAAAACAACGCGATGTCCGTTTTTCACATCTCCCTTCATTATCTTCTAATGTGACCACGCCCCCGCGCTGAACGCGCTTTTGAGATTCTAATGTTTCACTGAAGTGCGCGGCTTGAATACGCCCACACAACAGAAGACAACGCAGCGAGATTGTTCTTCAAGTTTTTTATTTTACTGTTTGCTTCGCGATGAGAGGAATAAGACATAATTCACCCCAAAAACATGTGATGTGGTTGAGGATTTGAGATTTGGATTTCCTCAGAAAAAAAGAATGAAGCACTTTATTCAGCAGAGATCATAAACATGAGTAAGTCTCTTTTTATTTATTTATATACTTGTACTAGGTTTCACATAACGTGTAAACATTTTACTAGTTAGACTTTTTCCAAAGACTTTTCCCAAACTATAATTCCTGACTAAATGTATAATCAAGTGAAATATTATGAAGTTTCAATAACAATATACACTACTATACCATTCAAAAGCTTGATGTAAATAATATAAATGTACCAATAAATGTAACTGTAACAAATGTAACAAACAATGCTGTTCTTTCAATTTATCCCCCCTAAAAAACCTAAAAAAAATATTCTCAGCTCTTTTCAACATTAATAATAATAATAATAATAATAATAATAATAATAATAAAAACAATAAATGTTTTTTTTTGTAGAAAATAAGATTGTTAAAAGGATTTCTGAAGGATTGTGTGCCTGAGTAATGATGCAAAAAATTCAGTTTGAAAGTCAGCTTTGATTGTTCCTAATAAACTGTTTAACTGCACTCACAAGTGAATATTAAATTATGTTGTGGGATAATTAAATATATTCTAAATAAACTACAAACATAAAATTATATACATTTATTTTGTCCTCACATTCTTTCTTGTAACTCATCCCTCTCAGTGACACAGCTGACTGAATGGCTCATTATGCAGCTCATTATGCAGGCCATTGTTTTCTCAGGTGTGAATTCATGATAGTTGACGCCTACTCGCAACAAAAAGTGTCTTAGAAAATTTTAATCAATATATTGTTTTCTGTAAGTGAGTAAACAAGATGATTTTCACATCATTTAGAAAAAAAAATTCCAGGCTACAAGCTCCAGTTCTCAAAAGTCCTGGGAACCAATTTTCTGCATGTGTTTTATTGCCTTATTCAAGTGATTTAACATTTTTAGTTTTTCACTAACCACGCATAACATTTTTTTTCTCAAAAACACAATCATGTACATACATGCTGCTCACATATTATTATAGCCCAGTTTGTGCTGATTACAGTGAGATTAGACTTTAGCCATTTAGATATTTATTAGAAACTGAAAAAAGCACAAATGTCAGGGCATGACAAAACTTCTCTAGGCCCCAAAAATACCCTTAGACTCCAGAGGGTTAAGAGCTAATCTACACCTCTACAGGGTTACATTGTGAGTTGAAATAAGACAAGTACATTCACATTTTTGAATAATGTCATTTTACTTTCATTTCTTTCATACTGATGTAAGAAAAATATACATCAACAAAGTAACACACACACACACACAAAAAAAATACTTTCCCTTTTTATTTCTTTCTCTTTTTTCATTTTCATTTAAATTTCACACATTTCATTAGGCTAAAAGAAAATTAAAGGATCCAGTCTGTTAATTCCCAATCTTGTTGTTTGTTTAATTCCATATATATGTGTGTGTGTGTGTGTGTGTGTGTGTGTAGTATGGATACTCACTCAGAATTGTTGATTGCCGAGTTGAGTGAATAGTGTGAAGAGTCATGTGTTGACCCCTTTCATGCTTTAGTCCTTAGTGGTGTACCGAATGGCACCGAGGTAGCAGACATTGAAAATGTTGTCCAAGCCTTTGGGAGGGTGTGTGCATGGGCTGAAAAATATCACTCGAAGCTGGAATGTAATTTAGTGCTAGGTGAGTGCCGTCAGCCTTTAGATCCTGATCACACTCCCTCTGAGATTATACCGCTTGGTTGGGGAGACCCCTTGAAACAATTCTACTTATCCATTTGGTGAGTACCCCTCAGATGTTTTCTTCCTTTTCTCTAGAGAGCCCATGCAAGGCAGCTCCCCAGATAGCATAATTAGAGCAGTTGGAGACCTACTAGAGAAAACAATGAGCCCTAGCAGCGACAACAATGAGTTTCAATGCTTGCGGACCTTTTCTGGGATTGTCCCTTCTGATTCTGACTTATCATTGGTACATCTCCGTCTAAGGGAGAGAAAATAAAAACCTCCAACCTTTTTGCAGTTGTTAAATGAGATTAGACAGGAGGAAGAATATGAGGCCTCCCGATGCAAGTTGAATCCTAACGTTAGACAGGTTCAGCCTAGGGAAAAAACAAAGTCAAAACCCTCTGAAATACAAGAGTTCAAAGCAGACATAAAAGCTTTGCATACCCGACTTGGGGAGCTAACTAAAAAGCAAGAAGTAGAACATGAGCAAAAGGCTCAAACTCACAAGAACAGTTTCAGATCAGTAATGGAAAGTGATGTTGATGCTTTGCAGAAACAGGTGCTTCAGTTTCAAGAACAAGTCAGTGTATTGACCATTTCACATGGTACCTCAGTGTTCAAAGAAGGATGAAAGAAGAAGAATAAAAGCCATTTCAGTAAGTCTCAGTCTTCAAATAGTTCCTCTAAATTCTTTTGTTACCGATGTGGTGAGGATGGTCACTTTGCCACCAAGTGCACCTCTCCTGAAAATTTGACTAAGGTCATTCAGAAACAGAGCCGTGCGCTTAATAAGAGTAAATGTGACAAAGAACCAAAAGGAAAACCCTCTGCCTCTGTGGAGAATTGTTCTGTTAAACAAGGAGCAGTAGACTCTTGTAAGCCCAACTCTGTACCAGAAGGGTTAGTTGGCCCATCTCCTTTTGCTAATGTGACTATTTAAAGCCAGCCATGTAAACCCCTTCTTGACAGTGGCTTTTGTGTCACAATCGTGTTTGAGAGCAGCACATTCCTCACATTCAAATTCTGCCACTTACTGACCTTGCTATATTGGGTCTTAGTGATTCTACTTACCCTTATAGAGGATTTGTATCAGTTGATGTGGCATTCTCCACTTCTGAGGGGGTAGAGAAGGAGAGAGTCTCACTTTCGGCACTAGTGTGTCTAGATACCAAGAGCCCTGATTCTGTGCCAGTTATTCTTGGTACCAATACTCCTAAACTTTGACAGTTTCTGGCTCAGTGTAAAGAGTTAGACAATGGTGGTATTATTCAATCTCTAAGAATCTCCCCTTATGAGTTGGAAACTTGAAAACAGTCCCTGCCATCCTGCTCCCCAGCCAAAGAGGAATGGGTCCAGGACCACTGGCCATCCTTCCTCGTGCATTTTTGTCATCCCGAGGAGTTTTCTCAAGAGTGTCATGACGAGGGGTGAGCAGATTGTTTCTGAATGGCAGTTTGCTATTTTGTGTTCATGTACAAACATTACACTATCTGTTAAGGTGGGTTTTCTCAGGTTACTGATGTACTTACACAATGCACAGTTTTATGCACTTCTGTTACCTAATTTTCCTTTTATGCTCATTAAGGAAATTATATTTTAACGAACAATTGTTTGAAAAGTTATACACTTTAAAAAGTGAATGTGATTTCATTTCAATAAAAGATGCTTCATTTAGGAGATCATGTGACCCTTTGACGGTGGTGCACACACGGTCCTTCGCTCTGCTCACTTTTTTCAAATATTCTACAATTCTGATAGTAAATTTCGAACTACTTTCTATCTACTCCATCATGAGTACTTCAGAGGTCAAGGACAATCGGAAAAGAGTGAGTGAGCAATCGCCAATAAAGAAAAAATTCAAAGATTCCACCATCACTAAAGATGATCTCAATGACACCATGTCTAACGGTATCAAGCTAGCACTTAAAGAGCAGCGAAGTACTTTGGATTTGGTTGTGGCCTTGACAGTAAGAGATACGATAGACTCTGTACTGACCACAGTATTGCGTGACCTTCATATGGACATACTAGCGACCAACAATTCTGTAAAAGAGCTAAAAGCAGAAGTTGAAAAGCTAGCCATCATGGCGAAACAGACACGAGACCAGATTGATTCCATTCAAGCAGCTGCACATGAGGATAGGAGAACAGTCACGCACCTGAGAAAACAGCTAGAACAACTTACCAATAAAGTGATGAACATGGAGGATAGGAGCTGGAGAAATGGTGGGGGGGGTGGGGGGGTGGGCTGGTGGGGTTGCCAGAGGGGGTGGAAGGCTCTGATGCAGCCGAGCAGATGGTGTTCGACTCTTTTTGGAAAGTGGAGGATTTTATCTGCTCACTGCCACAGAAGAAGGCATCTTAACTGCCCAGGAGAGGAGAATATCAAGGTGGAGATGGACACTTAAGTTTCTGCTGTGATTTTCTACCCTGCAGTCTTGTCTAGTGACTGATAAGCTTTGAAATCTTTTTTTTTTTTTTTTTTGGAGCTATTGGAGAGAAGGTTTGATTACTAGTTCTTGACACTGGGCTTCTGGGGACAGGTTTTGCGTTGTTGTGGATCGGTCATGTATCCAAATATTTTTCTTTCTTTTTTGTTTAGTTTTCCTTCGGCAGACCTATTTTCTTGGTAATGTGCAGTCTGCTTTGGTTCTTGTTCAAAGTTGTTTGTCATTCCTTTTTCTGTGTTACTTTTATTTTTTACAACAGACAATATCTTTATTTCATTTGAATTTTAAAAGGATTGCGCACTCGGGTGGTTTGGCATATAGAATTACTTTCAAGGAGATCTCATTTTGTGCCGGATTGGATAGCTCCATCTTCTGGTCAACCATCTGTTTCCTCGTTGTGTGGTGGAATTGTTGATCGCAATACAATGCCTTTTTCTGTCAAATCTGTTTGGAATCAGGAATTATCTGATGTTAATTTATCTGTCGACTTTGAAGAAAGTGTGGTCTAACCTCATTTTAACCTCTAAAAACTCTCATTGTCTTATATATGTCAAAGTTATTCATGGAGCATGTATAGTAACTCAGACTGTGTGGATGATGTCTGTTGTTTTTGCCTTGGTGTTCTGTGATGTTTGTTGTGTGTATCGAAATAAAAAATTGATCACAAAAAAAGATGCTTGATTTGGTTTATAATTGAATATTGTGCTTACATGCGCCCTCTTGTGGGCATAGGAAACAATACAGTACTTTTTTTGTCTAAGAATTCAAATATAATTTGAATTTTGCTAATATTTCAGAAAGAAAATCTGCCAGCTATTATAGTTTGTTTAGGGTTAAGAGTTATACTGTCATTTGTCTTTTGAAAATTTGTAACAGATAATAACAGATTGTTTGCCAATTTTACATATATATATATTAATGCTGTCAAAATTAATGCATACAATCTTTTTGTTTATTTTTAGTTTAACACGTTAAAAATATTTGTTATTTGTTATATGTGTTATCTGTTAATCAAAAAACGAAAGAAAAAAGAAGAGGAAATCAGTAACTTTTGTAGCTTTAAAGATTCATGTATATTGAATTTATGCTTGATAATTTTATTCATTTTCTGTATATTTCCTTGTTGTGAAGGGCACAGGTAGCTAACTATGTGAAGATTAAATTCATTAGAAGTTATTTTTTAAAGTCAAATAAATGTTCAAATTGATAGCTCTCAATTAAACTGTAATGTTGAATGGCTAGTCCAGGGGTGGCGAACCCTGGTCCTGGAGAGATGATCGGATGCATCTATAGACCACCAGATTCAGACCATAATACATTTATTGATGCACTTCAATCAACACTTGAGTTAATATCCAAAGAAAGCAAAATATGTTTTTTACTTGGTGATTATAATATTAATTTACTTAAATGTGATTTATCACAAACAGTTGATTTTTTTAAATGCAATCCATTCTTTTAATTTTTTCCCTCTTATTACAAAACCATCTAGAATCACTTCCTCATCTGCTACTCTGATTGATAATATTTTGGATAATTCTTATAATTTTGAGGTCACTTCAGGTCTCCTGATGTGTGATGTCTCTGACCACTTTCCTGTCTTTCAGTTTATCCAATCCAGACAATTAATGTCTAGTTATCCTAAAAATGGGCCAAATACATATCATAAATTCTCTAGAAACAACATTGATCGTTTTAAGTCTGCCATTGGCAATATCATATGGGATGAGATATTTGTGTCACAAGACTTTAATAGTGCATATAGTTTATTCTTAAAGTTTTTTAATAAGGCCTTAGATTTATCATTTCCGTTGATGAGTATAAAATCCAGAAATAAATATTCTAAGGAGAAGCCGTGGATATCTGATGAACTAAAAAAGCTTTCTCTGAAAAAAAATAAACTTTATAGGAGGTCTATTTTTAATCCTTCTTCTATTAATACTGAAAATTATAAGAAATGTAAAAGCTACTTCACATCTTTAGTAAGAAAAGCAAAGAAAGCATATTATTCAAATCAATTTGCACAAGCTTCTAAAAACATTAAGACAACATGGCACCTCATTAATCACTTACTGAACCGTACTAAATCCCCATTTACTGCCCCTGTAGTAATGAACAGTAAGAAGGGGGTTCTCTCCAACCCTGTTGATATTGCTAATGGCTTTAATGATTTTTTTATATCCGTTGGTTCTGAACCAGCATCTAATATTAATGGCTCGGATATACATCCCTGTTCTTTAATTAAAGGACAGTATCCTCCATTCCTTAATTTTGACCCACCAACTGTTCAAGAAGTTCGTAATATTATTTTATCACTTAAAAATGCAGCCCATGGTCATGATGGCATTAAAAGTCTTCTTATTAAAGAGACAATTGATTATATTATTGAACCTCTCACTCATATTCTCTCACTGTCTTTGAAGACTGGAATTGTCCCTCGGGATTTGAAAGTTGCTAGGGTTATACCAATTTTTAAGACCGGTGACTCCAAGGAATTTGGTAATTATAGGCCAATATCAATTCTCCCGTGTATATCGAAAATCTTGGAAAGACTTGTCTTTTCTAGATTATTTAATCATCTGGATGTTAATAATATTTTATATAAACATCAATATGGTTTTCGGAAGCGACACTCTACTGAGCATGCCCTCATTCAACTTGTGAATTATATTTCTTCAGCTCTTGACAATAAAAAAATTGCTCTTGGAGTCTTCCTGGACCTGAGTAAGGCATTCGATATGGTCAGTCACAGTATTTTGATTGCTAAACTTAGTAGATACGGAGTGGAGGATGTTGCCTTGAGATGGTTTAGAAGCTGCTTAGCTAACAGAGAGCAATATGTATACCTGGAAAGCTATACCTCCATGAAGTCACCAATTATGATTGGGGTCCCTCAAGGATCAATTTTGGGGCCTCTTCTATTTTTAATTTATATTAATGATATGGCCACGATTTGTACTAAACTCCTTCCAATACTATTTGCAGATGATACAAATCTTGTAGCTTCTCACCAAGACTTTAATATCTTAATCAAAACGGTCAACGAGGAACTATTTTCCATTGTGGAATGGTTTCAATGGAATAAACTTACTCTTAATATAAAAAAATGCAACTTTATGATTTTTTTGTAATATTAACAAACATTATCCTATAGAATTATCTAAAATCTTTATTAATAACACTCAAATTGAATTGGTTCAGCATACCAAGTTTTTGGGAGTCATTATAGATAGAACTCTATATTATAGTTTTTTTGTTTCCATTCATTAATTATTGCAATATTGTTTGGGCAGCTACCTATCCTACTTATCTGAAGAAATTAATAGTCATACAGAAGAAATATCTTAGATTTATTTCTCATTCAAATAGATATGCACCTTCGGCACCCCTTTACAATAAATTTAAGGTTCTCCCTATTGATAAGGTAAATATTTATCAAACATGTCTACTTAAGCATAAGTTTATATATAGAAAACAAGATTTACCAGACTCCTTTCAGAGTTTGTTTATCCCTATCTCACATGTACACTCATTTCAAACTAGACATAGCAATAATACTTTTGTTTTACCCTACACACGAACTACAAGACATCAATTTAATATTTCCTTTAGAGGTCCTAAGCTCTGGAGTGATTTAAGCCCATCGTTGCGATCAATGTCCTCTTATTCGGTTTTCAAAAAGCATCTGAAGAGACTTCTATTGCTAGCTTGATGCCCTTATGTAGTCCTTTCTAGGTAAAGCTTGCTCTTTTTGTATTTTTATCTAGATTGATCATTTTTTATGTTATTGAACTGTTGTTTTGAATTGTCTTTTGTTGTTGTTTTTTTTGCTTATGCTTTTGCTTTGTTTCGGTTGTTTTTTTTGTTTTTTTTTTCTTTTTTGTTTTTTTGTTTTTGAGTGTTTAGTCTGCATGTCTCATGAGTTAATATGAGCAGGAGTGGAACTCTGTACAAGCCTAGAGTGGCTTCGTTCCCTTCTTGCATAGTTTTGTACTTGTACTAAACATGTGCTAAACAAATAAACTAAACTAACTAAGCATATATATATATATATATTAATGCGTAGAGACGTCAGTATTGGTATCAGTGATACTCAGATTTAGTCATAAAAAAAGAGGCCATTAAACAAATATATTGTCTTTGTTGTTTCTGTATTCATTTGAAGATTGAATGTGAAACTATTACTATAAATTTATATTTTATTTAATTTTACTTTATTTAGGTGGGATTCATCACAATTAATTTCAGAAAAAAAAAATGTGATTATTTTTTAATCATTTGACAGAACTAATATACATATATATTCAGGAAAGTTTTTATCCATTCAGTTAATTTATTTCTCTTTACTACTGTAGGATTATTTGACAACACCAGCAATCTGATTAATCTTTTGCCCTTATTAAAATAAAAGATATTTGAGTGGATATCAGATCTTAAAAGAAATCAGGTCAGCCTTCTCCCACAAGAGTACTAATGGGGGTGCTACAGGGGTAAAATTGTGCCGGAGTTTTCCAGGGTTGAGCTATGTTATATTTTACAGTTTGCCAGTTGTTATAAGATTTTGTAGGATTTGCATATACATGTGCACCCCTCGAAAGCCTGATACCACAGAGCCCCCCTCCTCCACACATAACAAATCCCCTGAATGTGGATGAAGCTACTGACCATTTGGCCAGAATCTGTATATAAGAATATATCAGAGAGACTCACACTGGATTGCTGGAGACATTTGAAGAAACATTTCCAACCCGAATCTCTGCTCCGTTTATCCAGCTTTCACAGCAGCCTTGTATGTAAGTGATGGTCACTCTGTTCACGCTGTACGTCTTCATCAGATCCAGCTTCCACCACGGGTCAGTTTGCCATGTAGTACAACTACAGATCTTGCTCGACCCATCCTGAGTGTTTTGGGCATACCAGTTGGAATATGTTGTCGACTGAACAGCTGTTCCCCATGTAGCTACATTCACTGGAATATGTTCACAGGAAAACTTTATTTACAATTACAATTATTTTTTTCACAATTATTTATAGCCCTGCTGGGCTATTTAAGTCCATGAGTTTTTACCATGTGTCTGAAAATGTTTCACAGCAGCACAACTCACTAACAAAAGATGAAATAGTGTTTAATTAACAAAAACTCACCTTCTTTTCCTGCGTTCGTTTGAACTGAGAAAAAGCCTTAAAATGAGAAACACAGAATGATGCGTAGTATTTTGCAAATTAAATTGACTTTTCTTATGATTATAAACCTGTATTCTGTTAAATTTTTACGTTAAAATTTTTTTACAGTTGGGCAAAATTCAGTAGGATTATAAAATCATGTATTAATATCTTGTGTAATTAACTTCAAGTAAAAGTATACTGTTTAAGGGTATTTAGATTAAAAAAGAACAACACATTAAATTATAATTGAGGGTCATCTATTAAGTGTTTCTCTGTTTCAGATGAAGCTGAAAGCAGACTGAAGGTCGTTAAGATATTAAGCAGATTGTGTTTTACTTACCCAGTAAAAACAACAGACTCTTGTAGAAATCCCTCATGTTCATTTCAGGTGGTGCGTGATTCTTTCTGCTTTCATTTGAGTAAGTCTGAATGAATGTTGTCCCTGAGAGAAACACATTAGTTTAATTTTACATCAGAGTCACATGATACTGTTTCCCCTCCCACTTTTCACTCTGACTGGTGCTGGAAAAAAAAATACACACACACACACACACACACACACACACACACACACACACACACACACACACACACACACACAAATCAGTATTTAGCATCTTTTAGTAACAAAACAAGTGAACACATTTTCATTGAAAATAATGATAACTTGCAACTTCAACTTTTAGAGATTTATGATATCAAAATGTCAAAGCTATTGAAATTGTGGCAGACACTTTTATCTGAATCAAGTCAAAGGATGAAGTTCATGTTGACATGCTTACACTGAATATTACATGTAAACAGCAATAGCAAAATCCACCAAACTGTTTGTCAGCTGTCCTTTCCTGAGAGAAAACTGAGGGACAATCTTCCTGAACTACATTTGTATAAATTTTTGTATTCATATTCAGTGGCACCACATTTTTACTTAAACTGTGTCGTTATTCCATGTCATTCTAACTTGTATGACATTCTTTCAGTGAAACACCAAGGATGAGGTTTTGAAGTGAATGAGAATTGAAGCTTGTCAAGCTCCGAAATAACAAAAAATCATAACAGTGCCACAGAAGTGATTCATATCTCCAGTCTAGATCTGTCATACTGCATGTTGTTGCACCTGCCATGTTTCAGTTTGTCTTTTCTTTCACATCTTATGGACATCTCAAGATCAACAGACATTTGCATTTTGTTGTTTTATGCATGAAAGCTGCCTGTCAAAACTACCTGAAAGCACACGAACACTGTCCTGCATCTGGTCTGACACGAGAAGAAGATCTGTTTCTGATGATCTTTAAATGTTAATATTCACAATGGTTGTTCATATAGCAATGTAGTAAATATTTGCCCCTCAATCGCCATTTGCCTCTACATCTACTGCTGTTCACTTCTTAGAATGTTTTTTCTTATTCACTGTGAGTTTTCTTCGAGTCGTTTGCCTAGAAAGCCTGCTCCAAAAACCATGAATGTACATGTAAATGTTCTCAAATTTTTGACTAAGAAGAGCACGAACATGTGAGGAAGCACACTATGATTGCATCTGTACTGGCGTCTTGAGCTTTAAAAGCAACAGCTCATCAACATTTCAACCAACATTAATCTGCCACAATTCTTACTTGCTTATTTCTAGAAATATCTGTTCAGTGTTTTTCTTGTCCCTGATGCACTTGTTTGTGCAGTTCGGTTGACTAGGCATACAGTTCTTTTGCCTATGTAAATAATGTGGATGTCAATTTTTGACACTCTATTGTGGAGTTCAGAAAATGACACTTGATAGAGATGAATGAAATGTGACATGCTGATGGATCAAAAAGAACCAGTGAGTGTTTGCAATCAGACCAAAAACTATTTTTGGATGATAAACTTTTAAGCTGATCCACTGAAGCGTTGGATTCATTAACCCACAAAAGTTTTTACAGTACAAGTGCTTAAGTACTTTTTGCATTTTTAATACTATTACTGTTCAGAAGATAAAATTTTCAGATGTTTGACAAAAAATCTAAATAAGAATAATATAGGATTTTTACAATTGAATATTTAAGCCTTAAGTATAGCTCTACCGATACGCAAATCTGAATGATTGTCCTATTCACTTCTGTAGAGCATCTGTATTTTAAGTTGGTCTTTTTATAACCTTTACAAAACACTCATCAAAATATCAGAACACTGAGGAGAAAAAAAAATAAAAATAAATAAAAGTTCAAACAAAAACGAAAGAAAATATTATTATAATGTTTCTACTTCAAAATGTCATGTTTAATTCAGTATTACCTTATAATTAAATGTATAATTTACTTCCAATTTCTTAGTAAGAATTTTTTACACCAATCCCAACCCGCGTACGCGAACCCCTTAGCCAATGACCATTCGGACGTGCTTTGAAATTTTGGACTAACAAGGGGAAGTACAGATAAATGCTCCTGCAGGAGCAGTCAATGCAGATAAAGGATCCTGCTTTGGCAAGAGCAGTCACTGGTTCAGCAGTGGGAGAGAGAGATACAGGCTCCTGCATGAACAGACACAGCTGCGGCAGTGGCGAATTAAAGATAAAGGCTCCTGCAGGACCAGACACTGCTGCAGCAGTGAGGAAATACAGATAAAGGCTCCTGCTTTGGCGGGAGCAGTAACTGGTTCGGCAGTGGGAGAGAGAGATACAGGCTCCTGCGTGAACAGACACTGCTGCGGCAGTGGGGAAATACAGACAAGGCTCCTGCGGGAGCAGTCACTGCTGCAGTAGTGAGAAAGAGAGATAAAAGCTCCTGCAGGAGCAGTTACTGCTGCAGCAGTGGGAAAAAACAGATAGGCTCCTGCGGGAGCAGGGTGTTGCTAGGGTGGTTGAAGTGTTGATGAGCTGCTATGAATGGATTTGGTGGTGTTTAAAGGGATGGCTATGGTGGGTCTGGAGTTCGAGTGAACAGGTATGGACTGGTGTTAAATGGGTAGGTTGATAAGAGTTCGGTGGGTTTCCTTGATATGGGAGTGTTCCAATCGAATGTAGCTCTTGAAGGCTTCTGATGACCAGCGAGCCATTGCTTGGATCTGCTGCATGGAGAGGCCTTTTTGGGCCACTGTGGTTGCCACGCCTATTCGGAATGAATGGCTGGAAAAGTTATCGACTGGGGTACCGGATAGGAGCAAAAGGTTTGAGTCATCTGTGAAAAGAGGGTCGGATGGGAGTTTGGTCTGGAATTTTCTGAGCTGATGGAAGGCTAGGAGGGCTTGATATAGGAGTATGGGTGATTGGAGATTGAAAATGTAAATGAAGTGGCCTTTCTTTGTCTGGTCTGTTTTACTTTGCTTTATGAAGTAAACGATGGTTTCATCATCCAGCACCACTAGATCGGAAATAGTGGGATGGCTGTTTGGGTTGCAGCATGATGTGATGGCAAGCCCTGAGCACCCCATAAAACCGAAAAAAAAAAAAAAAAGCCAGGCGTCAAGCATGCGGGCAGTGTGAGTGTAATGGTAACCTCTGCAGAGGGTGGAAATATGTTTGTAAGTGATGGCAAGTAAGGAAAAATCCCAGAATGGCAGGTTGTATGCAGAGTGTAATGCTTTAAAGCATTTCCATGCTGTTAAATACGATTGGAGAGTCTTGGAGGAGACGGCTTGTAGGATAGAATTGAGAGAAGCTTTGAGGAGAGGTTTCAGTGGATGGTTTACGGGAATATCAGCTCTGAATAAGGAGGTACTGGGGTTGGGAGTGGTTCCACCTCTGGTGCCAACAGTCTGAACTTCTGGAAGGCAAAACGAGAGGGATAGTCAGCTTTGGTTTTTGGACCCGTGAATGTGCTTTGCAGTTATAATGAATTGGTCGCAATCCGAGATCCAAAATCAGGTGTCTTAACAAATCCATTAATGTGGGTGAAAGGAAATGGCCTTTTTTAATGCAGTGCTCAGTAGACTTGTTGTTGCAGTGAATTATGATGCTGGTGGCAGACCACTCTTTACCCAACAGAAGGGCTGTGACGAGTAAGAGATATATTGCTCGAATAGAGCTGATGAAGTTAGTTGCTATTGTAAGTCTAACTGCTGGGGGGAGGGGCTTGGGGGGGGGGGCACGTAGATGCGAACCAGCAGCCTTGGTAAAATCCCTCAAAACTGACGGAGGGGGCAGCGTCGGTAAATAATTAAATGTTGACAGGAGAAGAAAACAAGTTATTGTAAAAGAAAGTTAGGCCATCCCATTGTTTAAGAAAGGATATCCATAGGCTGAGCTCGATGCAGCACGAGTCAGTTAGCAATATTTGATCCCCTAGTGCATGAGCAGACGATGCGAGAGAGAGGAGATGTGAGATGAAAGGGTGGCCCTGCGGGATGATGCACATAGCAAAATTTAAATGACAAAGAACGGACAGCAGCTCACATTTTTGATCAGCATGGGTTGTCTAAGAGGGTGGAAGCAACCAGAATCATTCTATCAATTTTTTCCTTCACCAGAGAAGCCTGGAGGTGCTTCGGCCAGCAGTTTTGTCTTTGGCGATAGGAATCCCGAGCTCTGCAAAAACCTTTTGGGTTGTCAAAAGATGTGTGGCTGGGATGGAGTCAGGAGGCGAAATGATTAAGAAATAGTCTAAAAGATAGATCAGGTAAGGTATTGCGTAATTGTTGGAGAGGATCCAGCAGATTGCCTATGACAACATGTCGAAAATTTTAGGGCTGCTTCTATTGCCAAAAGGTGGACAGAAAAGTAAAATTCATTATGCCAGCAGATGCCAAATAAATGGCAAAAAATCTGGATAAATGGGCATCACTTTAAAGGCAGAGGTGATGTTGACTTTGGCCAGCCAAGCGCTGTGACCCGCATCTTTGATCAGGGTAATGGACTGGTCAATGTCATGGTAGTAGAAAGAAAATTATAAGAGCGGAATGAGGTTATTAACACTTGGGAACGGGGAATTATGCAGGGATGAGATATAGATTATAAGCCGTTTTTTTACCTGAGAATTTCCTGGTAGCTACACCGATGGGGCTAACACGGGAGACATTAAAGGGAGGAACGGAAAAGGGGCCGATCATGATGTTTGCATCAGTTTCTTTTTTAATTAGAGGATCGACTGTTTCAGGTTCGGCAAGAGAGGACTGGAGATTGGGGCAGATACGGCTTTGGGAGAGACATACTGTGGTGGAGTGGGCGATGGATCGGCAGAACATGCATGAGTTGTTATGGCAGCCTAAAAATACTCTATTGTGGAGTTCAGTGTCCAAAGCCCCCAAGTAAGGACACTGGTTCAATTGGGCCACACAGATATGGCATACAGTTGACTAGGCATACAATTCTTTCGCCTATATAAATAATGTGGATGTCATTTTTTCTTTTTTTTTTGGAAAAAGGCTAAGTAACTTGTAAGACTTGTAACAACCACTCCACATTAAGGGCAGTATGTAACACAATAAAATTATAGGGAAGGGACACCATCCAACTCTTTTACTCAGAGTATAATTACCAACCAATCAGAACATATCATAGAATATTTAGAAGACGAAAGATCACCCAACCACTATGCAGTAATACCATACAATCAAAACCATGTCCATTCAGTCCTTCACAATAAACTCAGTCCAAAAATGCAACCCGAGAACACACACTGGGGCAAAAAAAAAAAAAAAACATTCTATGCTGAAAAGAAAAGAAAAAAACCTGTAGTCCAGCGACAAATGATTTGAGTGTCTCTGCACAAAAATGTAAATTCAGTTCGCCACCACAGTCCTGTAGTGATGGAAAAACTCCTCAAAAAGCAAGGAAAAACTCAATCCAAATGTAAAGTTGCAAAAAGAAGACAAAAAATAAAATAAATAAAAATAAATAAAATAAACTAAACTAAAATAAAATAAAATAAAAGGCCAAAAGGGACAAAGCTGAATGCCAACTCAAACACTCTTTTTTCTTAAAACTATCTCCCTTTTCCCCTTTGAACTCAACCCACCTGGTTTCAAGGGGTCACCTTACTTACTGACAGTTTTCATTTATTGGTATTTTTTGTCTTGAGATGTAAAGTCAGCGATTGTGCAAGGAATAATAATTGAATCAGTTCAGTCATTCATTATTAATATATCTTGTGTGCCATGTCAAAATTCAATTTTATGTTTAACTTAGGTTAACTACTTGTCTGATTCTGATTAAATTTTTTAAATACTGTTACAAAGACATCCAAGTACTTCATTTTGACAAGAACGGGAGAACAGGAAAAGGGGTGGGATGGGAGGGGGCCATGAATGACAGGCTTAATCCACGAAACATGGATTATAGGATGGATGAGTTTCAGATAATAGGTAATCTGAGTCGTACCACCACAGGACTGAGAACTTTGACAATGGAAAAAGCCCAATTAGATTGGAGAGGCAAGTGGGTGGAAAGCCACACCTTCTGACCATAAGCTTATTTTGGTTCGCCTTGCCTTGGTTTGCCGCTGTTTGGTGGTGCATTGTGTGCGTTCTCTGTTGTGGCACAGCGCAGTTCTCACCGTTCTTCAGATTTGACAGCTCCATTGAATAAATGCCTGCACTGAGGGATCAGAAGTCTCAGACCCCTGAGAAGGGAACAGAGGTGGCTGGTAACCAAGGCAACAATGGAACTGCAATAAACCTGTGGATGACAATGGAAGTGAATTATAGACATATTCTCAGTTAGTCACACCTGGATGAGGGATTGTGGTACTCCAGACTATGAAGCATGTGACCAAAAATCTGATTTGCTCATTCAGCGTGCCCATTAGTTTGTGGGTGGAATTCTAAAGACAGACTGCTGGAAACTCTGTTCTGCCAGCAGAACTCCCTCCAAAATTGAGAGACAAACTAGGGTGCCTTCTCGGTCCTCTACTCGACTCCCTCCTTTGTGCACACTAAATGATATGCATTGCAGATATCCAACTTCATGAAAATTTATGCTCCCTGCAAGATCTCGAAAGTTCATGACATAAGCAGTAACATATACCGGTTCTTTACAGTGATCACGTTCAGCCCACAATAATCTATGCAGGGATGCAAAGAGCCATATTTATTTATTTTTTATGTAGAAGAACCCCACCTCAGTGGGAGAGGTGGACTGGACTATGGTATCAGCGGTGAGGGAGTCAGCGAGATATTTTTTGAGCGTTTCACACTCTGGTGCAAACAGTGAATACAATCTCCTGCGAGGCAGAGTTGGGCCAGGGAGAAGATCAGTGCTACAGTCATAAGGTTGATGAGGAGGGAGAAAGCAGCCCGGGAATGACTAAACACTATCTGCAGATCGTGATACTCCTCCGGCACTCCAGACAAATCACCGGGGTTCTCCTGAAACACAGAAACAGAAGAAACAGTAGGAACAGCAGATACTAAACACTCAGCATGACACAACAGACTCCACAACAAAATAGTCCCTTCTGCCCAGTTAATCTGATAATTATGCTGCACTACAAATGGATGAACCAAAAACTACTGGTGTAAAAGGAGACTGAAACATAAAAAAGGTGATAGTCTCTTGATGATGAGACTCACCGTGACAGTGGCTCAATGGACCTTCGACAGAACTTGGCCATCCAGGGCAAAGACTGTGGGTAGGTCCTTTAAATCACATGATGGAATAACCTGTTCAAGGGCCTACAACTCAAGTCTTGGGAGATGGGGAGAGAGCAGTTGTGCTTGCCAGTACCCCCGAGTCTACTGGCAACCCTGGCTTTTAGCATACATTTAGTGACAAAATGTTCTGAGGCACCGAAGTAAAGTCTTTTGAGGATGCAGCACTGTCCTTCAGCAGAAGAGAAGAGACAGCTCAAATTGCATGTCAAGTTGAATAGCTAACTCCACCAGCTGATCCAGGTGAGCGGGAGGCTCGCAAGCATAAATCTCATCCTTGAGATCCATATTCAGCCCCTCCAAGAAGCGCGCAACCAAGGACAGCTCATTCCACTCACATGTGGCCGCCAGTATGTGGAACTCTGTGGCATATTCTGCTACAGAGTGTCTCCCCAGGCGCAGCACCGTGAGCAGACCGGAAGCCTCACGCCCATAGACAGTTCGGTCAGACACTTTAATCATCTTCTCCTTGAACAGGTTGAACTGATCACAGCACATGACCTCCAATTCCCAGATGGCTGCTCCCCAATTACGTGTCGGCCCAGACAGCAGAGAAATAACAAAGGAGACCTTGGCACAATCCTCTGTGTAGGTGGAAGGGAAAACACAACCTCAAACTGGGTTAAGAACACTCTGTATTCAGTGGGCTTACCCGAGTAACAAGGAAGATTGTTGACTTTGGGTTCAATGGAATTTCATGATGCTGATGGGCTTGATTGATCCTTATGTAGGTGATTAAAGCATGTTGTCAAATTTGTCACCTGGGCAGCCAGACTCTCCATGGTGTGCTTGGCTGCAGATAGCTCCTCTTCATGTTTGCCCAGCATACAGTAGGTAGACAACCAAAATCGGTAATACCGCCGTAGCGTTAACTGCAAGTCAGTCGCTTGTTAAAATCATTCGCGAAACTACCGCCAGGTGGCGCAAATGGACGGATTGCGAACTGAATGTAATTGTAAAATGATAAGGAAGACGTAAAACAACAATTACATTATAATATACATTATAAAATCCTTAAAAGCCATTCAAAAATAGGATAGTCTTAGGCTACAGTCTACTCATTAAAAATTTAATTTAAAGAAAGACCTTTACACAAAGTCTCATATATATATATATATATATATATATATATATATATATCTATTAAAAGCTAAATGTTTTAATTTCGGTTCATTCTTGGTTAAAAAAAATAAAATAAAAACTTCAGGTTTCATATGCAGAGCGAAATGAGAACGGTCCAGCATTTACAAATAATTCTTATTGAATCTGTTATTATTCTTGATTTTTCAAACTGTTAACACTTTGCATTTTTGAATTATGGCTTTACTGTGTGACCAAAAATTGTGAATTGTGACTTTGATCGCGCTGGTGCCTCACGCGCACATATTCATTGGAAACAGTGAAGTCATTCACAGAGCCATCGGGCATGAGCAACGGTCCACTTTGGCATATTTTTGCTCATTATGATTTTTTTTTTTCATCTGAACTCATCCTGAACTCATCCTCATACTGAAACACGTGTGAAATCCAAAGCCTATTTTACCTAATGAATAAGAGTTTAGCTTCAAATGGGCAACATGTTTGGATTTGTCCCGAATGAGAGAAATAAGCCCAACCTTACCTTATGTATCGCTATAAATAATTTTTAATTATTTTTTTGATTTTTTTTTTGTTTATAAGCCTATATTATTATATACTGCAATTATATTTATCCATTAGAATTATATATTTGTAATTCTTGTTCTGTTCTGATAAATTTGTTAAATTTAAAGGATTTGTTGTAAAGTGAAGGGAACTAAAAATATCCCTTTGGTACATTAGTCTATAGCATTATTAGGCCTGCCGTTATTATTTCTGAATGTAATAAAATGCAACTCTCACAAACGTAATTTATTTTTAGCGTGAAAAAAAAAAATGCAGCAAACGAAAATAGGCAATTAATCGGTTAAAATGTGTAAGGCCTATTGTGGGTTAAAAAAATTACATTACATACTTAGGAACAGAGTATAGGTTATGTTATTAACTTTTAACAAGTTTAGTGTATGTTTTTATCCAGCTTTATTTTTCCATTGCATCTGAAAATGACTTTGTGCATCACATTCACTTCGCGCGCTCAACCTGCCTCCGCTAACATGCAATCAAGGTATTCGGATACTATACGAGATACAAGTTCATTTAGGCTATTTAACATGCACTGTGACATTTTACCGTTACAACTTATAAATTCCTTAGATTTTTTAAAGTGAGTTTAATAGTACTGAAATTCAAGTTGAATCTAGTATAAAAAAGGTTTTAATTGCTTAAATTATTTATATGAATTAATAAGTTAGTATGGCTTTTTCTTCATAGCATTTGCTGTATTTGTTTTTTGAAACCAAGCATCCACTTTTTTCTTTTTTAAATCTATTAATCTCTCACATATCTCCTACAATGGGGATTTTATTTTTTATTTTTTAAAGGAAGGTGCCTCAGGGAGTCAAAAGATAATAACATCATCATTAGAGTTGCCAATTAACTTCAGAAATGGAACATAAGGGCTAATAGAGGTTTTTTATTTTATTATTTATTTATAATGTTTATTCTTGAAGAAAATAAGTATTTATTCTTTAATAAAATAAGGGACAGAATAAGGGACGATCCAAATATTTGTAATGATAATATATTTTTAATAATATAGGCCTATATCTGCCTGCATTTAAAAAGTTATCATATTTGTTTTGATTAACACATTTATGTAAGCTACAATTATTCTAAAAATAAAAATAAATAATGTCATAAAAAATGCCATCGGCCTGAATAAATTTGACCATTATAGAATTGGGAGGAGGTAATTTAGGAGGTGAAAATACAGTGAAATTACAAATGGCATGGGATTTTAAAGCATGACAACTGAAGGTCTATGAAAAATTTATATGACGCATTTTTAAAATAATGGCACTTAAAGTTTTCAACTAAAATATTATTTCAACCATATAGCCTGTGAGAACACTGAGAGTGTAGGTTGCTTCTGGTGTTTGGATTTTTACTTCAATATAATGAGGTCCAAGTTTAAGAATAGCCTACACTAGTTTCTCTCTCTCTCTCTCTCTCTCTCTCTCTCTCTCTCTCTCTCTCTCTCTCTCTCTGTCTCTCTCTCTCTATTTAACTCTCTATTTAACAGCATTAACTTACAATGAAATACGTCTTCCTTCAGGTAGACTGAATGTTTTCCTGCCTTGCTAAATGTTGGGTCAGTTAGCACTCGCGCTCGCTGTGAAGCGGGAGCAGCTGACGGAGGATTCCGCTTGGTCTTAAAGCCTTCGCAAATGCCTACGTTCACAAATAACAATGATTTTCGCAAAAATAATGATTAATTATCAATTGATAATTTGTTATTATTTTGGTCTAGTGAAAATAATAATATGGGCTGCGAGAAAATAATGAATAAAAAAAGAACGGCTGCTGTGAGTGCAGGCATGTTTCAACCCAGTAACATGGCCAAAAAAACAGACCGAATTCAGTTCAGCTGGAGGGGGCTGGGGGGTCATTCTGTATAGTTTGTGGGGGTTGATATAAATGTGTGAATCTCTTGGTCTTTCATATGCACAGTGTCTTATGAGGGTTAAAAACTTGCAGAACAGGTTTAGAAAGGACTCATCATTTACAATGCACAAACCAGAAGCAACAATATCTGCAGAGAAGGGTTGGCCAGTCTCAAAACATAAAATATCAATTTTATTTCAATTTTCATTTCTGTATTTCAGGGGAAAAATCATTGTTAAAGCATCTCTCCATTACAGACCGTTCTGAAAGAAGAATTTATGCAAATGCATATAAAATGCTTTAAACACTTTAACAGAGATGTCTAGAGGGTATTTAATAGGTCTGCCCCCACGTAAGATTTTTCTAGTTACTAGTTGTTAATTTGTCATTATTCAACTAATCGCAGGTTTATATTAAATTTACATCTATAATCCATAATGAGCCTTAATATATTCCGCGCTCAAGCACGTGCATTAAGTTTGCCACAAAGCACAGGCAGAAGCAGCCTATTAATTGTGAAAAAGGAGACATTTTAATTATTTATATTAATAAACAAATGTTTTCTTGTTGGCTGCAATATGAAATTCAGTGCTGACTCTCTCCACATGGACGCGCCTTTAAAGAGAAATGAAACCTTCACAGATTACATAATGCTTTAGTTTTTAATTGATTTGTTTAAAAGACATTTCAAGCTTTCTGTAGATATATTTCTCATGTATGTGAATAATTTTCAGTTATTTCATTAGTAAGAGAAAAATCACGTGATCGAGAGGGCGCCTCCCTGTCATGAATGCGAATTAATAATTTTCACACAAACACTTGAATATGAATAATAATTCACATTTTGCATATGCATTACAAAGTAAATACTTTTTTTTAAAATGCAATTATCCAAAATAAAACCAAACAAGATTTGTAATGAAGATAAAATATGTAGACATAAATGCTGTGCACTCAGCATCATGCCCGTTGAGTAAATCTTGCACTCTGATATTTTACGAAATATTATACAAACCTGCATTTAAATGCGGCTGCAAATTATTTATTTATTTATTTTTTACTTTACATAAATTATATGAACAAAGTAAAGAAGGCTCCATTTAAAATCAGTGAAGTTGTCAGTTAATGAAGCTCTTTTTTACATTGTGTGTATTTTGTTGATTATAATGAGAGAACTTGAGTTTAAACGTGAGGACGTTTTATTAATCCGTTCATTCTTTAGAGTTTCAGTGATTTAGTTAAATCGTGCAGGTTTAATTTATTTGTTTCTTGTTTTAAATAGGCCTAAGTAATGGGAGCGAAATTATACAGTGCCTCACATTTTACTAAAATAAAGAAAATTTATAAAACACGCAAGCCTAGCTCACTACGCTTCCACTTTTAATGCTCCGATGCAAAGTAAACCACAATTTCTTTTGAATAATATAACACATAATTCATATTATATAAATAATACTGCACACTAATTAAATGTGTCAAATCTAAAATATGGTGTAGAGAAAATATAAGCACAGGCTCATAGGCTTGACATTTATCCTGCGTGATTAGTTCTAAGAAACGCACATAACTTCATAAGGACTAAACTTTCATCTGTAAATATTAAATATTTTAACTAGCCTACAGTGTTTTTCTTTCATTTTCCCCGACTGAAGTCAAATATAACACATCAGTGATTGGTTTTCTGTGATATGGGCTTTTACAGGGCGCGAGCTTCACATGGAACATTTTAATGTCAATAGCGCGTTCAGCGCGTGGGCATGGACGCATTAGACTGGGGGAGACGTGAAAGACTTTGTTACTTTATCACAGAATATTTGTTTGTCGGTAGCACTTGCTTAGTTTAAAAGTAGACATGTCAAGCTTTCTCTAGATATATCTCTCATGTCTCTGTTTTGAGCATTTGCTGAGTTACAGTTCATTTTAATGACGCGTTTCTAAATGAAGATCACAGCAGACCAAGGCTGCAGACAGCGCACCTTGTTTGTTTTCTTTATTTTGTAAATGCACAAAGTTTTGTTGTTATGTGTGTATACAAATAAAAGTAGACCCTATACAGATTCGATTGATGTATTGCTCTTATCTGTACAATCAAAACTAAAAGTGTAATTTAAGTTCTTTTCGGGGTTATCAGGAGAAGGTGTCTCAACATGCATAAACGCGTAAATTGACACCACAGGGTTAAAATCTACAGCAACCAAATCCAAATCAGTAGGCAGAAATCGAAAATGAAGGCAGGCAAAGTTCATAAACAGTAAGGCAGTCCAATCAGTCGTCAAAGCAAGGGGAAATCCGAGAACGAGAAACAGAACAAGGCAGGCAATGGTCATACACACAATAGTCAAAACAATAGGGGTAAATGCTCAGTAAGGCAGGTGAACTGTCCATACTTTGCACTGGCCTGTTAGCCAGGCCCAGCTAAATAGTAGCAAACAGGAAGTGAACCTGTATAGCAGAGGGAGCAGAACACAGTCAATACTTAGGAGAGGGCTCCCTCTGCTGGTATGGCATTACAGATTCCAGGCGCTTGCCGTGGACGTCCCTGTGGTCGTGGTGCTGGACAATAGGGTCTGGCTCGATGAAAGTCCTCGATGAGCGAAGGATCCAAGATGTCATGTGCAGCTACCCAAGATCTCTCCTCAGGTCCGTACCCCTACCAGTCCACCAAGTATTGGAGCCGACCCCCTCTCCGTCTGGAGTCCAACGACTCCCTTACCGCATATGCAGGAGATCCAGTGGCGGAGGTGGCTCCTGATTCTCGACGTTGGGGTCAGCACTCGGGTGGACCGGTTTCAGGAGGTAAACATGGAAGGATGGAAAGACACGATTATTAGCAGAAAGCTACAACTGGTATGTGACCTCATTAATCTGCTTTAGGATTTTAAATGGGCCTACATACCTTGGGGTGAGCTTCCTGCTTGGTAGCCGCAGCTTGAGGTCCCGTGTAGAGAGCCAGACCCTCTGTCCAGGTTGGCTGGGAGGGTGTGGGCGACGTCTATTGGCCTGAATCTCCTGGTTCCTGACCGAACTTTGCAGACATACATGAGCACTGACCCAGACACTCTCACTACGACCAATCCAGTCATCTACTGCAGGTACTACTGATGGTTCTCCTGACCACAGGAACATAGGGAGTTGGTATCCAAGCACACACTGAAATGGGGTGAGACCAGTCGAAGAATGCCTTAAAGAGTTCTGCGCATACTCTGCCCATGGTAGAAACTCTGACTGAAGATTGCTGTTCACGACCACAGTGTGACCGTAGATACCTGCCAATTTCTTGGTTCAGTCTTTCCACTTGTCCATTGGACTGAGGATGATATCCAGATGTTAGACTGAAATGAATGTCCAATTGTCTGCAAAAGGCTTTCCATACTTGTGAAGTGACCTGTGTTCCTCTGTCAGAAACAATGACTTCAGGTATGGCATATTCTCTGAAAACATGATGGAAAAGTGCTAACGCGATTTCCATGGCTGTGGGGAGGGCTTTCATCGGGACGAGACGGCAAGCTTTAGAGAAGCGATCAATGATAACTAAAATTGTAGGGAATTCATTAGACATAGTTAGATCAGTGACAAAGTCTATTGAAAGGTGTGGTGTTGGGGAATGGGCAAAGGCAGTAGCTAACCAGAGGGTAACTCTTTGGGTGTTTTGGACTGGGCACAGACTGAGCAGGACTTGACATAGTTAGCTACATCCTTAATCATTGATGGCCACCAGAACGAGTTCTGTGTGAGATGGAGAGTTCTTGAGATACCTGGGTGGCCAGAGCAAAGTGATGTATGGACCCATTGCATGACTCTAAACCAAAGAGATTTCCAAGTACGTAGTGCTTACTGGGGGGACAACCTTGTGGTGCGGGTTCATTCTGTTGCTCTCTTTGAATCTCATCCATCAGGTCCCATGAAACGGGTGCAATGATTACCGATGGGGGTAAAATGGATTCTGGCTGGGATTTTGTTCGAGGATGATCATGTCACCTGGAAAGTGCATCGGCCTTGCTGTTTTTACTGCCTGGTCTGTATGTGACTGTAAACTGGAATCAGGTAAAGAATAGTGACCAGCGTGTTTGACGAGTGTTTAATCTCTTGACACTCTTGATGTACTCAAGATTCTTATGGTCTGTGATTACCTGGAAGGGGTGAGTGGAAACCTCCACCCAATGTCTCCATCCTTCAATGGCAGCCTCTTTGTTGCCGACATCATAGTTGCATTCTGCATCAGTGAGTTTTCTTAAGAAGAAGGCACACGGGTAGAGCTTCCCTGGCTGTCCGTGGCATTGAGAGACCACAGCACTAATTCCTCTATCCGAAGCATCAACTTCTACGACAAATGGCAGGTTGGGATCAGGATGCTTGAGAATAGGTGCGGTAGTGAAACTTTCTTTGAGTCCGGTGAAGGCTAGTGTGGCACTTCCAGACTATTGTAATTTTGAAGGTTTACCTTTCAGCAGGGATGTCAGTGGTGCAGCAATCATGCTATAATTACGGGTAAAGCGTTGATAGAAGTTGGCAAATCATAAGAAATGCTGAAGTTCCTTGATTGTGGTAGGCTGGGACCATTCAGTGACTGCCGAAATCTTTGTACCATCCATTTCCACACCTTGATGGCTGATGTTATACCCCAGGAAGGAAGTTTGCTTGACGTGGAACTCACACTTCTCAGCTTTAACATATAGCTGGTTCTTTAACAGTCTGGAAAGCACAGTCTTGACATGATCTTGATGTTCCTCCTTTGTCTTGGAGTAGATCAGTATATCATCAATATAAGCAATTACGTACTTGTTCAAGATGTCTCTGAAGATCTCATTGATGAAGGATTGAATTGACCTGGTATTCATAGTGCCCCCTAGTGGTCACAAAGGCTGTTTTCCATTTATCACCTTCTCTGATTCTGATGAGGTTATAGGCACTCTGGAGGTCTAGCTTGGTGTAAATTGTGGCTGCACAGAGAATGATGAAGCGGAAGCTGGGTGGCTTTAATCTTGCTGAAGACTTCTTGATACTCCTGGTAGCACAATGGAATGGTGACTGATCTCGCATCTGGGCTTTCAATACTTGTAGAGAGACAAGACCTGGTAACTTTGGGCTGCAGACAGTAGGAATAGCAGAATTGTGACCATTGTGTAATCTCACCATGATGCCAAGAGACAGCTGGGTTGTGAACAGACAACCAAGGGTTACCCCAGGATTACTTTGTGGCATTGGGAATCAATCACATAGAAAGAGATGGTTTCTAGGTGAAACAGTCCTACTTGCAGTTGTATGGGCAGGGTTTGTTGGGTGATACCAATTCCAATGGGTTTGTTTTTAACAGCATGAACTTTGGTTGCGTGGGGATGTTGAATTTTTTTGATGAGGTCTTGATGGATCAGGTTCAGTGCAGATCCGGAGTCAATCAACGCTGTGAAATCAATAGAATCATGTTCAGTGGTAATCTTGACTCTGACAGTGAGAGATTTCATAATAGGGAGAGTGCTTGTGACTTGAATTTACAATAAAAAAATGGTTTTGTGGCAATGTTCGTTTTACACAGATATTTTTTGTTAAAACAACAAATATATTTCATTTTCCGATTGATAATTAAGTAAAATGGGAATTTAAACAGTATAAGTTGATTAAGCACAATACAATGGTGTTTTATCAACTTAAACTGTTTAATTTTCCATTTTACTTAATTATCAATCGTTAAACTAACGTAAAGGGTTTAATTTCATCATTCAAAAAAAAACAAAAACAAAAAAAAAACGGATGTGTGCAAAGAAAACAAAAAGAAAATAATTACTTTATTCAACAATTCTTCTCCACCAAATCACACATTCCGCCATTATGGAGAGTATCAAGAGGAATGAACATTTCTTTCCTCTGCATGTAAACAAGGCTCAGCGCATGTGTGTTCTATGTCAGCAGCACCATGCGCATGCATTATTTACATGCACTTGATACTGTAACCGCACTGGGTAGTACATTAACATTAGCTCAAATGATATATAGGGAATTTTAATAATTAATCAGGAATATGATTAATATATATATCTCACGTGACAGTTACATTAAAATTTTTGAAGATGAAAAATAGGTCAATTGTACATATCAATAACTCATTACAAGACACTGTAATTTACTCATTAATATGTCAATATTCCGTTCTTCATATCAATTAATGTGATATCTTTTACTGGGAATTAATTCAAATCAAACAGTGGTTTGTCAAGCAAACGGCCATAAGATTAACTTATCAACTTTCAATAAAGATATCACTTCTTATAATTCCAGGAAAAAACAGTTTCTGGCCATGAAATCATTGTCCCGTCCTTATAAAATTTAGGTTACTGAAAAGTAACAAATAAGCTTTGTAGCTAAGATCAAACATTTCATTGACTTCGTAATGTGAGCATATTAGACAGAAGCAATCATGAATATATATTGGCTTTTAATAATTGAACTGATAATACATCAAACTACGATTCACACAGAGTAAATATGTGTATAACAATACAAACAGTAAAAACAAATACAATACATAAACGAATAACAAATGAGAGAGAGGGAGAGTGAAAGGGTGAGCGAGAGAAGGTGAGAGAGAAAGAGGCGAGATGAATGATCGGCCAGTATGGCAAAAATCACATACAGTAACCTTTTGAAAGACAACAAGGAATCAGATCACCTTGAAAAGGGAATAGACAACCTTAAGCAGTGTTTAAATCTCTATAGGAAATAATACTTGCATGTGGGTATCTTTGTGCCTGCTAAAGACGAGCGTGCGTCTGTCATCTGTTGGAGCTGGGTGTGTTCTCTTGTGTCTTCCGGGGTGAGCAGACTCGCACAAAGTTTCAAAGGTTCAACGAACGTGGAGTTACCAAAGAAATGATTCAGAGTTCGTCTCCCTCGTGTAGGGAGAGGCGAATATGAGAATAAAACTTAGTAAAGAAAAGAAAAGAAAAACGGAGATGAAAGCTCCCTAAGGAGCCATCGCGACAGACGTTCTCTCCGACGAAGTGCCGAAACAAAAGAAGTGCGGACGAAGTGCAACGAGAACGTCTCTGTGTCAGTCTCTTATGGAGAGACTGGGTTCACGCCTCTGTTCGCGCAAACAACCAATGAACGTCCACGATCTGAAGCGGGAAAAATTCCTTTGTCTCTGGGGAGACACCCACTCGAGTGAGTTATGGTGTTGTCCGAATTATGCAGTTATATTCCAGCAAGATGGTAATTCCAGAATAATACAGTTTACTGTAATTTCCTATGTATGAGTGGTTCGGTCAAAGCAAGATGGTTAAACAGATACCAAGAATGACAGGTAAAGGTAGGAGAAACATAAAGTTACATTCATATGCAGAATTACACACATTTAAAGTTTGATTAACACACAATAAAATTGCAGATACTACAATTTGATATGGAAGACATCTAAGCACAAAAAGGAAATACAGTCAGTACATTTAGAATATATTTACTTTCCTTGTTCCTTACAAGAATTCCTAGCGAGCTGGGCTTTTTCTGTTTCTCCCAGTTGGGTAACAAAGTTTTACGACCTGGTCAGGAATTTAAACCCAGCCATGCTGGCACCAGGCCGGTCATTCAGCTTGCAGAGAGTTTGATTTACCTGCATGAGTTCAGGGGCTAAAAGCTTTGGGTTTTAGCCAAGGAATGTACATTGTTTTAGATTAAACGAGCCATGATTCATTAATTCAGAACCAATGAATGAATGAACTGCTCATACGCTACAATAATTAGATTAGATTAGATTAGATTCAACTTTATTGTCACTGCACATGTAAGGTAGAAGGCAACGAAATGCAGTTAGCATCTAACCAGAAGTGCAATAAGCAGTAAGTACAGAATATACAAGGTCTACAATATGTACATATAACTATACAGATAAGTATTATGGACATAATTTACAGATTTTAAATACTATCAGCATGATATACAGATAGGTGTACTATGAACATACTATACAGATGGAATATGTGAAAGTCTATGTACACTATAGGCAGAACTATGAACATAAGAACATAATTTACACTATTGCAATGGAAAGTAAAGTGCATAGAAAATATTTCAGTGTGCAAATGGATTATTCAGTGTTTCTGGATTTACTGTTTTTTGCTTATTGTAAATAAATAAATAAATCGGTCAGAAGTAGTGATGAAGTGGGGGAGTGATGAAGTGGGGGAGGAGTCTGTGTGTATAGTGTGGGGGGTGTCAGAGGGCAGAGTTCAGCAAGGAGACAGCTGTAGGGAAAAAGCTGTTCCTGGATCTGCTGGTCCTTGTCTGGTGGCTCCTGAAGCGCCTCCCGGAGGGCAGGAGGTTAAACAGTCCATGGTCAGGGTGAGAGGAGTCCTTAAGAATGCTGCGAGCTCGACGTAGACAGCGTTTCCTCTGGATGTCCTCAATAGCAGGAAGTGGTGTGTCTGTGATGCGTTGGGCAGTTTTCACCACCCTCTCCAGTGCTTTGTGGTCAGCCACAGAGCAGTTCCCATACCAGACTGTAATACAACTGGTCAGGATGCTCTCGATCGTATACCGGTAAAAGTTTACCACTATGGCTGAAGACAGTTGGTTCTTCTTCAGTGTTCTGAGGAAGAAGAGGCGTTGGTGAGCCTTCTTGACCAGCTGGAGGTGTTTGTGGTCCAGGACAGGTCCTCCGAGATGGTGGTTCCCAGCAACTTGAAGCTGGAGACACGTTCAACAACCATCCCGTTAATGTGGATGGGGTCATGCGTGCTTCCTTTCTTCTTCCTGAAGTCCACAATGAGCTCCTTTGTCTTACTGGTGTTAAGGAGCAGGTTATTGTCAGCGCACCATGAGGCGAGGTACTGTACCTCCTCCCTGTAGGCAGTCTCATCGTTGTCACTGATGAGGCCAACCACCGTGGTGTCGCCTGCAAACTTAATGATGGAGTTGGATCCATGCACAGGCTTGCAGTCGTGGGTGTAGAGGGAGTAGAGGAATGGACTCAGCACACAGCCCTGTGGTACGCCGGTGTTGAGTGTGATGGTGGTGGAGCAGGTGTGGCCTGACCTAACATGCTGAGGCCTGTTGGTCAGAAAATCCATGATCCAGTTGCAGAGGGAGGTGTTAATGTCCAGGTCTCCAAGTTTTGTGGTCAGCTTGGAGGGAATGACGGTGTTAAATGCTGAACTGAAGTCAACAAACACCATCCTAACGTATGTGTTGTTATTGTCCAGGTTTGTGAGTGCAGAGTGCAGCACTGTGCATACTGCATCCTCTGTGCTCCTATTTCTGTGGTAGGCAAATTGGTGTGGGTCCAGTGTGGGTGGGAGGCAGTCAGTCTTTGAGGTGTGCTAGGACCAATCGCTCAAAGCACTTCATAATGATGGGTGTGAGTGCTACGGGGCGATAGTCATTCAGGCACATTGGGGAGGAGTGTTTCGGTACTGGCACAATGGATGTGGACTTAAAACATGTTGGCACAGTTGCCTGGGTGAGGGACAGATTGAAAATGTCTGTGAAGACCCCTGCAAGCTGCTCTGCACATGCTCTAAGCACATGTCCAGGAATGCCGTCCGGGCCGGCAGCCTTGCGTGCGTTGATCCGGCCCAATGCAGTGTGGACATCTGTGGAGGTGAGTTTAAGAGGTTGGTGATCTGCTGAGTGTGTGATTTTGGTGGCCGTCTCCTTGCTGTCGCTGTTGAAGCGAGCATAAAAGTCATTTAGCTCGTTAAGGAAGAAAACATACTCCAGTCAGTGTGTTGAAACCTGTCCTGAAGTAAAGAGTCTGCTTCAGTTGGCCACACTTTGATGGTCCTCACTGATGGCTTCACACGGTTGATGAGGGGTGAATACTTGGGGGTGAGAAACAAAGAAAGGTGATCAGACTGTCTGAGGTGGGGGAGGGGGGTCGAGATGTAAGCTCCATCAATGTTTGTGTAAACATGATCCAAAGTTTTGTCTCCTCTGGTGTGGCAGGAAACATGCTGATGAAATTTGGGGAGCACTGTCTTTAATTTGCAGTGATTAAAATCACCCGCGACAATAAAAGCACCCTCCGGGTGAGCAGTCTGTTGTTTACTAATGGCTGCATGAAGTTCGTTCAAAGCAAGCTTGGCATTAGCATCCGGTGGAATATAGACTGCAGTTATTATGGTGGAAGTGAACTCCCGCGGCAGATAAAAAGGTCTACACTTAACCATGAGAAACTCTAGGTTAGCTGAGCAGTGTCTCCCAACAAGTTCGTACACCAAGACAGTGTTCGTACACCAAGTTTTGTTGACATAAATGCACAATCCACCACCTCTTGTTTTGCCGGAGTCTTCTGCCGTTCTATCTGCCCGGAGCGTGTAGCGTCCGGCTAGCTCAATAGCATTATCGTGTACGTCGCTGTGTAGCCATGTTTCTGTGAAAACCATGACATTGCAGTCCAAAAGTCTCTTACTGTGGGTGATGCGAAGTCGTAACTCATCCATTTTGTTCACCAGTGACCGCACAATAGTGAGGAAAATGCTCGGTAAAGACAGGCGAAGCGGTGTTAGCTTTTGCTTAGCTCTTAGACCTCCGCGCTTCCCCTGCCTTTGTTTACGATCTCGACACCAAAGATGCGATTTGGAGAAGAAGTTTTGAATAAAGTTGCTATTTTTGTTTTCTTTGCACAAAAAAGTATTCTTGTAGCTTGGTGAAATTACGGTTTAATAACTGATATCACATGGACTGTTTTACTGATGTCCTTATACGTTTCTGGGTCTGGGAACATTTCAGTTGTGTTACTCACCATGCAGGGTCAGAAAGTGCTCAGATTTCATCAAAAATATGTTAATTTATGTTCTGAAGATAACAGAAGATCTTGTGGGTTTAGAACGACATGAAGGTTGAGCAGTTAATAATAGAATTTTCATTTTTGGGTGAACTATCCCTTTAATTAGGAATATTGCTAAACTCTGCAGGACAGTGGCTTTCTGTGCTGATCTGGCCCAGTACTATTTTCCACTGTAATGTTTGTTAGAATTCCATCTTGACTGCTTGCCTGTATTTCCCATAAGGAAATAGATGAAAGACTAACATTTTTTTTTTAAACTTGTAATTTAGAAAAAAAAAAATGAAAGGCTAAATTTCGTTGTTTGCATCTTCAGACTAATTAAATTGAAGTACCCAAATGAAGACCATAACAGTATGGAGTATATGGTGAGTTTTTTTTTTTTTTTTTTTTTTCTCAAGGTTAATAAATGCTTTGTTAAAATTAATACACAAGAATTTGAGTACTCCATCATTTTAAATACTTCTAGGATACAGACGTTGCCAGCAATCAGGAGGTGGTCCAGAAGACTCGTGGGAATCTTTTTGAATGTGCAGTCATTGAAGACTGCCCAGCAGATGTTGGAGTGTTGGAAGATAAGGTTCTTCAGGATCTTAGCAGTTTATACTATGCAAAACCATGTTGCTGGGACTGATATATGGACTGAACTTGAGCAACCCTCCTGAACTCAAGTACACATTTGGAATACTGCAGAAGTTATTTCTGGAGACAGTTCCTATTCCTGGAATAATGTTCAATTGGTTACCCATAAACGCCAATTAGAAAATTACAGTAGTTTGATATTTGTGCTATTTTGTGTAATTTTGTGGTTTCAACTGTATTTAACTAATTTATGTGGTTTCAACTGTATTTAACTGTGTAATTATTGCTTGTTTAACAGATACACTTTGATCATTTGTGACATCTTGTCTTTTGACTCATTACAAGGCAACTCACACAAAAATGCTTTGTTGAAGAGAGTAACTTTAAATAGAAAACATTTAGTTAAAGTAACTAGAACTAATTGGATGGAACCACTGTCCATAATTTAAATGAGTAATTTGAAAAAAAAAACTCCTTATGTTGATAGAGCGAAACAAATTTGGCCAGTTTGTAATAAACCAAAACATGTTCAGTTAACTTAACCGGTTTAAGTTAAAGGAAAGTGAATAAATTGATTTGGTTGGACATTACTATTTCACATAGATTCTTCCTCATTCAATTGTGTTGTCACAACAAAAGGAGTTTGCATAGATTCAAAAAAAATCCATAATGTTATTAAAATACAATTTGGTTGTGTCCATAAATGAATTAAGTAAGTTTAAATTGTCATTTTTTTGAGTGAGTGGGGTTACTGCACATGAGGTTATCAATTCTGATAGCAAGTGTCACATATTCTGAAAACGACTGGTTCTCACCCTTGCATGCGAGTTCTGCCTGTAATTCAATATTCAGACTGCGTTGGAATACAGCCTTGGGTGCGACATCATTCCAACCGCTCTGAGCTGCAAGAGTTCTGAATTCAATAGCGTAATCAGCGGCTGATCGACTGCCCTGAGAGAGTTGTAAAAGTTGTGACGAGACATCCCTGCCCCCTGCTGGATGCTCAAACACATCTCTGAGTTGTTGAACAAAATATGCATAAGATCTCTGAAATAAACTGTCCGTTTCCCAGACTGCCGCAGCCCAGTCGATCGCTTTACCGGTTAACAAAGACCGGTAAAAGCCCATGAGGAAAGCCCAGTTTTTTCTCATCAGACTCAAAATCATCCCATTGGTGTCTGAAAAAGATTTTTACCTGCCGGAGAAATCCTTTACATTGCTCAGCTGTGCCATCAAATTTATTGGGTAGAGCAAAATTTACCTTAGGCATGGCGGGTGGTAGCAATCAGATGGAAATGCGCTGTGAAAAAAAAAATATATATATATTGCCGGCAATCAAAGACATTTGCATTCAGACGGTATTCGTTTTCTCAGAGGATAGCTGAGTTTGCTGAAAAACTGTAGGTAATTTGCTCTGGAATTATTACAGAGGATGTGTGAGAAAAACACAGATGTGGAAGATTCGGGACGGGACTGCAATCACCAAGTATGTCTATGCAACACAAATTTCTCTAACGACCCCCTGTAAAACTAGTCCCGTCCTAATAGGGTTTTAGACAAATTGCTCCTATATGGTCCTCAATTCACACTCCAGCTTATTCTGTGAATCCAAAGCCTTCCTGTTGATAGAAACAAGTGTTCTTTCGTTTTCTTCCGCGAAGCCCGCATAGATGCAGGCTTCACACACTTTAACTACCCAGGAATCCTTGCGAAATGCCCATCAGACAACAGATGGGAGGAGATTTCGCTCAAGAGCAATTGATGACATGGCTGAGAAGAAAATATTTAAGTGTAGGTATCATTACGGTTTTTATGACCTAGGTATACATTTTACCAGTTGTTACCTACAGTTTATACAAACATTATGGTCATCGACCAGTGGTTGATATCTCAAACATAATAATAGTGCGTTGAATAATACGATCGCATTATGATTCATTAAATAAATAGAACCGAATGTCAGGGCTTTACTGAGTCATATGTAATCCTAGTATTTATAATTAAACCTGTAAATTCATCTGAAACTCACGCACACGTTTATTATGTGTTAAAATTGTAATCTTAGTTCAAATGGAACATAGGCAGCATATTCCCCGAACCTCCAGCTCCTGTCAAAAAACAACCAGACCGTTATTTCCGGCGTACCGATCGAGTCTGTCTCAAAAATACCTCTCAATGCGCCCCCGTGGACTCGCGCCAAGGGCCCTATAGGTCTGCACTACATGACATCACCAAAGTGTGGACTCTGAGGAAGTCCACAAGTCCGGAGTGTGCCATTTGGGACAGGGCTCCAGTCTCACGTGAGAACTCTAGTCTTTCACGCGGGATATCGCGTTGTTTCCTTGTCACATCTCGTGTGTGTTTGGTTGTGAAACGTAATTTGCGTGCCAGACAGAGTTGTCTGTGATTCTTCCTATTGTAAAGTCATGCAGTGTGAAACCTTCTGTCGCCGATCCATTGTGCAGTGTCAACACAGCAGCGACTAAATGCTGGCCAAGATAGTCATGCAGTGTGAAAAGAACAGTGACCCGACTACTTTGAAAATCGTGCAGTCTGAACTCGGCTTTAAAGAGGACAACATCCAGCCATGAATCTCCTCTGTGACAAGCCCAACCGTTCCTCTGTGATTCAAAGCACAGGTCCAAACACGCATGAGCAGATTCAAGTGCACTTTACTTTTAGAATAAAATGTACTCTATATTTCTAGATTTATGGGCAATGACTTTAAAACATATAAATATTACAAGTAAATATTAATAAGACTTACTCTTCTCACTAGGGATCTGGACTTACCATCTGCTTCCTTTACTGTTTCTTGAATTGATAAAAACCCTGTGTGAGCAACAAGATTCATATGAATTTCAATGACTATGTAAATGTGAATTCTCATTTGAATTACAATGTGTTGTGTATCAGAACATCACTTGGTCTATTGAAGGAAAAAAAGTCATTATTCACTTATTTTCCCTTGTGCAGACTAACAGCTGTGACCTTGGGACCAAATGAATTAGATTGGATCAAATTATTTTTATTTATTTGTTTGTTGTTGTTGTCTGTTCCTCATCCAAAATATTGAATGACTTTAGCACACAAGTCTTACAGACAAATTTTATGGTTCTTTTTATGTAATTCTGGAGCTTGGAAGCCCAGTATTAATTATGTTAAGGATTCTTTGTTTACAAAGTTTTGTTTTGTGGTGAACTATCTCTAATTAATGGTTCAGTCAATATGTACAGCCTTGAAACAAGTAGATTATGTAAATCTAACATGAATCTCCTGTATAATCGCTACCTGTCTTTTCTGAATTCCATACATAGATGCACGTAAAGATTACCAAATCATTTACATACACAAACAAGCAATGACTTAACACTAGATTGTTTTATAGAGCAAATGGAAGAATCTAAGAGAAACTACTCTAGAAATCCAGTGACAAATGGTGCAAAAAAAAAAAAAAAAGGAACAATATTTCTGGCTTCATTATACATGAGCAAAGTGAAATGAAAACTGATCTACAATATTTTTGGTTTGCTTGGCAAGAAATATTGCTGTAAATCCAAATTAGAGGATATGTGTTTATACTCAAAACAGCGACATATCTGAACAAAGAGGGAAATCTAGTAAAATAGCAGATACATGAATGTTGTATGTTACCCAGTAAGATCCACAGGCACTTGTAGAGCTTCTTCGTGGTTTATTAAAGGTGTCTGTCTTTCTCTTAGGAAGGAGAGTGTGAGTGGTATTAGTTTTCAGGAGGATGATCTGTTTAAAACCCCTTTGCGTTCAAGGATCATCAGCGATCCCAGATTATTGTTGTTTCACTTTCACAGCACGTTAAACATCACACTCTGGACAAACTGTGCAATCAGTAGAAATATTAAAGACTCTAGTTTTGATATTTGACCACTTAATAAAACATTGTTGATAAAACATTGTTGCAGTAACAGTAATTTAGTAATTTATGTCAGGAATGCAAAATTATAAATCCGTATTGTCAAATTTTGAATAGAAATTCACCACGCATTTATATTCAGTCACGTCAGCAGCAGTCACGTCACTGAACAGCGTCAATAAGGGATTATCCCGCTGTGGGCTTGCCCACACGAAACCCACTCGGGGCCCCCTGTGGGTTAGCCAATGCGGGCCCACAGCGGTTCTTGGGCTCCCGTGATGGTTTCCTGTGGGCAAGCCCACAGTGGGGTTGCCCACACGAAACCCGCTCGGGCCCTCTGTGGCTTATGCCCATGCGGGCCCATAGCAGTTTGGTCATTTGGGGCCCTGGGTTTGTTTTCTTTTCTGTTTTTTTTTTTTTACATGCAAATGTTGCACTAAATTAGATTTCTGTGACGATGACAGTAAAATGAAAACAATAAATTTTCCATAACAAAAATATAATGTGTGTGTTATGTGTATATTTATTATGTATATATAAATACACACACATGCATGCATATATTTAAGAATTTGTTTTATATTAAATATATTTATATATAATATAAATAAATGCTTGTATTTATATACATAAAAATATACACAGTACACACATATTATGTAAACAAGAGATTAATTGTTTGACAGCACTAATACCAATTAATCGCATCAATTTATATATACACTCACCTAAAGGATTATTTCATTATTTCATTATTTCATATATCATTCAGAACTGCCTTAATTCTACGTGGCATTGATTCAACAAGGTGCTGAAAGCATTCTTTAGAAATGTTGGCCCATATTGATAGGATAGCATCTTGCAGTTGATGGAGATTTGTGGGATGCACATCCAGGGCACGAAGCTCCCGTTCCACCACATCCCAAAGATGCTCTATTGGGTTGAGATCTGGTGACTGTGGGGGCCATTTCAGTACAGTGAACTCATTGTCATGTTCAAGAAACCAATTTGAAATGATTCAAGTTTTGTGACATGGTGCATTATTCTGCTGGAAGTAGCCATCAGAGGATGGGTACATGGTGGTTATAAAGGGATGGACATGGTCAGAAACAATGCTCAGGTAGGCCGTGGCATATAAACGATGCCCAATTGGCACTAAGGGGCCTAAAGTGTGCCAAGAAAACATCCCCCACACCATTACACCACCACCACCAGCCTGCACAGTGGTAACAAGGCATGATGGATCCATGTTCTCATTCTGTTTACGTCAAATTCTGACTCTACCATCTGAATGTCTCAACAGAAATCGAGACTCATCAGACCAGGCAACATTTTTCCAGTCTTCAACTGTCCAATTTTGGTGAGCTCGTGCAAATTGTAGCCTCTTTTTCCTATTTGTAGAGGAGATGAGTGGTACCCGGTGGGGTCTTCTGCTGTTGTAGCCCATCTGCCTCAAGGTTGTGCATGTTGTGGCGTCACAAATGCTTTGCTGCATACCTCGGTTGTAATGAGTGGTTATTTCAGTCAAAGTTGCTCTTCTATCAGCTTGAATCAGTCGGCCCATTCTCCTCTGACCTCTAGCATCAACAAGGCATTTTCGCCCACAGGACTGCCATATACTAGATGTTTTCCCCTGAAAAATTGCTTAAATTGCTTAAATCACCTTTCTTTCCCATTCTGACATTCAGTTTGGAGTTCAAGAGATTGTCTTGACCAGGACCACACCCCTAAATGCATTGAAGCAACTGCCATGTGATTGGTTGATTAGATAATTGCATTAATGAGAAATTGAACAGGTGTTCCTAATAATCCTTTAGGTGAGTGTATTTAGTTTTTGTTTACATAATATATGTATGTGTAGTGTGTATTTTAATTACAGTAGGTGGCCATTTAAAACGTTGGTTCTACCGCCGCTCGTACCGCCGCCGCGGCGTCTGCAAAGTGCATTTGCAGCTTTTGACCGCTGAGTAGCGCTTTAATCACAAGTTTTCAAACAAGCGCATCAAAGCACATTTTCGCAAATAGACGTCAGCTTTGCCTCACCGATGTGTTATATTTGACTGCAGTCGGGGAAAATTAAATAAAAAAATATTTAATATTCACAGATGAAAGTTTAGTCCTTATGAAGATATGTGCGTTTCTTAGAACGAATTCAAGCAGGATAAATATCAAGCCTATGAGCCTGTGCTTATATTTTCTCTACACCATATTTTAGATTTGACACATTTAAATAGTGTGCAGTATTATTTATATAATATGAATTATGTGTTATGTTATTCAAAAGAAATTGTGGTTTACTTTGCATCGGAGCATTAAAAGTGGTTGCATAGTGAGCTAGGCTTGCTGTTTTATAAATAATTTTCTTTATTTTAGTAAAACGTGAGGCACTGAATAATTTCGCTCCCATTATTTAGGCCTAATTAAAACAAGAAACGAAAAAATTAAACCTGCACAATTTAACTAAATCATTGAAACTCTAAAGAATGGACTGATTAATAAAACGTCCTCATGATTAAACTCAAGTTCTTGAAATACACACGATGTAAAAAAGAATAATGGACAACTTCAGTCTTCTTTACTTGCTTTCATGTAATTTAAGTAAAAATAATAAATAAATAAATAAATAAATAAATACATTGTAGCCGCATTCAAATGCAGGTTTGTATAATATTCCGTAAAATATCAGAGTCCAAGATTTGATCGGCGCGCATGTTGCTGAGTGCACATGCATTTATTCTTATTTGTCTACATATTTTATCTTCACTACAAATCTTGTTTGGTTTTATTTTGGATAATTGCATTTAAAAAAAAGATTTGCTTTGTAATGCATATGCAAAATGTGAATTATTATTCATACTCAAGTGTTTGTGCCAAAATTATTATGCGTGCATGACAGGGAGGCGCCCTCTCGGTCACGTGATTTTTTTTCCTGATAATGAAATAACTGAAAATCTGGGTGTCTCGCATACATGAGAAATATATCTACAGAAAGCTTGAAATGTCTTTTAAACAAATCAGTTCAAAACGAAAGCATTATGTAATCTGTGAAGGTGCATTTCTCTCTAAAGGCACGTCCATGTGGAGAGAGTCAGCACTGTGAATTTCATCTTGCAGCCGACAAGAAATCAATGGCGCTGCCCTTTTTTGTAATGTGTTTATTACCCTTGAGCGGATTGTATGAAAGCCCGCACAGGTCCAACTACTCCCGTGCAGGTCTTTTAAATACAGTCACAATATGCTGGGGGACGTGCGCATCTGTTTGTGCGCCAGACATTAAATCAATGCACCTGCCTCTGTTCTTCTCCTCTGACACTGCAGACTTGGCCTGTCTGATCAGTGTTATGGCTTTAAAAGACAATTTTACTATTTCTGAAAGCTGCCTTCGTAGCTTTGTACTAAAAATAAGTTCAAAGAATGAATCCTCTACTCAATCATTTAAATCACTTAAGCTGAGGTGTTTAATTGTTCTGTTGCTGTTGATTTCAGGAAATGTGCAACCTAATCCAGGCCCAGACTCTGCTATATGTCTCAATACCCCTGCTGATTTTAAATCCAGGGCTGGCCTTGGTTTTATTCACTTGAATGTTCGTAGTTTGATTGCAAAGATAGATATGATTCGTATTTGGGCACATTCAACTGAAGCTGATGTAATTGTTTTATCAGAAACTTGGCTAAGCAAATCTGTTCTGAATGAGGATATCAGTATTGATGGTTACAATGTATATAGGACTGATCGTCCCAGAAGGGGTGGGGGTGTCGCGGTATATATTAAAAATAAGTTTCGTGTAAATATGCTTCTCTCTAAATCAGTGAGTAAGCAATTCGAATTTTTAGCTCTTGATCTCGAGGTCTCTAGGACTCTCCACATTACGGTAGTTGGTTGCTATAGGACACCATCAGCTGTCAGGGATGCTCTGCCTTCTTTAATGCAGCTTTTATCAGGACTAAATCAGAACGAAATTGTAGTCATTGGAGATCTAAATTGGAACTGGTTACATCCAGTATCTGATGAATTTAAAGCTTATTGTGACTCGCTAAATCGCTTTCAGCTCGTTGACAGTCCCACTAGACCTAACCTGAAATGTCCAGATAAATCATCTTTAATTGATCTTATCCTAACCAACGTTCCTTACAAATACTCAGCAGCTTCTGTTTTTGCAAACGACATTAGTGACCATTGTGTTGTTGCCACGGTCAGAAACACAAAAATTCCCAAAACCAAGCCATGTATCATTATTAAGCGTGACACAAAACATTTTTCCGTACAAGGGTTTTTATATGACCTGTTTTATTTTGATTGGGATAAAATGTATCTTATTGCAGATGTTGAAAATGCTTGGAAATTTTTTTATGATGGTTTTAAAGAAATTGTTGACAAGCATGCTCACCTCAGAAAACATAGAGTAAAAGGCCGAAATAATGCATGGTTCACTGTAGATTTAGCCAACTCTCTTCATGAGCGTGATAAGGCCTGGGCAAAAGCCAGGAAAACAAGCCAGGATTCTGATTGGCTGCTTTTCAGGAGACTGCGTAATCTGTGCACTGTGGCTATCAGGAAGGCCAAAGCTGACCACTTTCTTATAGAAACTTCAAATAATTTAAATAACCCCTTAAAATTCTGGAAGACGATTAAATCCTTGGCTAGAAACAAAACTGGCATTGAGCTGCCACCTTGTATTCTTAAGGACTCACATAAATTATCTGATAAGGCTGAGATGCTTGGCTGTTTTAATGAGCATTTTATTGCCTCTGGTTTATTATTTGATTCCCTCAACACTTCACATCAGAATCATCCTAAAGGTAACTCTCATGATCATCCTGGAGTCAGTAATTCTTTTAGTTTTAAGCCACTTTCAGTTTCAGAAGTGCATAAAGCCCTCACACTTTTAGACATTAGAAAATCGGCTGGTCCTGATAATTTGGAGCCTTATTTTCTACAGTTAGCATCTGATTTTATTGCACCGCCTTTGACTTATCTTTTTAATCTTTCTCTGGACACAAATGAAATTCCACTTATATGGAAATCCGCATTTGTTTTTCCTCTGTTAAAAGGAGGCGACCCGACTGTTTTAAATAACTATAGACCCATCTCGAAACTGTCTGTCCTGGCCAAGGTTATGGAAACTCTGGTAAATGAACAATTGAAAGAGTTTCTAACTATCAACAATATTCTGTCTAATTTTCAATCAGGTTTTCGTAAAAAAACACAGCACAACTACAGCAGCCCTAAAAGTAGTAAATGATTTTATTGACTCTTTAGATAAAAAACAACATTGCGCAGCTCTCTTCATTGACCTATCGAAGGCTTTTGATACTGTGGATCATGCAATATTAAAACAAAGACTTCTCAGTGTCGGCTTGTCAGAACATACAGTTTGCTGGTTTGACAACTATCTATCAGGTAGATCCCAGTGCGTACAGGCAGATGGTCTCACTTCAAGTCCTCTTAGTATATCCAAGGGTGTGCCCCAGGGGTCAGTGCTGGGACCACTTCTATTTATTTTATATATCAACAATCTTGATCAAAATGTCTCCAACGCAAACTTTCATTTTTATGCTGATGATACTGTGATATACTGCTCTGCATCAACTCCAAACCAAGCTCTTTGTCAGCTTCAACTTGCTTTTGATACTGTACAATGTACCTTGTTCGATTTAAAACTTGTTTTGAATGACGACAAAACAAAACTTATGTTGTTCTCAAATGCAAAATCAAAGTCACGGAACCTTCTACCCATCACTACTTCTCAGGGCTCCGAGATTGAGTCTGTATCTCAATTCAAGTATCTTGTATACTAATTGATGATTCACTTTCTTTTAAACCTCACATTCAACAGTTGGTAAAAAAACTAAAGCTGAAATTGGGTTTTTATTTTAGAAACAAGTCATGTTTTTCCTTTGAGGCCAAAAGGAGGCTTGTTGCTGCCACTTTCTTGTCAGTGCTGGACTATGGCGATGTTATATACATGAATGCTTCCATCACAAGCTTGAAACTGTTGGATACTGTTTATCATGGAGCTCTTAGGTTTATCACAAACTGTAGAGCACTTACTCATCACTGTTCTTTGTATGATCGGGTTGGTTGGTCTGCATTGTCCACCCGTAGACTTAATCATTGGTACATTTTTATCTATAAGGCAATTCTTGGTCTACTTCCCCCATACCTCCAATCTTATATCGAAAAGAAAAGTACAGGAAGATATTGTCTTCGTTCTGAGGACTTATTATTATTATCTGTCCCTCAAGTCCGGACCGAATTGGGAAAAGGGGCGTTCAAGTATGCGGTCCCCTGCACTTGGAATCAGCTGCAAAATGTCCTGAATCTTAAGGATCCAGTTTCATTGGTTGATTTTAAATTACTTTTAAATAACATGGAAGCTACACAAATTGGCTGTAGATGTTATGACTGACTCAGTTATGACGGACGATCCTTGCTGTTGCTTATCGCTTGCGATAATATGTGAAATTCTGATTTCTTATGACTTTATAATTATTTATTAATTTTACAAATTGTTATATGTTGATGTTATATGTTATATGTTTTTATGTTTGTAATCTTGTTAATTGTGCTGCTGCCTGTCTTGGCCAGGACGCTCTTGGAAAAGAGATTTTTAATCTCAATGAGTTTTATTCTGGTTAAATAAAGGTAATAATAATAAAATCATTTGTTTATTAATAAATAATTAAAATGTCTCCTTTTTCACAATTATTGGGCTACTTCTGCCTGTGCTTTGGGGCAAACTTAATGCATGTGCTTGAGCGCGGAATATATTAAGGCTCATTATGGATTATAGATGTATAAATCTTATCAAGATTAAACCAGAAAAACATAAAATAAATGAACAAAAACTATTTTTAATGTTTGGGCTCATAAACATTAGATCACTCACACCCAAAGCAGTTATTGTAAATGAAATGATCACAGATAATAGTTTTGATGTACTCTGCTTGACTGAAACCTGGCTAAAACCAAATGATTATATTGGTCTAAATGAGTCTACTCCACCAAACTACTGTTATAAACATGAGCCCCGTCAGACTGATCGTGGGGGAGGTGTTGCAACAATATATAGTGATATTCTCAGTGTTACCCAGAAAACAGGATACAGGTTTAAATCATTTGAAATACTTATGCTTAATGTTACACTGTCAGATATGCAAAAGAAATCTATCGTATCTCTTTCTCTGGCTACTGTGTATAGACCACCAGGGCCATATACAGAATTCCTAAAAGAATTTGGAGAATTCCTCTCAGACCTGTTGGTTACCGCTGATAAAGTGCTAATTTTCTGAGATTTTAACATTCATATTGATAATACAAATGATGCATTAGGACTTGCATTTACAAACTTATTAAACTGTTTTGGAGTAAAGCAAAATGTCACCGGGCCCACTCATCGTTTTAATCATACGCTAGATTTAATTATATCGCATGGAATCGATCTTACTGACATAGATATCGTACCTCAAAGTGATGATGTTACTGACCATTTCCTTGTATCGTGCATTTTGCATATTGATGATAATAACTATATAGCTTTGCGTTATCGTCCGGGCAGAACTATTGTTCCAGCCACCAAAGACAGATTCGCAAATAACCTGCCTGATTTATCTCAACTGCTCTGTGTACCCATAAATACGCATGAACTAGACAAAATGACTGGCAACATGGGCACTATCTTCTCTAATACATTAGAAGCTGTTGCCCCCATCAAATTGAAAAAGGTTAGAGAAAAACGTACTGTGCCATGGTACAACAGTAATACCCACGCTCTCAAGAAAGAAACTCGTAGTCTTGAGCGCAAATGGAGAAAAACTAACTTGGAAGTTTTTAGAATTGCGTGGAAAAACAGTATGTCCAGCTATAGACAGGCTCTAAAAACTGCCAGGGCCGAGCATATCCACAAACTCATAGAAAACAACCAAAAAAATCCAAGGTTTTTATTTAGCACAGTGGCTAGATTAACAAATAACCAGACGCCACCCGATCTAAATATTCCCTCACAGTTAAATAGTAATGACTTTATGAATTTCTTCACTGATAAAATAGATAACATCAGAAATACAATAACAAATGTAGATTCCACAGCATCTAATATTTTAGTTTTATCCATCGCACCCAAAGATAAACTGCAGTGCTTTACAACTATAGGACAGGAAGAGCTAAATAAACTTATCACTGCATCTAAACCAACAACATGTTTATTAGATCCTGTACCCACTAAATTACTGAAAGAGTTGTTACCTGTAGCAGAAAAACCGCTTCTCAATATTATTAACTCGTCGTTAACTTTAGGTCACGTTCCAAAACCATTCAAGCTGGCGGTTATTAAGCCTCTTATTAAGAAACCACAACTAGATCCTAGTGAACTGGCAAATTACAGACCCATTTCAAATCTTCCCTTTATGTCTAAAATTTTAGAAAAAGTTGTGTCTGCTCAATTGTGCTCCTACCTGCAAAAAAATGATCTCTATGAAGAATTTCAGTCGGGTTTCAGGCCCCATCATAGCACAGAAACTGCACTTGTTAAAATTACAAATGACTTGCTTCTTGCTTCAGATCAAGGCTGCATCTCATTGCTAGTTTTACTTGATCTTAGTGCTGCATTTGACACCATAGATCACAACATACTCATAGATAGATTACAAAACTATACAGGTATCCAAGGGCAGGCTTTAAGATGGTTTAGATCCTACCTGTCCGATCGCTACCACTTTGTTTATTTAAATGGGGAGTCATCTCATTTATCACCAGTAAAATACGGAGTGCCACAAGGATCTGTCCTAGGTCCTCTGCTATTTTCAATATACATGTTGCCCCTTGGTAATATCATTAGAGAAAAAAAACGGGATTAGTTTCCACTGTTATGCTGATGATACTCAACTATATATCTCAACAAGACCAGGTGAAACTTTAAAACTATCTAAGCTAACAGAGTGTGTTAAAAATGTAAAAGATTGGATGACCAATAATTTTCTCCTATTAAATTCAGATAAGACAGAGATATTACTTATTGGACCAGAAAACATCACACAGAATCTCGCAGACTACAATTTGCAATTAGACGGATGTACTGTTACTTCCTCTACTGTCAAAAATCTGGGTGTTATATTAGACAGTAACTTGTCTTTTGAAAATCATATTTCCCATGTTACAAAAACAGCATTCTTCCATCTTAGAAACATTGCCAAGCTACGAAACATGTTACCTGTTTCTGATGCAGAAAAGCTAGTTCATACATTCATGAGCTCTAGACTGGACTATTGTAATGCACTTCTAGGTGGTTGTCCTGCATCCTCAATAAACAAGCTACAGGTAGTCCAAAATGCAGCGGCTAGAGTCCTTACCAGGTCAAGAAAATATGATCATATTACCCCAATTTTACAGTCTCTGCACTGGCTACCTATTAATTTCCGTATCAGTTACAAAATATTATTACTTACTTATAAGGCCCTTAATGGCTTAGCTCCTGCATACCTAACTAGTCTTCTACCACGCTACAACCCATCACGCTCCCTAAGGTCACAAAACGCTGGACTTTTGATAGTACCTAGGATAGCAAAGTCCACTAAAGGAGGTAGAGCTTTTTCGCATTTGGCTCCCAAACTCTGGAATAGCCTTCCTGATAATGTTCGGGGTTCAGACACACTTCCTCTGTTTAAATCTAGATTAAAAACACACCTCTTTGGCCAAGCATTCAAATAATGCATCTCATAATTTTGGACTGCAGTTATATCTGATCAAATGCGCATTATTATTCTTTAACTTGGGTTAAACTAATTAATTTTACTTGGCTGGAACAGCAGCTACGCTAATTATGTCTCTATTTGTTTCTCTGTTTTGCCACGGGATTTACATCCCGTGGTAACTAGGATTTACACAAGCTCCAGTCTGGATCCAGAACACCTGAGAAGAGATGATGCCAACCCCTCAGAGGACCTCAGATGATGCTAACCCAGAGACAACATACAGAACTACCACATTATGCTATAAGTTTGATTGCATAATTGCTGTTAATAGTGTTAATCGTCTGTTTGTTTATGTCTTTTATTGATTTTTCTGAACATTTCTGCCGTATACACATAAACTGACAGTCACCACTGATAAGCTACTACTAAATATTGTAGAAACTTAATTTTCTGTAAAGTTGCTTTGCAATGATCTGTATCGTAAAAAGCGCTATACAAATAAACTTGAATTGAATTGAACTTGAATTATAGATGTAAATTTAAAATTACAAACCTGCGATTAGTTGAATAATGACAAATGAATGACTAGTAACTAGAAAAATCTTATGTGGGAGGTAGACCTATTAAATACCCTCTAGACATCTCTGTTAAAGTTTTTAAAGCATTTAATAGGCGTTTGCATAAATTCTTCTTTCAGAACGGTCTGTAATGGAGAGATGTCTTAACATAGATTTTTCCTCTGAAACACAAAAACGAAAATTGAAATAAAATTGATATTTTATGTTTTGAGAATGGCCAGTCCTTCTCTGCAGATATTGTGCTTCTGGTTTGTGCATTTTAAATCACATAAGGTCTACAAAATATATAAAAACTCTTGTGTTTTTGTCACGTCTGTAAAAAAAAAGCCTATAAAACATGTTCATAAACGGATACTTTACTGATGTCTGGACTCTGTTTGAGATTTAGAGAAACTTCAATATATTGTTCATCAATAGGCTACATTCTGGGAAAATTTATATTTCACACTCTAAAAAATATTGTATGGACGCAACAAAATAAAACGGCCGACGCTCCACTCAGGGCTCGTAGTTCTGATTGGGCTCAACCCTCCCCAGCACGTTTGAGACACGCTGCCGAGCAGCGGAGCGGTGTTATTCTGACTGGAGCGAGGAGAGGATTTTTTAAAAGTCGGAGCGTCGTGGTTTTCACTCGCTCCAGCACCGCTCCATTACAAGTACAATTCATGCCAACAGCCCGTAATATAACTGCATATTTAGCAAGAATTCACATGATAAACATATTTAGCTATAGCTTGATACACATAATCTCTCCGATCAGAAGGTTATAATGACGGCAATAGTCGAGCGTTAAAGGCTAGTTCTCAAGGAGTTTGTCTTCCTTTTACTGATTATTTTCGGGTTAAAGCACGATTTAAACAGATACAGCACATTCGCACGTAATCGCTGTCGCAATAATGCATTCAAACTAATGTAATTTTACAGTGCTGCTTCGTCTGTAACTGATTTTAAAATCTGTAAGAAATGCATCGATCTGTAGATAAAATAACTGACGAAAATGTACTGTTATTTTCATCACAAACAAAATTTGCACAGCAGAATGCAGCAATTATACCTTTTAATGCTGACAATTTTATTAGCTTGGCGTTTGGTAGGAAAAAAAGTTTGCACACAATAGCCTAATCCCCTTTGAAACTTTCCTGTTATTTTATTTATTTATTATTTTATTTTTATAGGCTACGTTATGAACATAACATTTCAGCTTTATCCACGGAGCGAGTGCGGAGCAGTGAATAGTGAACGCGGAGTGGAGTGATTATTAAATACTCGGAGCGCGGAGGGAAATTGTTGCCGCTCCACTCTCACATACTCTGCTGCCGAGTGAGAGATGTTTCACCCTAGAAATGAACAAGACCGTCCGGTGTAGACACGGTTAGACAGTGTCTGCTATATTTACAAATAATTGATATAAGAAATAAAAATAAATACATAACAGCGGCATAACAAGATGAAAATATAGACTAGAAAATATATTTACACTTGCTCTGTCCTACGTCCATGACACTGACTCACTGCGGAGCTGGCAGTTTTAATCTGAACAGCTCTTTACGCCGAGTGGATGGTTAGATGCATGATGGGCTAGTATTAAAAAACTAAAATAAAAATTAATAAATAAAATAAAGGTCTTTCCAGCATGAAGGTAATAACATTACTGCTTTTTTAATCATCTTGACTCAGTGACTCAGTTATAAATTTGACTGGTAAATGATAAAGAATTATATAAAAACTTGTTTTGAACAATTTATTTGTCATTTGAATATTGATTTTAAGTAGGGAGGCAAAAAAAAAATCGATTTAAATCATAAATCGGATTTTTTGTGAAAAAAAAAAAAAATCGGGGATTTTTTTTAGGCCATCGCCCAGCCCTGATGCAACAGTTTTTTTTTTTTTTTTTTTTTTTAAGTTAAGGCAACTTCCTCTGAAATTAAGTTATAATAACTAATAAACTTTATTGCGCTATACAGTAGTCAACATTTGAAGTGGATCAAACCTTTCTTTAAAGTTGTTTTAAAACCAATATGTCCTAAAAACCTGTTCTGCAAGTATGAAACCCTCATAAGACACTGTCCATATGAAAGACCAAGAATTTCACACCTTTATCTCAACCCCCACAAGCTATACAGAACTACCCCAAAACCCCCAGCCCCCTCCAGCTGAACTGAACTCAGTCTGTTTTTTGGCTGTGAGGAATGGTGTGTTGTCAGGTTACTGGGTTGAAACATGCCTGCACTCACATCAACCCTACTCTTTTTATTCATTATTTTCTCGCAGCCCATATTATTATTACCACTAGACCATAATAATATCAAATTATCAATTGATATTTAATCATTATTTTTTGAGAAAATCGTAGACGTTTGTGAACGTAGACATTTGAGGAAGGCTTTAAGACCAAACGGAATCCTCTGCCAGCTGCTTCCGCTTCACAGCGCGTGACTCGCGCTCACTGACCCAGCTTCACCATCCACGTTTGGATTTTATAAAATCAGTTTGAGGTGAATACAACTTACTGATCATGAGCCCAACATTTAGCAAGGCGGGAAAATAATCAGTCTACCTGAAGAAAGACGTATTTCATTGAGCTAATGCTGTTAAATAGAGTAATAATAATAATAATAACAAAAAAAAAAAAAAAAACACTGTAGGCTATTCTTAAACTTGGAGCTCATTATATTGAAGTACAAATCCAAACACCAGAAGCAACCTACACTCTGTGTTCTTTCATTGAAAAGTATGCATTTTATTTTTTCACAGGCTATGTGGTTGAAATAATATTTTAGTTGAAAACTTTAAGTGCCATTGTTTACCAAAAAATGCATCATAGAAATGTTTTATAGACCTTCAGTTGTTATGCTTTAAAATCCAATGGACAGACATAGGCCTATACTATTGTACATTACAAATATTTGGATCGTCCCTTATTTTCTTAAAGAGTAAATACTTATTTTCTTCAAGAATAAACATTATAAATAAAGAATAAAAGAAAGAACCTCTGTTAGTCCTTATTTTCCATTTCTGAAGTTAATTTGCAACTCTAATGATGATGTGACTCCCCTGACAGTGGCATGTTCCTCAAAAAAATAAAATAAAAATAAAATAAAACCTTGTTAGAGCTATGTGAGCAATTAATTGTTTAAAAAAAAAAAAGTGTGTGCTTGGTTTCCGAAATGGAAAACGAATACAGCTCGTAAAAAATGATATGATGAAAAAGTCATGATAACATATTATTAATTCATAGAAATAATTTAAGCAATTAAAACCTTTTTTTTAAAAAAATACCATATTTAACTTGAATTTCAATACTATTAAACTGACTTTAAAATCTCAAGGAGTTTACAAGTTGAAACGGTAAAATGTCACAGTGCATATTAAATAGTCTAAATTAACTTGTATATTTTATAGTATCTGAAGACCTTGATTGCATCTTAGCATAAAACTAACAATACATTTTGACTTTTTTTTAATGAACAATTCCTGTATATAATACGTGACAGCAACCTTTATATCAAACATTTTGAAATCGTCCTCAGCTGAGCATCGCGGGAGGCAGATTGAGCGTGCGGAATGAATGTGATGCACAGTCATTTTCAGATGCAATGGAAAAATAAAGCTTCACTTTGCAACAAATCCTTTAAATTAAACAAATTCATCAGAACAGAACAAGAATTACAAATATATAATTCTAATGGATAAATATAATTGCAGTATATAATAATATAGGCTTATAAACAAAACAAAAATAATAATTTAAAATAATTTAAAGCGATACAAGGTTGGGCTTATCTCTCTCATTTGGGACAAATCCAAACAGGTTGCACATTTGAAGCTAAACTCTTATTCATGAGGTAAAATAGGCTTTGGATTTCACACGTGTTTCAGTATCGACGGGAAACAAAATCAGAATGAGTAAAAATATGCCAAAGTGGACCCCTGCTCGCACCGCATGGCTCGGTGAACGACTGCTGTTTCCAATGAATATGTGCGCGTGAGGCACCAGCGCGATCAAAGTCACAATTCACAATTTTTGGTCACACAGTAAAGGCATAATTCAAAAATGCAAAGTGTTAGCAGTTTGAATAATCAAGAATAATAACAGAGTGAATAAGAATTATTTGTAAATGCTGGACCGTTCTCATTTCGCTCTGCAAATGGAACCTGAAGATTATTATTATTTTTTTTTAACCAAGAATGAACCGAAATTAAAACATTTACTAATTATAACGTAAATGTAACATTTACTAATACAAAACACAAAACATTTAATCCATGTATAAGGTCTTTCTTTAAATTTTTGATGAGTAGCCTAAGACTATCCTATTTTTTAATGGCTTTTAAGGATGTTATAATGTATATTATAATGTTATTGCTGTTTTACGTCTTCCTTTCATTTTACAATTACATTAATTTCACAATCCGTCCCTTTGCGCCACCTGGCGGTAGTTTCGCGAATGATTTTAACACGGCACTGACTTGCAGTTAACGCCGCAGCCCTGCGGCGGCGGTATTACCCATTTTGGATGTCTACCTACTGTATATATATATATATATATATATATATATATATATATATAGATATATATATATATATATATATATATCTATATATATATATATATATATTCGGTAGTCCACCAAAGGTGAGCGTAGATGAACCCAAGTGCAGTTTATTTATAAGGTACAATCCAAAATCCAAACAATAAACAAAGACTTGACGAGGTATAAACAGACTTGACTCTCCAACAGCAGGTACATACGTTAATACACGACAAGGCCCAAATGGCAAAAACATGACTACTTATAACAAACAATACAGGTCACATGACAAGAACAAACCAATGGGAAACAGGACACATGACTAAGACAACCAATCAGAACATGACAGATTGTAAAGAATAACCAATAGCAGGAATCGAAGAGGGCAAGGAAAGCTTGACACAAACAGCATAAATCAAACTACAAAATAAAAGACATGAAAACAATGAACAAGAAACAACACCCAAAACAGACCTTACATTCCCCCCCCCTCAAAAAGGCGGCTCCAGATGCCTAAACCACCCAAAACAACAAAAGTCCAGGAGGGTGGTGTAGCAGAAGTATGGATGGAGGGCCAGGCCCGTGAAGAGGAACAGGACCTTGAGTGTAGAGCAATGGCGGGCCTGGAGCTAGGAGCAGTGTTGGATCGAGATCATGAGGCAATGACAGACATTGGAGCAGAGGGGGACCTGGGCCGTGAAGCAGAGCCAGAGAATTGAACAGAGGGGGACCTGACCCGTGGAGCAGTGACAGACAATGGAGCTGAGGCGGAGCAGTCCTAGCGGGTAGCCATGGCGGTGCAGGCCTAGCGAGGGGCCATGGCGGTGCAGGCCTAGCGGGGGGCCATGGCGGGTCAGGCCTAGCGGGGGCCCATGGCGGTGCAGGCCTAGCGGGGGCCCATGGCGGTGCAGGCCTAGCGGGGGGCCATGGCGGTGCAGGCCTAGCGGGGGTCCATGGCGGTGCAGGCCTAGCGGGGGGTCATGGCGGGTCAGGCCTAGCGGGGGCCCATGGCGGTGCAGGCCTAGCGGGGGCCCATGGCGGTGCAGGCCTAGCGGGGGCCCATGGCGGTGCAGGCCTAGCGGGGGGCCATGGCGGTGCAGGCCTAGCGGGGGCCCATGGCGGTGCAGGCCTAGCGGGGGGTCATGGCGGGTCAGGCCTAGCGGGGGCCCATGGCGGTGCAGGCCTAGCGGGGGCCCATGGCGGTGCAGGCCTAGCGGGGGCCCATGGCGGTGCAGGCCTAGCGGGGGGCTATGGCGGTGCCCGCAGAGCAGGAAGCCATGGTGGAACAGAGATGAGGACCAGGGCCGTCGCTAGTGGGGTGAAAGGTGGTGACGATTATAGGGGCCCACGGCTGAGGGGGGGCCCCGGTGATTTCGACCGACTGCCCGAGACCAGCATAAGAAGAAGGCCTTGCGCGTCGTCACGAAATCTTATCAATTGCACGTGTTTTAAGTCTTGCCAATTTAAACATTCAAAACAGTGCATTCAAACACAAGACGCGGAAAAACTCAACTGAGAGTTCACACGCCGAGTTCATTATGCACACGGAGAGCCGCGCAAACACCAAACCGAGCTATTCTTCGCTTCATCCCGTGCCTGAACGAACAAATACACCTTACCAGTTTAAACATACAAACACAAAAATACGTGAAAAGCTAAATTCAGCACCCGCGCGCTGTTCTGTGCACACAGCACGCACAGAGATCCGCATCTCACAGTCCTTGAACACCGAATTGAGTTTGGTCTCTTCTTGCTCTTAAAATAAAACATACATACAAAAACTTGTCTTTGCGAGTATCCTCTCAAAAATGGTCGGTTATGTCTAAAGTGAAAGTAAACAGTTGAGAAAGAAATCAGATGTGTATCATATTGGATGTATTATCTCTTAAAGTGACCGCGCCTAATTTACTAGCTGCTGTCAGTGTCCTTAATGTTAATCCAATAAATTAAATGGGAGAAAATTATTTACTGCTCTTTACTGAATTACTTTGAATTAATATTAAATAATCTTTAATTTATACATTGAAGACCATGCAATCCTATTTACATTTGATTATTCAGTTTCTGTACCTGGACACCTACAACCTTGAAAAAACTTAAGCATTGTTACATTTGTGCTATTTACACAATTTCAAACAGGGCCCACGGGTACAACCTGCACCGGGGCCCCGCAAACCCCAGCTACGGCCCTGATGAGGACAGACCACTTGGCCATGACAGGACAGACAGTGAGTTCATGAGCGGCTTCCATGGCCATGACAGGACAAGCAGTGAGTTCATACATGACCTCCTTGGCCGTGGCAGGACAGGCAGAGAGTTCTTGGACGGCCTCCTTGGCTGTGGCAGGACAGGCAGAGAGTTCATGGACGGCCTCCTTGGCTGTGGCAGGACAGGCAGAGAGTTTGAAGGTGGGCGCCACCACCTTGGGAGGTGCTGCAACGGAAACCATCTCCTCTGGAGATTCTGCAGTGGACGCTGCTGCCCTCTGGGGCCACTGGAGGGTGTTCATAGTTAGGAGCGGCCTCAGGTGCAGACTCGTGGACAGGAGAGATCACTGGAGTGCAGTGTGCAGCCCACACGCTCAAAATGGCGACTGCCATTACTGGAAGTACTGAGGCCACGGGAACAGTCTCAGTGACTGCCAAGACTTTACGAGACTCAGGCATGGCGGCCATCTTGGCCGGGGACTCTGGCGTGTGATGAGCAGGACCTGGAGTAGCGGGCATGATGTTAGCAGACCTCAGAATAGCAGGCATGACATAAACACAGACAGCAGGTACATACGTTAATACACGACAAGGCCCAAATGGCAAAAACATGACTACTTATAACAAACAATACAGGTCACATGACAAGAACAAACCAATGGGAAACAGGACACATGACTACGACAACCAATCAGAACATGACAGATTGTAAAGAGGAACCAACAGCAGGAATACAAGAGGGCAAGGAAAGCTTGACACAAACAGCATAAATCAAACTACAAAATAAAAGACATGAAAACAATGAACAAGAATCAAAACCCAAAACAGACCTTACAATACATTTATATAATAATATTCTTATATTTTATATATAAATATATTTAATATATAAACATAATTTTTTTCTTAAATATATACATGCATGTGTTTATATTTATATACATTTACATTTAGTCATTTAGCAGACGCTTTTATCCAAAGTGACTTACGAATGAGGACAATGGAAGCAAATCAAAACTAACAAAAGAGCAATGATATACAAGTGCTATAACAAGTCCCAGTTAGCTTAACGCAGTACATGTAGCACTTTTTTATTATTATATAATAAAAAGAAATCCGGTAGAATAGAAAAATAATAGAGCAATATTGTTAGAGGTCTTTTTGCTTTTGTAATTTGTATAATAAATAAAAAGAAAATAGATAGAATGCAAAAAGAATAGAGCAGCTAGTGTTATTTATTTATTTATTTATTTTGAGAAAACAAGCAGTTAGTAAATGAATAGAGTGCAAGTCTAAAAGGGGCAAGTTTATTTAAGAATAGAATTAGAATAGAGTGCTAGAGTTAGAGGGTCAAATAAAGATGGAAGAGATGTGTTTTTAGTCATTTGTTGAAGATGGCTAAGGACTCAGCTGCTAGGATTGAGTTGAGCAGGTCATCCAGCAGGAGGGAACATATAATTTAAAAGTCTGTGAAAGTAATTTTGTGACTCTTTAAGATTGCACAATAAAGTGATGTTCACTTGCAGAACACAAGCTTCTAGAGGCACATAAGTCTGAATTAATGCATTTAGGTAAAGGGGTGCAGAGTCAGTGGTGGTTTTGTAGGCAAACAATATATTTAAAACAATATAGCATAATGCAATACCTCGGCTACACACGCTTATTAAATCTTGTTATCATTAATGTATGGCTGTTCATAACTGAGAGAGATGGAGAGAGAGAGAGAGACGTTAGCGTAGCCTACTGTATGTACTCATAAAGATGATCACTGTCAGATGTAGTCAGCCAATAGTTTAATAATCAATTATGAAAATATATAGTGAATGTAAAAATATAGCCCATAAAATATTAAGGTAACTTATTAATGTAATTATGATTTCTCTTGACTGTATAGTTAACTTCAGTGTTGGGGGTAATGCATTACAAGTAACGCGAGTTACGTAATCAGATTACTTTTTTCAAGTAACTAGTAAAGTAACACATTACTTTTTAATTTACAAGAAAATATCTGAGTTACTTTTTCAAAAAAGTAACGCCAGTTACTTTGTATTCCCATTTTTTGACTGACAAGCCTCCTGTTCCCATATTGGGAGAAATCGGAAGTATGGAGGCGTTGTGTGCGCTGTGTGAACATGATGTTACTGTAGTTCTAGATTAATGTGAATGTGCATTAATTCATCCCACTCACAAAAAAACAAAAAACAAAACAGATTTAGTATTCATAAAAATTAATCAAAACAGTGAAATGCAAACTCAGAATATGACGCAAACCTGCAATAACTAAATATATTAAATAACACAAATGTATCTATTCCCATTTTATTAACAGTGACTTTGCTGCTGACCTTTAATGATCCAGTTCAACCATACTAATAATCAAAAATGACTTTAGATAAACTAACAATTGTGCTTCATTGTTTTTTTTTTTTTTTTATTGCTGAAGAGTGTTAAACCTTCTTCTCCTGTGTTCTACTGTACAGACGTGAATTTACTTTTCCTTCAGCCTGAGGTTTATTCATTACACTTTTTGGTGTGAAAGGGCTTTTACATTTGCTATAAATAGAACTTCTTATATTAAAAACAATCAAGCCCTGCTCATATTTAAAAAGTAACGTGAAAGTAACGCAAAAGTAATGTAACTCATTACTTTCCATAAAAAGTAACTAAGTAACGTATTTAGTTACTTTTTTAGGGAGTAACGCAATATTGTAAGGCATTACTTTTAAAAGTAACTTTCCCCAACACTGGTTAACTTGCATGTTCATTCATACATACCTATGTAATATTTAACTGATACATTTTTTTTCTTTGTTCTCCCTTTTCCATTCTCAGATATTTAACCATATACCATATAGTAAATCATTTTTTCAACTTTAGTTTTAAACCATTAAGATAATGTTTGTCTTCTCTCTTTAGAGTAGTGATTGCCATGTAGTGCTGACGGCAGAGTTAAGCTCCAACCCCAATCCTGGACTGCTGAAGCAGCTGATAAAGGTCTTCAGGATCACCACAAACTTCCAGGCAGGTGTGGACCAAGCTGCAGTGTGTCTGGGAACCGGAATCTTTTATTTTTTTTTAAATAATCTTTAATAATATAATAAACACAAAATAATGCGACAGGCCCTCGCGGATGTTTGTCGCCGTGTGGCACACAAACAGAACCAAAACACAAAAAACAAAGTCCAGGCCGGGTCCTCTCTCATCTAACACTGTCATAACTCCAGGGAAAGAGCTTCTTCCGGAGCTCCTCCGTGGGACTCGAGACCTGTGAGCGGCGCAGGTGTCACATATTAGCATGTACTTCACCGGCCTCGCTCCGTTCCCACAACTCTCGGCCCTGCCCCTGTCGTCACAAATACATACAAAAGTATGTAATGTTATTTTACATTTTATTATTCAATTTCTGAACCAGAACACCTACTAACTCATAAACCTAAAGCATTGTTTTTTTTTTTTTGTATCTTTGTACTATTTATTTATGTGCTATTGCTTATAATTTGTTCATTTGTTCTTATTTACTGACTGCTCACTTGTCTTCAGTTGGAATCGAGAATTGTAAAATTGATCTGTTATCTATCATTTTGATATCAAAAACAATGATAACACAATTATTATTATTATTATTTATTTATTTATTTATTTATTTTTTGTGACAGGGCAAGTAAAAATTTGAACCACTGTAGAGCTCTTATGACCAAATCACGTATGTGAATCTTCAGTTGATAGTTTTCAGTCACGTGACTGGTTCGAAGACCTGCCGGGAAAAACATCCATAGAACAGCAGCACAAGCCTGTCGATTTTGTATTTGTTCTCTCAAAACATTAAAACACAGATATGTGAACAAAATGCAAGTAGGCTATTGGCCATTAGCAATCCATATAAATCACCCACCGCAATATTTCAATCACTAAAAACAGCAGTACATTCTAAAACATTTAATGTTAAGACACTTAAAGTGCCTTTAAAACAGTGGTACCAGATAGGTGTCATGCCATACTTTAACAAAGAACATTTTCACTGACTTTAGTTTAGCCAGAGTTCAAGCACTCTCAAAAACTTCCATTATAATCACTGAAACTGTTTACATTGTGAAACAAATCTATTACTTACATCCGTACTCATATCTGCACTTTGTTGTTTCTGATAAGAGAATTTGCCAGAGAGCAGAATTCAGTCAGCAACATTTTAGTTTGCTTCAGGACATGCAAATGTGTTTTAGTTTAGATGCAATTTTTCCCAGTTATGTTAGATTCCGTTTAATTGAATTTAGCTATAATTTTCAGTGTATTTTTCGTAAACGATAATAACAAAGTGAATGATTGTGTTTCCTAGATTCTTCCAGACAATCTTTCATGAAGATAGCGTTTAACTCCACCACTAATCTGTCTGACCCGACAGTAAGAGACAACGTGCTTAAAGAGGTGAGAACGTGGTGTTTGTCTCTTATCGCAGCCTGATGCATCGCTATAATACTAATGAATCGTTCCTGTAATTAAAGTCAGTGCTGGCTCTGAGAGGAATCCCTAATGTGACGCTGAGCTGGTCTCAAAACCTTGAAGAAGCAGTGATCCATAATCTGCACAAAAACGGTGAGTCTGTTTTTACAACCAGCGATCTAATGTGAAAGAGAAACATTGTAAAATCCAGAAACAATGTAAAACTCTGTGATTTTCATTTCTAGATGCCTGCTGAAGCAGATCTCAGACTCTGGGACTTCTCTGAGGAGTAACAGCCATCATGAGTTTAATTTCATTATATTATATTCATTATATCCATCTCACAGTCACTGCAAACATGCTGTTTTTATTAACTCTCTGAAACATGAAGAAACATGAAGAAAAAGAAAGGGGAAAAAATACTCAAGTTTTAAGATTTATTTTTGCTAAATAAAATACAATACAATAAGTAAATGATGCATGAATTGTGAATGAAAATAAAAGGGAAAAGACACTTAATGTTAATAAATAAAAATATAAACACGTAAATATAAAATCCCTAAACTTTCTTCTTCCCAGAATTATGTATTTTTATTTTATGTATTTTATAAAAAATGTATCATGCATCAGATGGTTAAATAGTGCTTAAATAATGTAAATGTTACAAAATATTATAGAGCTTTGTGTGCTTTTCATGTCAGAAATATTCATACAGAAACATCATTTATTTACTTAATTGAAAGTACTGTAGTTTAATTCCACCTAAAGGTTTTTTTCCCCCAGATTATTTTTAGAATTGATTTTTATCTACTACATGCAACACATGCTATCAGGTCATCATGCAAAACATTTATTTTCAACATTTACTAATTTTAATAAAATTCAAAGACAACATTAAAAGTGATCTGACATAATCTCATCCGTCTATTTCCTTGAATTTCTCAGCATCAATTTCTCAGTAACTCTTACAAACTTATAATGAGGAGCTATTTTATAATTCATGCTTGTCACTATAAAACACGTCCTAAGATTTAACAGATTCAACACATAAACACACAAGCACTCAATGATCAGAGAAAATTACAAAAAAAAGATAATCAATCGGTCACCAAACCTGTCATTACTGAAGCTGTTCTTCACACTGTGGCTGAAGCATCACGTGTCACTGCTGGTCATATGTTAGTTTATATTCTGCTTTCCTAGTTTCTAATTCAACTGCTCATTACTTTATCTTGTGTTGAAGCGCTCGATTTTAAGGACAAACAGGTAACGTGACACAAATGTTAAGACTCTGATTCTGACTCCCAGCCCACATTTTCCGTGTGACGTCACACAGCGAGACAAACAGTAAGAAAATCATTGGGATTCATAGACTGCAAACTGACCATAAAATCACTTCATCGTCGTGCTTATAGAAGCTGCTGGTCCAGATTGTGGGACTTCACACAACAGGACAGGTCAGTTCAGTTAATTTATTATGAAATAAATATGACAATATGTAATTTGTGGCAACAGTTATTGAATACAAAACATAGAGTATCAAAACCATAAAATAAAATAAAATAAAAAACAAAATAAAATATCTTTATTAATAAAGTCTAGCAATAAAAAACTTATTTTGATTTAATGTAAATATTAATAAATAAACTGTTCTAAAATGTTAATCTACAGCGCAGCGTTTTGAATTGCAGAATGTTTTCCAGGTTTTAATGCGTTTAAAAGGAAAATCTATGATCTTGTGACTTAACTGACACGTAAAACACTGTCAAATGGACCTCAGTCATTACTGAAGCTGGGAAAGGGTTCCTCTCACCTTCAGGCTCCCTGACATTAAAATAAGACTTTATTTGTAATAGTCTCTGTCATATTTCACATCTTTTTTTCTTCCCAACATTACCGAGGAATATTTGATAAGAACTTCTCTGTGAAATGAAGCTGATCATCCAGTGCTGGCTGTTATCATTTGGTACATAAGACTTTCTTTAAATTATTGAAGTCGAAACAATGCAATTCAAATAATCAGACTTGTATGATTTTGCTGAAGATAAAGTTTATAAACTATATAAACTCATTCAGTCATTTTTATAAACACATTTATCTTTGCACCCTTTTTCATGCCTTTTTATAAATAGGGAAATCACCGTTTGCATTTTTCAGTCACATGAATCTGACACCGACTGCTTTACAAAACAAATGCAACATAATTTGGATGCTTATTTGCCTTAAATATACGTGTTTTTTTTTTTTTTTTATCGGTCTCATTAAATATCTATTGGACAGCCCTTTTTCTGTTCAGGAGCAGGCAGATGGCACTAAAGGTAGAGCAACTTTTTGAGGCACCTGTTTATTATTTATTTATTTATTTATTTTCACATGCACTTACACGTTATAGCCTACATTTACTTAGCAACAGTTATCTTAATAACCTTTATGTATTTTACAACAAAAACAACAATGTATTTAATTAATTTTATCTATCATTTTTATAAATAAGGATATACCCATGATCCCAAATTTTGTCAGTTTTGTCAGATTTAGTTCCAAAATTATACTCCCACCAATAATTCACAATGTTTTTTTTTTTTTTGTTGTTGGTTGTTTGTTTGTTTTGTTTTGTTTTTTACCTTTTTCTGAATTTTGCTATCAAAAAGACAATTAAATTTTTTAATAACTAGGATCACACATTTACAATATTGTATGACTTTAGATGACAACAGTCATACGTGACAGAAAAAAAAACAAGCAGAAAGCTTTATTATTATGTCTTATCAAATTTTGACACATACTGTTTATGCAACGTATACTTTGTTTTTAAAATGAAGACCATATTACAAACATTCTTTTACCGCGGATTTTGCGCTAACATTTTTTCAACATTTAGCACAAGCGAAGTCCACACTTTCTTCTCTCATTCAGGCATGTTTATTGCATGCTAGCCAGTAAATTTGAGCAGTACTGCTCTTTTTTTTTTGCATCTATTTAGCAGGAAAAAGGCGACTTATGTGTAAAAATGGCAAAATATGCGCGATCTCAGAAAACGTGATATTGCAAAATCATGATTTTGCGAAAACCTGTTGGGACGTTAAACAGGTGCACATGCATCTTTTCCACTGGAATGTAAAGCTAATCTTAAATGGAAATTAAATGCAGTGAAAAGAGCCACTTCAAACGTATGTCTAAACATCAAATTAATTTGCCTTTTCTAGAAAATCTGGCACGAAGAGGAACTGCCGCACAGTCGACAACAGTGGGTGCTCAGTGGTCCGCGGACCACGCCATCGATGGTGGGAAGGAAATCTCAAAGTCTTCTGCTTCTTGTGCTGCGACCTATGTGGAGGCGAGTCTGTGGTGGAGGCTGGATCTTCAGGCTGCGTATCGAGTGAGTATCGTGGTCGTCACTTACAGAGGAGACTGCTGTCAAGACAATAGGAACCTGGAGACTCCGTCTAAAGTGGTGCTCTTCTTGGCCTTTGCTGCCTCTGGAGATTTTTTCGCCTGCCCCAGACCAGAAACCTGGGTAATAGTATCTGTGCAATATCTGTTGGTGTATACAATTTGAAACTTTGGAGAGTTGTTACTTTGTTTTGTACAAGTAAAAGCCCAAGGTGACACTTAAGTTGAAAGTTTAATCATTTTTTGAGCAGCAGGGAGGAGCTCTTTTTAAATACTTTTGTCGGTTATCTGTTAAATGTTTAAAGTTTAGTATAGAGAGAGAGAGTCTTGTATTAAAGTCTTTTTAATAGTCAACACCATAACATTTATATATTGTGTGTTCTGGGTTTAAACAAGGCGACTCAGACAATCATGCAGCTTATTGCGTTAATGAAAATTGTATAGTAATAAATGAACTGATACACAATCCCAATAAAATAAATATATTGTCAGTAGTTGTCAGTAAATGAGCATGTGTTCCTTGATGAACTGAAAATATAATACACATACTGTATGTACACTGATACATTTAGCTAAGTACTTAAGGATATTTATACAGAATGTTTCAAACCAATTTTATGCAGCATGTAGGACAAGATGAATATGAATATTTCATCAGCCGGAACAATTACAGAAATCAATGAATTATAAAAATGAACAAAGAAAAGACTTGAAAGATTCAGTATGTGGTTCCAGATTAGCGTTTATTAGCACAAATCCTGTGAATAAAACATAAATATTGTGATAATCATATTATCCAGCAGGTTCTAAAGAGCTTGCTGAGCCTCAGTGGAAGTGAGATTTATCATGATTCATTTGATTAACTGAATCCTAATGCAGTTAATATAGATTAATGCTCCTACCTTGTTGTTGTTTTTTTCTCCTCGTGTGTTACGTCCCGGTAGGGGAGTCTCGTCCAGGACAGTTTAACATCACTCAACCCCAGAGAGGACTGCAGCTAAAACACACGACAGCTATTAAAGGAGGTTTCATTAAGTGTAACCAGACTGGCCTCGTCATGTGACACACAGCAGGCACAATATCACTTTATAACTGATATAGGTTTATGTTTTATTTATTTTTGTATTTTTATTCGAAATATTCCCAAACGTCTTAACTATATCATGAAATATCTCGATTCTCAAATATGTGTAAGTAAATGCGTTTTGCACTTTTACAGATTATGTTAGTTGAGCTACAAACCCGATTCCAAAAAAGTTGGGACATTGTACAAATTGTGAGTAAAAAAGGAATGGAATAATTTACAAATCTAATTTACAAATCTCAAACTTATATTTTATTCACAATAGAATATAGATAACATATGAAATGTTGAAAGTGAGACATTTTGAAATGTTATGCCAAATATTGGCTCATTTTGGATTTCATGAGAGCTACACATTCCAAAAAAGTTGGGACAGGTAGCAATAAGAGGCCGGAAAAGTTAAATGTACATATAAGGAACAGTTGGAGGACCAATTTGCAACTTATTAGGTCAACTGGCAACATGATTGGGTGTAAAAAGAGCCTCTGAGAGTGGCAGTGTCTCTCAGAAGTCAAGATGGGCAGAGGATCACCAATTCCCCCAATGCTGCGGCGAAAAATAGTGGAGCAATATCAGAAAGGAGTTTCTCAGAGAAAAATTGCAAAGAGTTTGAAGTTATCATCATCTACATTGCATAATATCATCCAAAGATTCAGAGAATCTGGAACAATCTCTGTGCGTAAGGGTCAAGGCCGGAAAACCATACTGGATGCCTGTGATCTTTGGGCCCTTAGACGGCACTGCATCACATACAGGAATGCTACTGTAATGGAAATCACAACATGGGCTCAGGAATACTTTCAGAAATCATTGTCGGTGAACACAATCCACCGTGCCATTCGCCGTTGCCGGCTAAAACTCTATAGGCCAAAAAAGAAGCCATATCTAAACATGATCCAGAAGCGCAGGCGTTTTCTCTGGGCCAAGGCTCATTTAAAATGGACTGTGGCAAAGTGGAAAACTGTTCTGTGGTCAGACAAGTCAAAATTTGAAGTTCTTTTTGGAAAACTGGGACACCATGTCATCCGGACTAAAGAGGACAAGGACAACCCAAGTTGTTATCGGCGCTCAGTTCAGAAGCCTGCATCTCTGATTGTATGGGGTTGCATGAGTGTGTGTGGCATGGGCAGCTTACACATCTGGAAAGGCACCATCAATGCTGAAAGGTATATCCAAGTTCTAGAACAACATATGCTCCCATCCAGACGTCGTCTCTTTCAGGGAAGACCTTGCATTTTCCAACATGACAATGCCAGACCACATACTGCATCAATTACAACATCATGGCTGCGTAGAAGAAGGATCCGGGTACTGAAATGGCCAGCCTGCAGTCCAGATCTTTCACCCATAGAAAACAATTGGCACATCATAAAGAGGAAGATGCGACAAAGAAGACCTAAGACAGTTGAGCAACTAGAAGCCTGTATTAGACAAGAATGGGACAACATTCCTATTCCTAAACTTGAGCAACTTGTCTCCTCAGTCCCCAGACGTTTGCAGACTGTTATAAAAAGAAGAGGGGATGCCACACAGTGGTAAACATGGCCTTGTCCCAACTTTTTTGAGATGTGTTGATGCCATGAAATTTAAAATCAACTTATTTTCCCTTAAAATTATACATTTTCTCAGTTTAAATATTTGATATGTCATCTATGTTGTATTCTGAATAAAATATTGAAATTTGAAACTTCCACATCATTACATTCTGTTTTTATTCACAATTTGTACAGTGTCCCAAGTTTTTCGGGTTTGTATAATGGCCTATGGGCAAAGTAGCCTAATAGTGTAATCTATTAACTACGCTTATTACACGGCTCTGTGGAATACTTGATTCTGATTGGTCAGTCGCAACATTCCGATGTATGTTATCCCTGGATAACAACCTGTAAAAGCTGATAACACAGGCTCATCCAGGTAATAGCAGTTGGTGCTGTACTCTTGCTTGAACAATTTTTTTTTTCTTGGTGGAAGCTTTGCGTTTGTTTAGCTAATAAAATATTAAAACTCTATTCAAAATGGTGTACAGTTGTTTAATTATGTCATCCTGGTATCGCGGACTCGCTCTCGTTTCATACAAACGCAGCTGCTGCCATTTTGCTACGATTGTTTTGTACGCTGTATTGGTTTATAAGAGAACTAACAAACTGGTAAGGTTTTAAAACATTTTCGTCTTAATTATTTTATTGCCTTAATTATTTTGTGGTGAAATGTTGTGTAATAAATGGTTTGCCTGCACCGTTCCCTTAAATGTCCATCTAGTTTGTATTTGCCGCTTGCTCACAACTGCTATCTTCATGGAAGCTTTGCGTTCAAATATTTCAACTCAAATCAATATTTTGCATCTAATTGTTTACCTATGTTGCAAGTAGTCGTGTAATAAGTGGGATAATGTACATCCAGCTGGTTGTTCTCTCAGAATAAACCCCTTCATGATGACGCTTCGCGTCGGGGTCCTGATCACCCTGTCAGGGTTTATTCTGCGAGAACAACCGGCTGGATGTATGTGTGAAATAAATATCTTACATTCGTACGCACATCTGCACTTTGTTGTTTCTGATGAGAGCAGAATTTAGTCTGCAAATGCGCACACTGAACAAAACTGATTGGTTGTTGCATTCATAAGCTCAACAGAATCATGTGAGATTGGTTTGAATGCGCAGCGCTGTAAAAATGTGTCTGTCTCTGATTCTGTGCAAGTCAGCGAACGCAGATTTAGCAGAGGTTTTACTTTTTTCCATTACTGCCACCCACAGGACAAACTGCGCATTGAACCCAAAATAGTTTGGTGTGATATGATTCCAAATTTAGGGGCCCACCCCAGAACTGCCCCTGCTGAAAAGTGGAATGGAGTATTTCTCTTTTATCTTGTAAGATTTTGTCCATTTAAATGATTTGATCTGTTGCATGTTTTCTTACCTGATTTAGAAATGTTTTGTTTACTGCAGCTGTGTCAACACTGGAGGTTAATTTCATCCTCAGAAAAACTTTTTTCCTAAAAACTGGTAAAATGCAAAACATCAAACACAGAAATAAATTGTTTTTCTTTGTTTGTTTGTTTGATTGATTGATTGATTGATTGAATTATTAATTGATTGATTATTTTTTAGTATTATTAATTTGATGCTTTCAGATGCAGTATGTAGGCCCAGTTTAACACAATGATTAAATTAGTAAAAAAATAAAAATAAAATCAGTGCAGATTCTATGTTGGCCACCTGTGGTACGGCGGTCACGTGAGTGAAATTTTGTGGCCAAAAAATGTCCATCGTCAGACTCAGTACTGTAGCGACATATGAAGCACAACTCACTCACATATGAGTCACTTTGAAACAAATCAGCTTTCTGCTGGTCAACACCGCAAATTTGCAAACTTTTATTTTAATGACTGGAATCTTCCAGGCAGTGTTGCCAATTTAGTAATTTTGTTGCTAGATTTAGCAGCTTTTCAGCAACTTTTGCAACTTTTGTCCCAAATTTAGCTATTTTTGGCAACTTTTAGCAACCTTTGAAAAGTGACTCAAATTATAAAGACATGTATTTTTCCTCTAAATCACACAAAGAAGAAGAAACCATTAAACAGCTAGCCAGCCAAGCAGCACCTCAGGCTGGAGAGAGGTGCCTAGCAGTACACACATCACATGTGAATCAGTAGTTGCTAGCTGCAATAGTTCAATAATAATTGTTCATTTATGATAGACCTTGTTATTAGTTTGTACAAATAATTGTTGCTCAGTTAGGAAAGATCTGTAGGAAAATGGAAAAGGGAGGCTAACTTTCTGCCAGGACATTGTTCGTGAAGTTTACAGACATTTCCTGTAACACTACACAAAATGCAAAGCTTGATTTAAAATACAGGTAAAATGCCTGTGAAAAATCAATAAAGAAAATTTGTTCATGTTAACACAGTACATTTTGCCCGATTTTTGTGTATTCTACACAATGACGCAATTTTGCATCATGTAATGACATCATCACCCAATGACATTGCAACGTCATTTAGCAACTTTTAGCGACAAAACAACCTACCTTTAGCAACTTTCCCTGAATTATTTGGCAACACTGCTGCCCACGAAAACTCAACTGTACTTCCAATAAGATTCCAAGAAGAATCTGTGTGATCCGGAGTTTCCCACGAGGGTGAAAAAATTCCCCACGCAGATTTCACTGCATGTTCAAGTTGATCATGCAAATTCCACCAACAGAAAGATGCTGGGCTTGAAAGTGACATCTTTGTGAGCTGTGCTTCGTACATCTCTACACTATTGACAATGGACCTATTTTTTTTCCATGTGAAATTTCACTAATGTGACCACACTTTAACAATCTAGAATGAGGTGTCAGAAATTACCTGTTCCATAAACCTCTACCTCACACAGCGCAAGATACCTCTGGATGTTAGGAATGTACATGTTCACATAACGACCTTCCATTCCACCGCAAGAGAAACTGACAGTACTGCCTAATGGGACAGATGAAGTGACAGCACATCTGCAGAGAGAAAGAGAGAAACCACGACACAATCAGCTGACCTGCTCAAATCCGGTTCTCCTGACATGTTCATAACTGTTTTCATAACTTCACCTGGGATTGTTGTTGCCGTTGTTTACTAGAGAGTTTCCGATGCGGATCTCTACTCCAGTTGTTTGCTCCGAATAGCCGTCTGCTCTGTTGGTGATGGTCACTTTGTAAATGTAGTAATAATCCAGCAGGTCCAGCCTCCACCACGGGCTGAGCTGGTATCCTGTGATGGAGCAGTATGAGGCTTCACCTGGAGCGTATCTGATGCCATCGATGGCGTTTGCAGCTCTCCAGGTGTAATATGTGGTCGACTGTACAGCCGTTCCTTTTAATGCCAAATTCTCTAAAATCATTTAAAGAGACAGAGGTTCAGGTCTGAAATGTGTGAAGTTTCAGTACATTCCATTTGGGATAAATAATACATTTCAATCCAAAACACTCAATTCTATTTACTACTACATTCAAATCTGAAGTTAATATTTTAATGGATCTGCACTTACATGAACTAACTACGAGCAGTTGTATTTTATTAACCAACATTAACAAAGATTAATAAATACTATAAGTTGTGTATTGGTTAATGTTAGTTAATGCATGTTAACTAATGGGACATTAGTTACTACTTTTTACCTTCCAAGTTTTCTGAACTGCCCTGAATGGAAAAGACACCTGTTACAAAAACAAAATATTTCCATTGCTTTCTGGGATGTGGATCAAGTTTATGTTGATTGATGCGTGTCATTTATACTCACCCAAAAGTAAGAACAGATAAGAGAGTCCGTCCATCTTGTTTTTTAAAGACCATTAACCAGATACGTGTGATGGTCAGATATGACGAGGGTGTGAGTTTCCCCTTCTGCTCTCTCTCTTATACCATAAATCTCTCTTTTTATTTGTGTTTCTGTTAGCAGCTCAAGTCTCCACCCTTAGGAAATTCTGTCTGGATACTTGCTGAATATATTTCACACATCATAGGACCTCCAGAACTGCTTTTCTCAGCACATCTCTCAGGCCAAGTCTGATTTACTAAACAAATCTGGCAAAATGCAAATTAAAAGTTTTTTTTTTTTTTGTTGTTGTTGTTGTTATTTCAGATTGATTTTCATTTTGTCATTTTCATTTTTTTTGTTTGTTTGTTTGTTTTTTCATGCTTGTCTGCATCCATCCACGAGTTTCATTTTTAGTATTGTTTCAAATTAAGATCTTCTCCTCAAAGGAATCATCTAAAAAAAAAAAAAAAAGTTGAATCAACATAACAATGACGTTTGTACTCTAGTAAATAGTCTAGAAACACTTGTGTGATTAAGAAGATATTCAAAGTAAGGATGCATGTTTAAAAAATAAGGAAAGTGTTTAATATTATGTATCATTGCAGCTTGACATGAACATTAACTGTTCATGTGGAGGGAAAGTATCTGTGTTTTTATTCCCATGTATATTCAGTTATACACACACACAGTTGTATTTTCAAGTTTTATGGGAAATTTGAGCTGTTTTCCTCATAGGGAGCAAAAAAAAACAACAACAAAAAAAACAACAACAATACAAACCAATGTCTGTAATTAAGAATAAATCCATGCAGCCTTCTATCCGCTCTGGTACTGTTTCCTTGTCTGACACGGATCATCAGCTTGTAGTGATCTTGCGAGATACTGGTTCAGAACAGTTCTTAATTCTGAAGGGGTGGCTTACCTTCTCAAAAATTTGCAGACCAGTTCTGACGTACTAATACATGGTATCAAGATGGGGAAGTCAGGTCTTATAATGTTACCAATATCAGATTTCCCGGGGCTCTAACCAGCTGCTTACCTTGCTTATTGGTTAAGTCCGCCCCTGGCCTGCCAGTGTGGCCAGGTTTCTTTTTAAGTTATAAGCTCAATTTTGTTATTGGGGATCATTTGTAGGAAGGAGGATGCCAATTAATTTGAAGATTCATGTTTTCTCCTGTGTTTTAATAGAGAGGGAGTAAGGGAAGAGTTAGTCTTTTTCTTTTGAAGCTAGGTAAGGTTCTTTTCAAACCCTCAGTAAGAGTTTATTTTGTTTATGTGGCATGATAGTTAAGGATAGTGAATGGTGAATGGCTGGGGCAGGCATTTTCTTGACGTCATCAATTGATGCCTGTTTGAGGACTTATAAAAGTCAATAGCGTATGTTACCTAGGCAGGCGTCATAACCCGGAGGTAGTTTGACTTCCTGTGCTTCGGCTAAGTGTGACTGTGGGTCACTTTAGGTGGATTAAAGTCCTGTATGGTATCTGCTTGCTTTATTTTGGTTCTAGTTTTTAGTTGATTTGCATGTGCACCTCTCTTGTCTTGTTAGGAGAGCAGCTGGGTGCAGTCGCTCCTGTTCTTTGTGCTTGTTTCGGCCCTACCTTGTGGTTCTGTTTTGCTGCTGAATGAGCATCTATCTTACTCCAGGTACGCATTTGATGTATTCTGTTTGCTTATCGGCCATGGATGTAGTGCGAGTCTAAACATTCGGATATATCCAGGTTCCCTCAGCGGTTGTTGGGTAAGTGGGTGTTTGTTTTCTCACTCTGTTTAGTAGATTATTTTATGTTAATCGTTTTTCTTTTGTATAGATCACAGTGTGGATATCACTGCTGTCTCATTTTATGTGTTTCTGTGTGGTTTGGGTCAGGGGTGTGTCTAGAGCATTTTAAATGGGGTGGCCAGTCTGGGACACTGGCTCAAAAGAGGGTGGCCGGGGGTGGGGGGGGTTATGGTTCGCGGCACGATGTATGTTAAAATACAGATAAAATGAAGGTCTAGATAATCAGAGATATACACAACAGAATTCTCAACACGATAATAGTAAGAGACTTTAATTCACAACAATGCCAACAACTCTGCTCTCTCCTCTCCTTACATTCTGTTATTTCAAAAGATGCTGGACTTTGGCTGATGAATCAGCAGGTGCGTCTTTGTATGCCCAATTAGGAGAGAGTCACCTAAAAGCAAGCGAGAGAAAGATGAAGATAAAGACAGAAAAATACATTGTCAGATGTATCAGATGGAAATTCTTGTAACAACTGTGCAAATCACCAAGAACATAGTGTAGACAGCTGTAGAAAGTTGCTTTTGTTCTTTGTCCAATGATGAATTACACTGTATGTCATAATATCTTCTGTATGTTGACTTGATGTATGCTAACTATAGTAGCTCTAGATCAGGGATGTCAAACTCAATTCCTGGAGTGCCAGAGCCCTGCAGACTTCAGATTCAACCCTAATTAAACACACCTGATCCAACCAATCAAGTCCTTCAGGCTTATTTGAAAACTACATGGTTTCTGTGTTGGAGCAATGTTGGAACAAAACTCAGCAGGGCTCCGGCCCTCCAGGAATTGAGTTTGAAACCCCTGCTCTAGATGAACCCACAGACCTTTAGTTCATGATTTCCATCCCATCAGTCTGATCACCGATCATTTCCATGTTGTTTTGTGTGTATTTGAATGATCTCAAGCAGGATGTAAATCAGAAGCTCCACAGGAGTCCATTATCTGCTCAAAACTCAAACAAAGAGCCGTCACTCCATACAGACATCAGACTGTACACATTTCTGGCTGTTTTGCCTCAAACTCAGACATAAGCACTGCTGTAAGCTATTAGTGTTCAGAAAGACACTTTTTTTGAGAAGGATCAACTGGAATGTTTTCGTTCAACATTATTTTCCTTCACATGGCTGATATCTTCTTTTGTGAGGTCAATCAACCAACATTCAAAATATATTTAGGTCTATATTGAAGATTTATGTATTTGGATTACAGTTTTAACATTAACTTTATAGAATTTGTAGGATTTAAGGGGGATCATATAGGTTTGAGGTTTTCTGACCAATCCCCCGCTGGACCAATTACTTTAGGAAACAGAGACTGTAAAGCAAATATGAATGTTGACTTTGGTGATCTCATCATTCAGGACTGTAAGTGGAAGAAAGCCGAAAAGTCAAAAAACAAACGAAAATGAAGAAGTGTCGCAGAACAAAGAAGAAACCTGGAATACCAGCTGGACATGAATTTCAAGCTGAGAACTGTGATAAAGCTGATGCGGAAGCAGGAAACTTTGAATAAGAAAATTGATAAGAGAAATGGCTGAGTATAATAAGATTCATCTCAAGCTGCAAGCATTAACAAATGGTTTATAGTCTTTAAAACTTAAAGCTTCAGTTCTAAAACTGTAGAAGTTTCAAATGAGAGGCGTGATCACACCTTCCTTTCTTTTTGTTTTTCATTTTTAAAGGTATTAATCTTTGTGGTTTAAGTTGCTATATGCTTTGTTTAAAGGGTAGAAAGGATGCAGTTGCATTTTCCAATACACTTGGGAGAGGAAACTGCAACCTAGCTGTGTTAATTTTGCTATGCATGCATGTGTGATTTCTGTGGTTGAACAGAACATACTTGTAACTATGCATAAGAGGTGTTATGGATATTTTTATGCTAGCATTTACGTGTATTGCTGACCACCCCTGAAACTCTTCCATTTGAACTTTTGACACTCTGTATTAGATGTGATGAAGGTCATGTACTCTGTTTGTGTATGAATACATGTGATTACCAAATAAGGGAGAATGCAGGGGAGAAATGCAAATTATATGCAAGGCTATAAAAGGTAGAGAAACCGAGCATCAGAATGGGGAAGAAGGGGATTTAAGTTACTTTGAATGTGGAATGGTTGTTGGTGCCAGACGGGCTGGTCTGAGTATTTCAAAAACTGCTGATCTGCTGGGATTTTCACACACAATCATCTCTAGGGTTTACAGAGAATGGTCTGAAAAAGAGAAAATATCCAGATAGCAGCAGTTGTGAGGACGAAATGCTTTGTTGATGTCAGAGGTCAGAGGAGAATGGGCAGACTGGATAGAGACGATAGAAAGGAAACAGTAAATCAAATAACCACTCGTTATAACCAAGGTGTGCAGAATACCATCTCTGAATGCACATCACGTCGAACCCTGAAGCAGATGGGCTACAGCAGCAGAAGACCACACCGGGTGCCGCACCTGTCAGCTAAGAACAGGAAACAGAGGCTACAATTCACACAGGCTCACCAAAATTGGACAATAGAAGATTGGAAAAAGTTGCCTGGTATGATGAGTCTAAATTTCTGCTGCCACATTTCAGATGGTAGAATTTGGCGTAAAAAACATGAAAGCATGGATCCATCCTGCCTTGTCTCAACGGTTCAGGCTGGTGGTGGTAGTGTAATGGTGTGGGGGATATTTTCTTGGCACACTTTATGCCCTTTAATACCAACTGAGCATCGTTTAAACGCCACAGACTACCTGAGTATTGTTGCTGACCATGTCCATCCCTTTATGACTACAGTGTACCCATCTTCTGATGGCTACTTCCAGCAGGATAATGCACCATGTCACAAAGCTCAAATCATCTCAGACTGGATTCTTTAACATGACAATGACTTCTTTACTCAAATGGCCTCCACAGTCACCAGATCTTAGTCCAATAGAGCAGCTTTGGGATGAGGTGGAACGGGAGATTTGCATCATGGATGTGCAGCCGACAAATCTGCAGCAACTGCGTGATGCTATCATGTCAATACGGACCAAAATCTCTGAGGAATGTTTCCAACACCTTGTTGAATCTATGCCACGAAGAATTAAGGCAGTTCTGAAGGCAAAAGGGGGTCCAACCCGGTAATAGCAAGATGCACCTAATAAAGTGGCCAGTGAGTGTATGTTCAGTTCTCTTCTTTAAGCCACATAATTGTTTGTAAAATTCAAACCAATGCATATTTGATATTGACAAACACAAGTACCACTTTGGTTACATGTACTCAAAGTGCTGCTACAAAACTTGAGACAGTATCTACAGTATACACATACTTGATATTTTTTCAAGTTTTTTTTTTTTTAAATGCCTTGAAAACATTCTGCTGCTTTGAACAACATTTTATGAAAAACAATTCAACCAAAGGCATCAGTAAACTATTATAGAAAGATTATTAATACACATTTGAGTGATTCTGATGACGTAAAGTTGATGAAAAAATTAAATAAATAAATCAAGTTGGCGCTTAACATTAATGTACAAAATTATTCAACCCCCAAAACTTTTATTCTTTATAACCTTCAATAAATGCTGCTTGTTAGTGCTTAGAAGTGTCTGTCTCCTCTCTACTGCAATATTTGCCCATTCCTCATTTAGAGGCATCTGTATTTCTCTTAGGAAGGAGAGTGTGAGTGATATCAGTTTTAAGGAGGATGATCTGTTTAAATGTACATCACATGAACAACCTCATCTCTCCTCCCCTCCATCTCCATCACTCACCTCTTACTGTCTGTCTTCTTAAAACTTTAAGATCTCTTTCTAATAACTTCATTAATAACAGCATTAGAATGCTATCAATGGCTCAAGCCTCTATTACCAGCTTTAAAATGACGTTTTGGAACCAGCAAAAGAGGCGCTGGATGAAATGCGGAAGAAATAATCCTACTCACAGTAGCGATTTAAGTAAAAAAACAGGACGAATCCCTTTAAATATATCATCTGATCGATGTCTTGAGGTGTGGTAACCATAGTAGCCATAGACAGCTGTCTTCTCTGACACACATGGAGTCTTTAACTCTGTGCACCTGATGTGAGCTTCAGTGGAAGGGGTTCACTTCATCACTTGATCCACACAGAACACAAGTCTGTGCTGATGAGTGAAAGGATTTAACACAACCCACTGGAATCACCTGATTAAGGCATTTATAAATGTTTATAAGGCTTACAATTTTGTCAATAAATCATATACTGATCATTTCCTAATGATTTATTCATCATTTGTTCATGATTAACAATTGTTTATTGAAATAATTATACAAAACAATTTTGACATAAATACTTGAATGGTTTATAAGTGATAAATAATGTATCAACTAATAACTTATAACCATCTACTAATGATCAATTTGATTTATTTCATGATTTAAACTTTTTTTAAGATAACATACAACACATTTGTAAATTGTTAGCATACCACTCATTAATCATTTATGAACATATAGTCATGTTTTGTAAATGATTCATTCATCATTAACTAATAACTTATAAGTGACTTATAACTGAATTAATAAAGCATTACTAAAATGTTAACTTATTACTTATTAATCATTTATGAAAGTATAGTCATGTTTTGTAAATGATTAGTTCATCATTAACTAATAATTTATAAATGACTTATAACTGAACGTTATTATAAAGTGTTACCCTTATTGTTTTCATTGTTGACTGTAACATCACGTTGTAATAAATAATAACCATTTTGCACAAATAGGTACAATAGTTCAAAGATAAAACTGAAATGAAGCATGCTTTTTCAGGTCTTTCAGGTAGGTCTAACTCTATTCCAGTTAAGGATGCACTGATCAGGATTTTTCGTGACCGATTCCAATTTCCGATTTTATTTATTTATTTATTTATTTATTTATTTTACAATCAAATGAGCCGATTCCCATACTAGTTGCCAATTTATTTAGTTTTTATTACTTTTATTATTATTATTATTATTATTATTATTATATATTTTTTTACAGTTACTACATGTTTATTTTGCTCTATTACTGGCCAAATTAACCTTGAACAAACAAACAAAAATATATGCAACATGAAGCAACTGCACAAAACAAAAACATCAGACGGGTTAAATGAATATTTTATTATTACTCTTTATTATTATTAGTGTTTTATTATCTTGTATGTCTGCACTATGTTTGTACTTTCTGTACTGGAAGCTCCTGACACCAAGACGAATTCCTTCTGCGTGTAAACACACTTGGCAGTAAAGCTCTTTCTGATTCTGATGAAAATGCAAACTCAATCTCTGACAGCAGGTGGCGCTTATAGAACACTAGCGTTTCCTGAGTTATTGCTGCACGCAGCGCTGCGCTAATTAACACTCCTTTAATGCGTATTTAACGACGGTAAGAGGAAAAAGAAAATGCCAGTTGTATTGCCAAAGGGATACTGCGATGCTCCATGACACTTGAACTTGCGGTGAAATGCAAAAGACTCTTTACCATCCCAAGTGTTAAGAGCCAAAAACAGGTATAAATGAAGATGAAAACTTTTAATGATCTTCCACTGACAAAACCACTGGAGCTGGTAGGAAATTGCGTTTACAAATTTCATAAACTTATATTTTATTCACAATAGAATATAGATAACATATCAAATGTTGAAAGTGAGACATTTTGAAATGTCATGCCAAATATTGGCTCATTTTGGATTTCACGAGAGCTACACATTCCAAAAAAGTTGGGACAGGTAGCAATAAGAGGCCGGAAAAGTTAAATGTACATATAAGGAACAGCTGGAGGATCAATTTGCAACTTATTAGGTCAATTGGCAACATGATTGGGTATAAAAAGAGCCTCCCAGAGTGTCAGTGTCTCTCAGAAGTCAAGATGGGCAGAGGATCACCAATTCCCCCAGTGTAGTGGAGCAATATCAGAAAGGAGTTTCTCAGAGAAAAATTGTAAAGAGTTTGAAGTTATCATCATCTACAGTACATTGCATAATATCATCCAAAGATTCAGAGAATCTGGAACAATCTCTGTGTGTAAGGGTCAAGGCCGGAAAACCATACTGGATGCCCGTGGAACTCTCAATAGTTCCAAACAGCACCACGCTGTCATGAATCTGTTTGAATGGGTTTATCTATACAGACAGCAGTTTCACTATATTTGCAGCAATTTCTAATAATTATTAACACATAATGTGCATTGATTGTGCATTGATAACTGCACTGACTCTGCTTTACAGTAGCATTCTGGGGAGCGATTAAGAAAGAGAATTAATCTTCTCATACTCTTTGGCAGTCAAAAGTGACCAAACACTTTAAGTGTAACTTTGTAATCAATTAAATTATTGTACTATATTTTAGTTCTGTTTAATATTTTTTAGGAGATTTTTGGTAATAAATAATATGTGCTATAATTATGATCCATGAATGACCATTTAAAATATAATTTTTTTTAATACACTTATTTATATTATAATTAGTGTAGTATTTAGGGTTAAAATAGAGAAAATGTTTTTAAATTCAAGTGCAAAGAGGCAAATTAGAGGCATTTATCGGCCTGAAAAATAATATTCAAATGTAATGCTGTGGTTTAATCAGTAGATACCCGTATGACTGTTTAATAAATATACCCTGCATAAATTTAGCTCTACTCTAGTTGCTCAAGAGTTTTGCTGGTCATGATTACTTATTTTTTCTAGGTTTTGCATTTGAATGTATATTAGGACAATATCAAACACTAGATTTTTGTACGTTTCTTTTTTTCTTTCTATTTTTTTTTTTTTTTAAAAAAAAGGTAAATTACTTACATCCCAGTTTTATTTTATGATATTCACATTATCGTACAACATAAGTGAATATTATAAAAGGCAAGCAAATACGGAATTTAACCCAAGAAAAAGTTTAAAATAATGTTTAAAAATACAAGGCAACCAAATGCATTCAGTGAAACTCTTTATTGTATTGCTTGAATGAACAATCTTCATTGAAACTCATTAAACCTCCTACAGTAAGAGAAAGATTGCAGAAAGGCTATAAACTTAGACAAACTCTTTTGTTCATTCAAACTCTATTATTTGAGTTGGGACACAAATAATATTTTTATTTGTGTTCCAAAGATGAACAAAAGTCATATGGGTTTGGAACGACATGAGCGCAAGTAATTAATGAATGAACTATCCCTGTAAGCAGGTGTTTTATTCATGTTGAGTTAGGAGGCTTGATGGAGAGAACATATACTGTTTTTACCACACACACGCGCTCTCTCTGAGCTAAGTTGGATGTCCACCATCACTAACATCATTACCACTAAAAGTATGTAAATAAGTAATTTTTGTTATGTTCAGTAAAGTATTCTGAAGAGATTGAAATTGAAATTGGATTGTGTAAAGTGTGCGTTGCATATCCAAGCCATCAGCAGTTGCTGTAACATGCATTTTCTTTCAGTTTCACAGATCCTCTGTGTTGATCAGTTCTCGTTACAGTGCTGGCATCATCACCTTTAGCTTCAATCAATCAATTAAAATAAAAAATCCATCTATTTAAGTATAATTAAATTGGCTGTACAAATCCTTTCACCCTGAGTGTTTAGAATCTTGTCTAGTTGAATCTAATTTAAAATGAAGTGGAAATAGTTTAAATTATGACAAAAAAACATGATGACTGATCGTATCATATATTTTACTATGTACCAGCGGCATAGCCATTATTTCAGAAGTGAGGGGGACAGGAATGTCAAATGTAATTATAAATACCCCCTTTTTTTTTTTTTTTTTGTCTAATTGACAGGTTTTATTTATTAATTTTTCTTAACTCTTACTTTTAATTGGCTAAGAAATCAAATACACTGCTGGACTATTACCAATAATTTGTATTCTGTATTTTTCCCCCTATATTTTCCTAATGGCAATTTTCTGATTTGTTCATATAGTACAGTTTTTTTCCATTTTTATAACAGAATAAGGCAGAAGATGCATTTTATGGTTTCTGTAGACTACTGTCATAAATGATGTGTCATTTAGCACTGCATTAATCAGATACTTTGTTTATTACCTGGAGATGACTTGAAAAATACAGATAAACCATAAACCTGCGTGAGGGCGAGTATGAATGAAACACACACTGCTTGAGAGTATTTAGCGCTCTGTAATGTTCACATCTTCTCCTTTTGGATGCGAATGAAATGACAGGACATGAATAAGTGGTCATTTGCACCAACAGAAGGATGGATACTGAAAGTGTCTTTTTCTTTTAATTTTTTTTTTTTTTTTGAATTGTGAATATCCACTTTATCAGCATTGTTTTGTTCTCTGCTGTTGTTTAACAGCTGTGAGCATGCTGATGGATGTATTTTATCATTTTGTTGATTTTTGCTGTATTCGTGCTGTTTTTAAAAGATTTAAAGGTTGTGACACACTTGTTCTGCTTGGTGTTGCTGTCACTGATCGTTTGGTCCTCAAGTCTTAAAGACATGTGTAGTAGTTACATACTCAAGATACTGAATTGAATTGAACATTTAAGTGTTGTTTTTAACCAAAAAAAAAAAAAAATAATAAAAAAAAAAAAGTCTGTGCATACCCTCAGATGAAATTCTGCAGGCACCCCTGTGCCAGATCCGGCATAGATTATGCATATTCTATATTCTAGACCGTGTATTCTATGCCAATGCTGTGAACCATGTAATATTTTATCATTAATAATAAAATTGTCTTCAAAGCAAATGTTGTTGTTGCTCAACACAGCTTTCCAGAAATCAGTTAGTTTCAGTTTTCATGTACACCTTTATTGTGATGAACATTGAAGACTGGAGAATATTCAAGCTTGTAAATGAAGAACATCAAAGCTGATCCGAAGAGAGTTTAGGTTTCCCCATCATCATCATCTCTTTCTTACAGCACATTGAGCTGCAAATAAGTTCATTACATCATAAAAACATCACTTTCCAGTTCATTTGCAATATATGCATTTTCATTTTAGCAATTTTAATTCAAAATCAACATTCCTTTTCAGTTTTCCAGTGTTTGTATGAACACACTCACCTGGTGCAGCTTCCTTCCGCATCACTTCCTGTTTGGGCGGTTGAGACCATTGCAGTGTCACGTCAGAAAACCCTCGTTGCACCAAAGCAGACTGAAGCTGAAATGAGCAGATCTCTTAAAAGTGCTCTCAGTGAGCTCAGATTTCTGTACAGATGGTAGACAACCAAAATGAGTAATGCCGCCGCGCGTACCGCCGCCGCAGGGCCGCGGCGTTAACTGCAAATCAGTCGCGTGTTAAAATCATTCGCGAAACTACCGCCAGGTGGCGCAAAGGGACGGATTGCGAACTGAATGTAATTGTATATATATATATATATATATATATATATATGTATGTATATATATATATATATATGTATATATACGGATTAAAATGTTTTCATTTCGGTTCATTCTTGGTTTAAAAATAATAATAATAATAATAATAATAATAATAATAATAATAATAATAATCTTCAGGTTCCATTTGCAGAGCGAAATGAGAACGGTCCAGCATTTACAAATAATTCTTATTAACTCTGTTATTATTCTTGATTTTTCAAACTGCTAACACTTTGCATTTTTGAATTGTGCCTTTACTGTGTGACCAATAATTGTGAATTGTGACTTTGATCGCGCTGGTGCCTCACGCGCACATATTCATTGGAAACAGCAGTCGTTCACCGAGCCATGCGGCGCGAGCAGCGGGCCATTTTGGCATAATTTTGCTAATTATGATTTTTTTTTTCGTCGATACTGAAACACGTGTGAAATCCAAAGCCTATTTTACCTAATGAATAAGAGTTTAGCTTCAAATGGGCAACATGTTTGGATTTGTCCCGAATGAAAGAGATAAGCCCATAATGTATCGCTTTAAATTATTTTTAATTATTATTATTTTTGTTGTTGTTTATAAGCCTATATTATTATATAGCCTGCTGCAATTATATTTATCCATTAGAATTATATATTTGTAATTCTTGTTCTGTTCTGATAATTTTTTTAAATTTAAAGGATTTGTTGTAAAGTGAAGGGAACTAAAAATGTCCTGTTGGTAAATTAGCCTATAGCATTATTAGGCCTGCCGTTATTATTTCTGAATGTAATAAAATGCAACTCTCACAAATGTAATTTATTTTTTAGCGGGTTTTCGTGTATGTTTTTATCCAGCTTTATTTTTCCATTGCATCTAAAAATGACTTTGTGCATCACATTCACTTCGTGAACAAACAAATATAACTTCAGATCTCCCTCCTGCGATGCTCAGCTGTGGACGATTTCAAAATGTTTGATATAAAGGTTGCTGTCACATTTTATACAGGAATTGTTCATTAAAAAAAAAAATCAAATTATATTGTTAGTTTTATGCTAACATGCACTCAAGTCTTCGGATACTATACAAGATACAAGTTCATTTAGGCTAGCATGCACTGTGACATTTTACCGTTTCAACTTATAAACTCCTTGAGATTTTAAAGTCAGTTTAATAGTATTGAAATTCAAGTTGAATCTCGAAAAAAAAAATTAATTAAATTATTTCTATGAATTAATAAGTTAGCATGACTTTTTCATCATAGCATTTTTTACGAGCTGTATTCGTTTTCTGAAACCAAGCAACCACTTTTTTAAATCTATGAATCGCTCGCATATCTCCTACAACCTACAAATAAGGGCTAATAGAGGTTCTTTCTTTAATTATTTATTTATAATGTTTATTCTTGAAGAAAATAAGTATTTATTCTTTAATAAAATAAGGGATCCAAATATTTGTAATGTACAATAATATAGGCCTATATCTGCCTGCAGTTAAAAAGTTATATTTGTTTTGATTCATCCATTTATGTTACAATTAGCCTATTCTAAAAATAAAAATAAATAATGTCATAAAAAATGCCATCGGTCTGAATAAATTTTACCATTATAGAATTGGGGTAGTAATTTAGGAGGTTAAAATACAGTGAAATTACAAATGGCATGGGATTTTAAAGCATGACAACTTAAGGTCTATGAAACATCTGATGCATTTTTTAAACAATGGCACTTAAAGTTTTCAACTAAAATAATACTATTTCAACCATATAGCCTGTGAATAAATAAATAAAATGCATACTTTTCAGTGAAAGAACACTGAGAGTGTAGGTTTCTTCTGGTGTTTGGATTTGTACTTTAATATAATGAGCTCCAAGTTTAAGGATAGCCTACACTAGTTGTATTTTTTTATTTTTTTTTACTCTCTATTTAACAGCATTAACTTTGCGCGAGTCCCGCGCGCTGTGAAGCGGGAGCAGCTTACGGAGGATTCTGCTTGGTCTTAAAGCCTTCCGCAAACGCCTACGTACACAAATAACAATGATTTTGGCAAAAATAATGATTAATTATCAATTGATAATTTGTTATTATTTTGGTCTAGTGAAAATAATAATATGGGCTGCGGGAAAATAATGAATAAAAAGAGAAGGGCTGCTGTGAGTGCAGGCATGTTTCTACCCAGTAACATGACAATACACCGTTCCTCACAGACCAAAAACAGACCGAGTTCAGTTCAGCTGGAGGGGGCTGGGGTGAGGTTCTGTATAGCTTGTGGGGGTCGAGATAAAGGTGTGAATCTCTTGCTCTTTCATATGGACAGTCTTATGAGGGTATCAAACTTGCAGAACAGGTTTTAGGACAACTTTAAAGAAAGGTTTGATCACTTCAAATGTTGACTACTGTATAGCGCAATAAAGTTTATTAGTTATTATAACTTAATTTCAGAGGAAGTTGCCTTAACTTAAAAAAAAAAAAAAAAACTGTTGCATTAGGGCTGGGCGATAGGCCTATGGCCTAAAAAAAATCCCCGATTTTTTTCACAAAAAAATCAATTTAAATCGATCATTTTTTTTTTTTTGCCTCCCTACTTAAAATCAATATTCAAATGACAAAGAAATTGTTCAAAACAAGTTTTAATATAAAATTATATTATTTTTTAATACTAGCCCATCATGCCATCCACTCGGCGTTAAGAGCTGTTCAGATTAAAATTGGCAGCTCCGCAGTGAGTCAGTGTCATGGACGGAGGACAGACCAAGTGTAGGCCTAAATCAGTTTTCTAGTCTATATATTCATCTCGTTATGCCGCTGGTTTAGGTTATGTATTTATTTTTATTTCTTATATCAATTATTTGTAAATATAGCAGACACTGTCTAACCGTGTCTACACCGGACGGCCTTGTTCATATAGGGCGAAACATCTCTCTCACTCGGCAGTACAGTAGGCCTACGTGAGCGGAGTGGAGCAGCAACAATTTCCCTCCGCGCTCCGAGCATTTAATAATCACTAAGCTCCGCGTTCATACCAGAAACACTGCTCCGCCTTCACTCCGTGGCTAAAGTTGAAATGTTATGTTCATAATAGCTTATAAAAATAAAATAAAAATAAATAAATAAATAAAATTACAGGAGAGTTTCAAAGGGGATTAGGCTATTGTGTGCAAACTTTTTGTACCAAACGCCAAACTAATAAAATTGTCAGCATTAAAAGGTATAATTGCTGCTTTCTGCTGTGCAAATTTTGTTTGTGATGAAAATAACAGTTTACATTTTCGTCAGTTATTTTATCTACAGATCAATGCATTTGTTACAGATTTCTGCTCATTGAAGTAGCCTACTGTAAGATTACATTTGTTTGAATGCATTATTGCGACAGCGATTACGTGTGAATGTGCTGTATCTGTTTAAATCATGCTTTAACCCGAAAATAATCAGTAAAAGGAAGACAAACTCCTTGAGAACTAGCCTGTAACATCCCGCTCGACTATTGCCGTCATTATAGTCTTCTGATCGGAGAGATTATGTGTATCAAGCTATAGCTAAATATGTTTATCATGTGAATTCTTGCTAAATATGCAGTTATATTACGGGCTGTTGGCATGAATTGTATTCGTGATGGAGCGGTGCTGGAGCGAGTGAAAACCACGACGCTCCTGACTTTTAAAAAATCCGCTTCTCTTCAGTCAGAATCACTCCGCTCCGCTCATACTCTGCTCGGCAGCGTGTCTCAGACGCGCGGGGAGGGTTGAGCCCAATCATTCTCAAAACATAAAATATTTATTTTATTTTATTTTATTTATCAATTTTCGTTTTTGTGTTTCAGAGGAAAAATCAGTGTTAAGGCATCTCTCCATTACAGACCGTTCTGAAGGAAGAATTTATGCAAACGCGTATAAAATTCTTTAAAAACTTTAACAGAGATGTCTAGATGGTATTTAATAGGTCTGCTTCCCACGTAAGATTTTTCTAGTTACTAGTCGTTCATTTGTCATTATTCAACTAATCGCAAATTTATATTAAATTTACAACTATAATCCAGCCTTAATATATTCCACGCTCAAGAACATGCATTAAGTTCGTCACAAAGCACAGGCAGAAGTAGCCTAATAATAAAAAGGAGACATTTTAATTATTTATTAATTATTTATTAATAAACAAATGTTTTCTTGTCGGCTGCAAGATGAAATTCACAGTGCTGACTCTCTCCACATGGACGCGCCTTTAAACAGAAATACAACCTTCACAGATTACATAATGCTTTCGTTTTGAATTGATTCGTTTAAAAGACATTTCAAGCTTTCTGTAGATATATTTCTCATGTATGTGAGACGCCACAATTTTCAGTTATTTCATTATTAGGAAAAAAATTACGTGATCGAGAGGGCGCCTCCCTGTCATGCATGCGCATTAATAATTTTTGCACAAACACTTGAATATAAATAATAATTCACATTTTGCATATGCATCACAAAGTAAATAATTTTTTACATGCAATTATCCAAAATAAAACCAAACAAGATTTGTAATGAAGATAAAATATGTAGACAAATAAGAATAAATGCTGCGTGCACTCAGCATCATGCAGAGCAAATCTTGCACTGATATTTTACGGAATATTATACAAACCTGCATTTAAAATGTGGCTGCAATTTATTTATTTATTTTATTTATTTATTTTTACTTTACTTAAATTATATGAAAGCAAGCAAAGAAGACTCCATTTAAAATCACTGAAGTTGTCAATTAATGAAGCTCTTTTTTTTTTTTTTTTTTTACATCGTGTGCACTTTGTTGATAAGTGAGGACGTTTTATTAATCCATCCATTCTTTAGAGTTGCAATGATTTAGTTAAATCGTGCAGGTTTAATTTATTCGTTTCTTGTTTTAATTAGGCCTAAATAATGGGAGCGAAATGATACAGTGCCTTACGTTTTACTAAAATAAAGAAAATAATTTATAAAACACGCAAGCCTAGCTCACAATAGGCTATCACTTTTAATGCTCCGATGCAAAGTAAACCACATTTTCTTTTTAATAATATAACACATAATTCATATTATATAAATAATACTGCACACTATTTAAATGTGTCTAATCTAAAATATGGTGTAGAGAAAATATAAGCACAGGCTCATAGGCTTGACATTTATCCTGCTTGAATTCGCTCTAAGAAACGCACATATCTTCATAAGGACTAAACTTTCATCTGTGAATATTAAATATTTTTTCTTTCATTTTCCCCACTGCAATCAAATATAACACTTCGGTGAGGCAAAGCTGACGTCTATTTGCGAAAATGTGCTTTGATGCGCTTGTTTGAAAACCTGTGATTAAAGCGCCACTCAGCGGTCAAAAGCTGCAAATGCACTTTGCAGACGCCGCGGCGGCGGTACGAGCGGCGGTAGAAACGACGTTTTGGATGTCCACCTACTGTATGTTTCCTGAGCTCTCTCACCTGTGACAGGAGCTGGACTCTCACTGCAGGTTCAGACAGACTCGAACTGGACTTCAGTTTCATCTTCAGAAAAGTTTTCTTCAGTAAAGGACCTGAAAGGGCACATGAGAGTGAACATACATAGAAATAAGGGAATTCAGTATAATTAGAGGTTGTGTAGCGATCCCCAAAAATCTAAAACAAAAATACATAATGTAAAACAATAACAACAACAACAAAAAAAAAAACCTAGATGACATTAAATACAGGTTCACTTGCAATAAGACACGGTTAAGTGTCCAAGACAAATGTGTTTCATGTAGTGAATAACTGAAAGCTGAGAGCATGCAACTGTTGTAGTTTCACATTTTCAACTAATAAATTGCATTAAAAAAAAATTAAATGAAGCTGTTTATAGATTCCCAAAATGTTAAATCTGCTTGATCACACCTTTTCCATAGACCTCCACCTCACACAGAGTAAGAATCCTTGAAGTTCCAGGAATATTCACAGTAACATAACGTCCCTCCATCCAGTTACACGAGTAGCTGTAGGTAGCTCCTGCTGGAATAGTAGAAACTACAGCACATCTGAAGAAAGACGAAAGAGTGAGCTGCGCCTGTGCTTTTGATGCTCATTATTAGTATGACATTTAGTGTAGCCTATTTTATATTATTAGCTCTTTGTTTTGCAATGTGTTATGTATTTTATAATTTGATATTTCCCCCCAACTTATTTAACATACACATTTTTTTTTTTCAGCTAAATAAATGTGAAACTATTTGTCACACCAGTGAAACGTTATTATTACGCATAGAAAATAAAGTTGTACTGTTATCCTTCTTGCCTGTGTGACGCTTCAGAAAGGAAGAGTGCCATCAGATTTTGTAATGTTATGAACATTCTATGTAGATTTCTGGAACAGTGTTTAGTGTTGTATTTGATTGTAGGTGGTGGTAATTCATTCTGTGATTGGTGGAGGTGCAGTTTTGTGGGGGGAATTATTTTTGTAACGTGAGACATTAGAAGACAAATAACATCAACCATCTGATCATCAGGTATGTAAACCAATGTTTCCTGCCATGGCAAATGAAACAAATTACCTGATCTGTGAATCTGAGTTGACAGCCTGTATTGCATGTGATGGAATAAATAAAGTGTATTGTCAATAATACTGCGAAACGTTACTGGGTTGTCCTCACGCGCTGGATGCAAAACAATACACATACAACACGAACAGCGAACACATAACTCTTATAACTCTTACACATAGCACACTAATACGCTTCTAATATCCAAATCCGTTAAAGGATTTTTAGGCTGCATTAATAAGGTAAACCTGAAACGGGAACACTTCCCATAACACCTGATGTACTTGCTACATCATTAGAAGAATGGCATCTACGCTAATATTAGTCTGTTTCTCTCTTATTCCGAGGTCACCGTAGCCACCAGATTCAGTCTGTATCCAAGTCAGAGGGTCACTGCAGTCACCCGGACCCGGATCCTCAACAGCCCTGAAAGACAGCGGAGACCAGGACTAGAGCCCCAGAGACAGATCCCCTGTAAAGACCTTGTCTCAGACGACCACCGGGACAAGACCACAGGAAACAGATGATTCTTCTGCGCAATCTGACTTTGCTGCAGCCTGGAATTGAACTGCTGGTTTCGTCTGGTCAGAGGAGAACTGGCCCCCGACTGAGCCTGGTTTCTCCCAAGGTTTTTTTCTCCATTCTGTCACCAATGGAGTTTTGGTTCCTTGCCGCTGTCGCCTCTGGCTTGCTTAGTTGGGGACACTTCATTTACAGCGATATCATTGACTTGATTGCAAATTATTGCACAGATACTATTTAAACTGAACTGAGCTGCATGATGACATCACTGAATTCAATGATGAACTGCCTTTAACTTTCAATTTGCATTATTGAAACACACTGTTTTCCTAATTAATGTTGATCAGTTGCTTTGACGCAATCTTTTTTGTTTAAAGCGCTATATAAATAAAGGTGACTTGACTTGACTTATGCTCCACTTCTTTTAGTTAAAAACACACAGCCTAAGTGTAGTCCGATTCAGGAACAAATGGCTCTTACGACGAGAGTGACCGGTTTGAATCAGTCAGAATCCTTCACTGAATCGACATCTGACTCACTTACTTAACAGCAAGTTTACATTATTTTCAGGGATGTACAGTATGTATAAAATTTTATAAATTATAGGGTGAAAGGGTAAATTCCTTAAGGCAACTGATTTTATTTTGTGATCGTATACCAATATAAACATAGTCTAAACACCTACAAATCGTTAATATATGACAGTATGTACTATTTGTGACTACTCATCAAAATACATGTATATATAAGAATGTGAGAGAGACTCACACTGGGTTGCTGAAAAGATCTGAAGAATTGTTTCCAATCCGAATCTCTGCCCCGTTTATCCTGGTGTTACAGCAGTCGCCTCTGTTAGTGATGGCCACTCTGTTCACGCTGTACATATTCATCAGATCCAGCTTCCACCACGGGTTACTCTCTAAATCTGTATGAGTACAGGTGTAGCTTTTCCCATCCAGAGCGTTTTGAGGATACCAGTCATTAGCCAGCGTCGACTGAACGGCTGTTCCCCATGCTGCTACGTTCACTGGAACATGTTCAATGGAAAAATCTTACTTCAAATTACAATTATTAACAGTATGTCTGTTCTTGGGATTTTTCATGTAATATATTATAAACAAATTTATAGAGTTTCTGTGATAATGAGTACTGTAAAAAAGCATTCAAAAGTTGGGGTCAATGAGAAATGTATTCTTTTATTCAGAAAAAGATGCATTTAATTGATCCAAAATAACATTAAAGACATTTATAATGTGACAAAATATTTCTATTTCAAATAAATGTTTTTTGTTTTGAACTTTAAATTCATCAAAAAAAAGAAAGACTCATAAAGAATGGCAGTAAGAAGAGTAAATACTAGAGAGGTGCAAACACAGGTTTACTACATCAACAGAACCATACAGATGACATTACAAGATCACAAGGCACTGTAGTGTAAGTTGTGAAAAATAGTCTTTGAATAGCCTTTCTTGTGATCATAACATATCTAGATCGGATGCGAGCGCTGTTGCGTCAAGCCGCGAATCAATTTCTCTGTCAGGTCTCTGTTCTAGGCAAAAGCAAAAGCACTTTATTTGGCCTTCCGAAAGCAGATGCATTTAGGAATCTTTAAGATTGCTTACAACAGAACAGCAACGCATTTTATGGACGACCGTTTCGTGAACCTAGAAGAGGAGGTAATTCTGACTTTGCTACAACAATCTGGCACTTCTGAATCAGCTACAGTAAGTATGTTTTGTTATTAAAGTATTTGCTATTGACTGTTTAAATGCGGAGTTTTGCGCATCGTGTGTGTGTGTGTGTGTGTGTGTGTGAGAGAGAGAGAGAGGGAGAGAGAGAGACAGGGTCACACAGTGGAGTCAGCTGTCTTAACCGTCCGTGGGTTGTGTACTGCAAACACATATGAGCTTCATCACTGTGTCTGTCACGTGACTCTGTTCCTCTTTCAGGCTTGAACTGATGGTGAAACTAAGGACATTATTAACTGTCTTTACATTTATTTTGAAAGATGAAGCTCACGATTATGGAAAGGGGCATTAAATTTTCGATGAGTGCTTGCAGTGTTCAGCCAATCACAATGCACTCAGAGCATGTCAACATATTCTGTTACACCAAATACACAAAATAATGATGTTCAAATGTACAAATCTGAAACACAACAGATTTTCTCCCAACAGTTTACATTCATTTAAAAATTACATTTTGTCTGAAATGTGTCTGTCATCATGTGTTTGTCACCATTTCTGAAAATGTTTCACAGCAGCACAAACTCACTAACAAAAGATGTAATAGTTTAATTCATGAAATTTCACCTTCTTTTTCTGCCTTCGTTTGAACCGAGAAAAACCCTTGAAATGAGAAACACAGAATGATGTTTAGTATTTTGCAACTTAAATCGATTTTTATTATGATTATAAACCTACATTTTGTTAGATTTACACTTAGTTGGGTAAAATTCCGTATTATCTCTAAAAGCATGTATAAATGTTTACACAGTTTAGCTTCTCAAGTAAAAGTGTATTGTTTTAGGGTGTTTAACATTAGCCAAAATCAACACATTCAATTATGCTTTAGGGTTTTCTGTGCTTATTGTTTTTAAAAAGATGAAGCTACAAACAGACCGTATAGATATTAAACAGATTGTATGCTTTACTTACCCAGTAAAAGTGACAGACTCTTGTAAAAATCCCTCATCTTTATTTCAAGTGCGTCTCTATTCTTTCTGCTTTCATTTGAGTAAGTTTGAATGAATGTTGTCCCTGGGAGAAACACATTAGTTTAATTTTGCATTAAAGTCACATGGTAATGTTTCTCCTCCCACTTTTCTCCCTGATTGGAGCTAGTGAAAAAAATATATGTATTATTATTATTTTTTTTAAACATGTTTTAGCAACAGAACAAGTGAACACATTTTTACTGAAAATAACTGTAACTTGCAACTTCAGTTTAGTGATTAATGATATCAAAAGGTCAGTGCTATTGAAATATTACATCTTGTCTTTGAAATTTTACATCAATGTCTCTTTTGTCTAAAGCAAATCAAGGTATACATTTCATGTTGACATGCTTAAAGTAAATGCTCGGTGTAAATAGCAATAGTAAAATCCACAAAACTGGGTCGGTTTGTCAGCTGGCCTCTCCTGAGAGAAAACTGAGGGACAATCTTGCTGAACTACAATAAGGTTTGTATTATATGACAGATTCCCCAGTCTATATCTGTCATGTTGTTTCCATCTTGTGAGTCTAGCACCTGCCGTTTTTGTTTTTCTTTCCAGTCTTATAGACTTTACAAGACTTTTGCATTTTGTTGTTTTATGCATGAAGGCTGCCTCTCAAAACTACCTGAAAGCACACGAACACTGTCCTGCATCTGGGGGGTATTCCAAAAAGCAGGTTATGTGACATACCCAGGTATGTCTTAGGATAAGCGGGCAGATAACCTCAGCTTTCGGTTCCAAAATCAGAGGTTACTTTCAGGGTACGTTAGTAACCATAGTAACCTGTTCCAGGTTTAGTTCACTTCAGCACGCGTGTGATCTACTGATGAGCCTTCAGTGGGCATGACAGATAGCGCACAACATAATACAATATTACAATATGTAATATAGCATATTATATATATATATATATATATATATATATATATATATATATATATATATATATATATATATATATACAGTACAGGTCAAAAGTTTGGAAACATTACTATTTTTAATGTTTTTGAAAGAAGTTTCTTCTGCTCATCAAGCCTGCATTTATTTGATCAAAAATACAGAAAAAAAATGTAATATTGTGATATATTATTACAATTTAAAATAATTGTTTTTTACATTTATTATACTTTAAATTATCATTTATTTCTGTTGCAAAGCTGAATTTTTAGGATCATTATCACATGATCCTTTAGAAATCATTCTAATATGATGATTCATTATCAAAGTTGGAAACAGTTCTGCTGCTTAATATTTTTTCAGAACATGTGATACTTTTTTAGGATACTTTGATGAATAAAAAGTAAAAAAAAAAAAAAAAGCTATGTTTTTAAAATATAAATATTTTGTAATAACAATATACACTACTGGTCAGTAATTTGGGGTCAGTAATTTTTCTTTCTTTCTTTTTTTTTTAATAAAATCAATACTTTTATTCAGCAAGGATGTGTTAAATTGATAAAAAGTGATAGTAAAGAAAATATATTATTAGAATATATATTATTAGAATTTTTTTTTTTTTAATAAATGCAGTTCTTTTTAACCTTTTATTCATCAAATATATTAGACAGCAGAACTGTTTCCAACACTCATAATAAATCAGAATATTAGAATGATTTCTAAATGATCATGTGATAGACTGGATGTTACATGTGACACTGAAGGCTGGAGTAATGATGCTGAAAATTCAGCTTTGCATCACAGGAATAAATTATTTTTTTAAAGTATATTCAAATAGAAAACTATTATTTTAAGTTGTAATAATATTTCACAATATTACTGTTTTTTTCTGTATTTTTGATCAAATAAATGCAGGCTTGATGAGCGGAAGAGACTTCTTTCAAAAACATTAAAAATAGTAATGTTTCCAAACTTTTGACCTGTACTATATATATATATATATATATATATATATATATATATATATATATATATATATATATATATATATATATATATATATTTATTTTATTGGCATATATAGTTATCTGTATAAATTATAAAACACTATGACAAGGTAATGTTTAATTTATTATATATATATATATATATATATATATATATATATATATATATATATATATATATATATATATATATATATATTATATTATCATCTCACACGTGGATCTGCATTTTCTATAATGTCTAAATTCTAAATCAAAATGCATATCTGATATGACTTAATATAGTTAACTGTAAGATAAGTAAGATGGTAAGTTAACTGTGCTTTCTGGAATACACCCCAGGTCTGACATGAGGAGAAGCTATTATAAATAAAACTCTTTAAAATATGAATTTTAGCATTAGGTGTTCATATAGCAATGCATTAAATTTTTTCCACACTTTGCCATTTGCATCTACATCAACTCTGTTCACTTGCAAAAACATCATTGTTTTTCTTATTCTCTTTTCCTGTGGTTTTATTTTAATTTATAAATTTTATATGAACATTTTATGTATTCATATTTATGTGTTTATATAGTCTTGCCAACACTGACCACCTCTTATACAGTATCATGCATGTTTGATCTTAATGTGAAATTTAAATGTTGGTCATTTAACAGTTCCTTGACAATTTCAAGTTATCGATTAAATGCACATATCATAATGCACTTAAATCACATTATCAAGATGACCGAATGGTCAGTTTGTGTTTGTAACTATTTTGGACAAAGCACAGTGAGTTTTCTTCAAGGCATTCCTTAAAAAAGTTTGTTAAAAAAAAAAAAACATGAACTTGAATGTAAATGTAAATTATCCCAAATTCCTTACTCAGAAGAGCACAAACATGTTAGGAAGCACACTATGACTCTATCCGTACCATATTATTGGGCTTTGTACCAGGTTGTCATTATGTGTTTTACATTTTCAAGGTGCACCTACAATAATCTGCCACAAATCTTACTTGCTTATTTCTAAAATTGTCTGCTTATAGTATTTGTCTTGTCCCTGATGCACTTGGTTGTGCAGTTTGTTTGACTAGGCATTCTTTTGCCTATGTAAATAATGTTGATGTCATTTTTCTTGGAAAAAGGCTAAGAAAATGTATGTTGATGGAGATTAATGAGATGTGACATGCTGATGGAACAAAACCGGTGAAGTGAGTGTTTTCATTCAGTCCATTTTACATTAACAACGTAATCAATATTCTATTTATTAAAGTCAAGAATGAATCTCATCAAGTTAGTGTTTTAAGCATATTACATTTATTCCAAAATAATAACTCAAGGCAGTAACAGTTTAAACAATATATTCTCTCTGTGAACTAATATTCAGCTATTCTTTTTAATAGTTAACTTCTCTTTTTGTATTTTTCTGATCGCCATCAAAACTTGGTAAATATTGGTCACAGACACTGAGATTTACTTTAAATTTCACCAAGCTGATTACTCACTAAAAACTCCCACATATAACGTTTTCAGGCCATTTCAAGTCTTAATTTTGACATACAAAGTTTGTATATCTAACTGTGTGAGTTGTTTACTTACTTTTTAAAATTAGTCTCCTTAAAGCCATTACTGAGACTGATTTGCGAATGTGGAACGTGCACGAAACACAAGAGGCGGGATTTATCGCATGAAACAATCACAGCCGAACATAACCAGTCATATATCTAATCATATCACGATGGAGGCATTGCCTCCTCTCACATGACTTTCTATGGAGCTTAAAATATGACAAAATTATTGAATTTGAATTGTGTAAATTTAAATGATTAACAAGTCTCATTTAGCAAAACTGAATATTATTATGTGGCATTTAACACACACACACACACACACACACACACACACATATATATATATATATATATATATATATATATATTTTTTTTTTTTTTTTTTGCTTGAATATTGAACATTTGAAATTTAACACTTTTTTTTCATTTAATTTTAATTTCTGAGTTTTATACACATGTATTTTTAAACAGCTGATTTTTTGTTCTTAATTCTTAGACTGCAAATATCCAGTTTTTAGAAATACAGCATCAAGTTTTTAAGATGAAGAAGAAATTCAGAATATCAAAGTAGCTCAGAGATCATCCACAGAGAAGAGTGGATGATGTCCGAAAAGTCGAATGAAGCATTTTGGCCAGTTACTATGGTGACCGGGGGGACATGTTCCATTCACTTAGTTTCGTCATGGCCACTACATGTTAACTCGTGACTAAAAGTCACTTGAAAAGATGTCTAGCTAGATAGCTACATGCATGCACACAGCAGGTGAGGTTCTTTAACAGATTTGGAACTAGAAAGGACTACACTGATGCACTGTAGCCACATGTTATGTAGCCTTTTTTATATTGTTGTTTTTGTATTAAGTTGTCTATTGTACTGTTTGTTTATTAATTGGTGTGAAAGTGTATTGATGTAAACTGATGCGAGACAGTACACGCTGTGAGATGCTAGTCAATTTTTGGATTTGGTCAATTTGGTAAATTTTTCAACAAATTGAATTGAACTGGATGTGGGCTAATCATCTTAATCATCCTCTTTACTCATATACTGATCATTTATTATTAATTTATGCTATTATAGGTTACTATTATAGAAGACTGTTTTGAAGAATGTGCTGTGCTCTCGAATTACACGGCTTTAACCAGTGGGTGTCGCTTAGCACCTTCTGCTCCTCTGCTTTGCCATGCATAGAAAGTTCCCTTTCGAGGGAACTTCAAACTGCGTCCTCTAAAGGTCGCTATAGACGTTTCCCCATAGTGACCTCTAGAGGATGCAGTTCGAAGTTTCCTTCTCAGGGAACCATGATTACATACGTAACCTGAGACATTTATAATTTTATTCGGGAAAGTTTTTCATTATTTCGAGAAAGTTTCTCGTTATTTCGAGACAGTTTCTCATTATTTCGAGAAACTAAGCTATTATTCTGAGAAAGTTTCTCACTATTTTGAGAAACTTTCTCACTATTTTGAGAAAGTTTCTCATTATTATGAGATGTTAAGTCATTATTACGAGAACTTTTCTTATTATTTCAAAATGTTAAGTCATTATTATGAGATTTTTTTTCCTGAACATCATTTTACTTTTATTACTTATTAACTCATTATTTCGAGAAAATTTCTCATTATTTAGAGAAAGTTTATCAATATAATGAGATACCAAGTCATAATTATGAGAAAGTTTCTCATTATTATGACTTACTGTCATCGATTTTTTATTTTATTTTTTTCAAATGTGGTGGAAACAGGCTTCCATATTAGCCCAATTAACAGCATGCAGGAAAAAAAAAAAAAAAAAAAGAAAAAAAATATATACAGGTCCTTCTCAAAAAAATAGCATATTGTGAAAAAGTTCATTATTTTCCATAATGTAATGATAAAAATTAAACTTTCATATATTTTAGATTCATTGCACACCAACTGAAATATTTCAGGTCTTTTATTGTTTTAATACTGATGATTTTGGCATACAGCTCATGAAAACCCAAAATTCCTATCTCAAAAAATTTGCGGCCTTAAGCTCATCCAGAGTGTTGGGTCTTGCGTCTCTCAACTTTCTCTTCACAATATCCCACAGATCCTCTATGGGGTTCAGGTCAGGAGAGTTGGCAGGCCAATTGAGCACAGTAATACCATGGTCAGTAAACCATTTACCAGTGGTTTTGGCACTGTGAGCAGGTGCCAGGTCGTGCTGAAAAACGAAATCTTCATCTCCATAAAGCTTTTCAGCAGATGGAAGCATGAAGTGCTCCAAAATCTCCTGATAGCTAGCTGCATTGACCCTGCCCTTGATAAAACACAGTGGACCAACACCAGCAGCTGACATGGCACCCCAGACCATCACTGACTGTGGGTACTTGACACTGGACTTCAGGCATTTTGGCATTTCCTTCTCCCCAGTCTTCCTCCGGACTCTGGCACCTTGATTTCCGAATGACATGCAAAATTTGCTTTCATCCGAAAAAAGTACTTTGGACCACTGAGCAACAGTCCAGTGCTGCTTCTCTGTAGCCCAGGTCAGGCGCTTCTGCCGCTGTTTCTGGTTCAAAAGCACACGCCTGTGCACGGTGGCTCTGGATGTTTCTACTCCAGACTCAGTCCACTGCTTCCGCAGGTCCCCCAAGGTCTGGAATCAGTCCTTCTCCACAATCTTCCTCAGGGTCCGGTCACCTCTTCTCGTTGTGCAGCATTTTTTGCCACATTTTTTCCTTCCCACAGACTTCCCACTGAGGTGCCTTGATACAGCACTCTGGGAACAGCCTATTCGTTCAGAAATTTCTTTCTGTGTCTTACCCTCTCGCTTGAGGGTGTCAATGATGGCCTTCTGGACAGCAGTCAGGTCGGCAGTCTTACCCATGATTGCGGTTTTGAGTAATGAACCAGGCTGGGAGTTTTTAAAAGCCTCAGGAATCTTTTGCAGGTGTTTAGAGTTCATTAGTTGATTCAGATGATTAGGTTAATAGCTCGTTTAGAGAACCTTTTCATGATATGCTAATTTTTTGAGATAGGAATTTTGGGTTTTCATGAGCTGTATGCCAAAATCATCAGTATTAAAACAATAAAAGACCTGAAATATTTCAGTTGGTGTGCAATGAATCTAAAATATATGAAAGTTAAATTTTTATCATTACATTATGGAAAATAATGAACTTTTTCACAATATGCAAATTTTTTGAGAAGGACCTGTATATATATATATATATATTTCACAAAAAACAACTCACGTGCACAAAATAACAATATATATTCATAAAATAAATGCAATACACAGATGTAGGCTACAATTTTTTTCTGAATGTTTAAAATTCATGAGTTTATCATGGACTGTGAACGTGCAAATCGCCATTCGTGTGTGAATCGCCTTGGATTTGTGTGTGAATATTTTTGAGAATTTCCTGGCAGCAAACTCCTCCCACGTGGGTCAGTCGTACTCTTTAGCCAATTAGATTTAAGCCCGTCAATCGACCAATCATAACCCGCTGTTGGCGTATGAAGGAAAGCCACTAGAAGGCAAGCTTCCAATCTTTAGCCAAAAAAGTATAATGGCTAATGCTTTCACTTTGGCAGTACGTGGGAAAGGAGACCAGAGGCCTTATTTTGTTTAAGATATTAGACAGATTTTCTTTTGCTTACCTAGTAAAAATAACAGACTGTAGAAATCCCTAAAGTTAATTCCAGGTGGTTCATTTGAAGTAAGTTTGAATGAATGTTGTCCCTGGGAGAAACAAATTAGTTTAATTTTACATCAGAGTCACATGATACTGTTTCTCCTCACACTTTTCTCTCTGACTGGAGAGAAAATGTTTGGAAAAATGGAAAAATGTTTACACACAAAAAGAAAGTATTTTGCCTCTTTAAGCTACAAAACATGTCAACAAATTTATACTGAAAGTAATAACTTGCAACTTCAACTTTTAGTGATAAATTATATCAAAGTGTCAAAGCTATTGAAATTGTGGTGGACACTTTTATCTGAATCAAGTCAAAGGATGAAGTTCATGTTGACATGCTCACATTGAACATTACGTGTAAGCAGCAATAGCAAAATGCACCAAACTGTTTGTCAGCTGTCCTCTCCTGAGAGAAAACTGAGGGACAATCTTCCTGAACTACATTTGTATTCATTCTTGCTGTTCGTTTCTTAGAATGTCATTTGTTTTCCTTATGCAGTTTTCTTCGCGTCGTTTGCTTTGAAAGCCTCTTCCAAAAACCATGAACATGAATGTAAATGTAAACGTAAATGTTCTCAAATTGCTGACTCAGAAGAGCACGAACAAGTGAGGAAGCACACTATGATTGCATCTGTACTGGCGTCTTGAGCTTTTATAACAACAGCTCATCATGTGTTTTACATTTTTCATGCTTAAGCTCCTCCAACATTAATCTGCCACACTTCTTACTTGCTTATTTCTGCAAATGTCTGCTCAGTGTTTTTCTTGTACCTGATGCACTTGTTTGTGCAGTTTGTTTGACTAGACGTACAGTTCTTTTGCCTATGTAAATAATGTGGATGTCATTTTATTATTGTGGTAAGAAGCTAATAAAATGACACTTGATAGAGATGAAGAAATGTGACATGCTGGTGGGTAAAAAGGACCAATGAGTTTTTGCATTTAGGCCAAAAACTATTTTTGTTTGATGATTTTTTAAGCTGATCCACTGAAGTATTGGTTTCATTGGTGGCCCACACGGTTGTTTTCCCCCCACAGTGGAAGTACTTCATTTTGTGTAATTTTAATATTAGTGTATAGAAGATAAAATGTTCAGATGTTTAATAAAAGCAAAATCCAAAGAAGAATAATATAGAATATTTAAGTTTGAATATTTATGCATTCAGTATAGCTCTACCGATACATAAATCTAAGATGTTTGTTGGTATTAAACAATGATTCTCCTTTACTCTTCTGTAGAGCATCTGTGTTTTAAGTTTTACTTTTTACAACATTAACCAAACCCTCCTTATTAAAATATTAGATCACTGTACTCACTGTACTTTTCTGTAGAAAACAGTCTCGCTACTTCAAAATTTTGTATTACATTATAATTAATTTTGAAATTTACTATCAATTTCTTAGTGAAATTTTGAAAATTTGATCTTTTCTGGCTTGTTCATGGTTTTTGAGAATGAGAATGCTACACCTGTCCATGTTTTATCTGTGTAATTTAGAGTTGTGCAAATCGTTTAATATCAGAACAGTCTGTCTTAGGGCTGCACGATTAATCGCACGCGATTGTCATGTGCATTTAGTCAGTAAAGCCGGTTCTGTGATTAGCAGTAAATCTCCATCATCTGCTTTCAGGTGGAGCAGCATTTACTATGCAGAGCCATAGTTTTCTGACAAGCTATGCAAAATCGCATTCATAATTGCAGACGATATATTTGTAAGATTATGAAATCGACAAAATCATTCATGTTTGCGTATCTTCTCAGTGAACTACGGCTCTATGTAGTAAATGCTGCTCCATCTGAGAGCACATGAAAATACTGCATTTAATAACGTGTTTTAACTCGAAATTCACTTCATAATGTCAGTCGAGTGTTTAAAATAAATCCTTCTGTGAGATAATGTGGCTTCTTAAACAGATTAATTAAGGCACACAATATTTGATTATATTCTAAGCAGTGATAAAGGCTATGTCGATTAGCATTTCATTATAGATATACTTTATTATGATGAACTTTATAATAAGAACTCAGATAAACTGTATATTGCTGTAGTCGTGTATTTATTAGTCATGTTGAATCAATGAAAGCAGTTAAATCTTCTGTTTATTCAGCTGCAGCAATAGTCATTTCCTGGATTTCTTCTTCGGGGCATAATTGGATTTTCAGCACGAGAGTGCCCTCTGGCCTTTGGATGTAGATTTACTGCTGATCACAGAACCGTGCTTCACTGAAAGATTTTTATTTTTTTATTGCCTTTGCAATTTAATTTCAATTAATTGTGCAGCCCTAGTCTGTCTGCAATAATTATTTAAAAAAAAAAAAAAAAAAAAAAAAACTATTCGAATTTCGCTTGCTGGCCGTAAATGTATGGAGTGGCATTAGTCTCAATAATGATTCATGCAAAAGACAGGATGCACACATGCTTAGCCTCTGGAAGCTCGATCCTGCCACATTTGAAAAAAAAAGAAGAAAAAAAAGATTGATTCTGTAAGTCATAATAATGAGAAACCTTCTCATAATTATGACTATGTATCTCATTATATTGAGAAACTTTCTCATAATAATGACTTATTTCTTGTAATAGTGAGAAACTCCCATAATGCACTTGTGCTACAGTCTAGGCACCTCTCCATACATATCAAGGGAGCTAGCGACACCTGCTGGTCAAAGCCATGTAATGCGAAAGCACAGCACATTCTTCAAAACAGTTGCTTTTGTTCAAGTCAGTGTAATCAACAAAGTTCAGTTAATAGCATTAATTAATATAAGTGAGAGAGAGAGAGAGAGAGAGAGAGAGAGAGAAAGAGAGAGAGAGAGATTAAGCGCGTGTGAATACGTTTGTCTGTGCGTCTCTCAGCAGTTTTCAGCAGAAGCGTCTACTAATAGCGAATCTTTAAGCTGAACTGCTTGAAGAACCTCGCTACTGAGAAATGTCATGTAGCTTTTCAGCTGCAAAACTTTTTTACTAAAATATTTTCATGTCAGCGCTGATGACAACTTTGTGTTCACATCTCCGCGTGTTTGTGAACGGTGGAGAATGGGAGATAGAAAGCGTTATTTCCGTACATAAGGTAGAAAACATGGAAATTGTTTTTCATTTTTTACCCTATTGTTTGTTATATTTATATGCTCAATGTCTTGGTTCTTTTACTGTTGTATATAGCCCATAGTATACCCCATTTGCTTTTCATTATGTAAGAAAGCAAAGACTTATTTAAAAATAAAAAAGACATTAAATTACCACTAGTAGATGGTTGCAGAGAAGTACTTTTAGGCTAATTAGCCATTTCCACACCCTAATATACAGTATATTTATATATATTTTTTGTATTTATTCAATTATATTTAGACATTATGAATGACAGTAATAAAAGTAAATTTTATCTGCATCTCAACTACCCAGACAGCACAATATATTGCAGATATATGGGGAAGTTGTGGCCTAATGGTTAGAGAGTTTGACTCCTAACCCTAACATTGTGGGTTTGAATCTTGGCCCAGCAATACCACGACTGAGGTGCCTTGAGCAAGGCACTGAACCCCCAACTGCTCCCCGGGCACCGCAGCATAAATGGCTGTCCACAGCTCCGTGCGTGTGTGTGTGTGTGTGTGTGTGTGTGTGTGTGTGTGTGTGTGTGTGTGTGTGTGTGTGTGTGTGAGATTGCGTGAGATTGCTGGACTGAGTAAAAAGAGAAGGCGAATGAAGACGATGTCATCTTTATCCATAGTCTACTTATTAATGTGGTTGCGACTATTAGCATTGTCTGTATTATCAGGTGAAACATAATAGGCTCTTTGTGAATATTTGGATGCTGTGTTGTTTTAATCAGTATTTGTCATTCCAAATAAAATAATCAAATGTGTGTGTGTTTGTTAAATCCAGAGCATGGATTCTGAGTATCGGTCACTATGTCCTGTCACTTTCACTTTAAGATGAGCAAACACTCTTAAAAAAATACATCTTGCATATGTAAATGCCGACATCAAATATACATCTCTGAGATTGAGTACATGTGTGATTAGGGTGAGTGCTTTACTGTCAGGTGCTGGTGTCACCTTCTGTAGAACTTAATGGCACTGGTGCTGGTGTCCTCAAATGTTACTCTGGAGCCCTAAAATGGTTGTCGAAGTCAGAAAAGTCAAAACAATGTTAGAGGATTGTTGTCTGTGGTATATTTTCACTGAAAAACAATAAGAAATGCCGCAAATATCACCTCAAATTTTGAGAAAAGCTGCAGCAAAATCAGTAATTTTAGGCCACAAAAATCAGAAAAAAGTCCCGCGAAATCCTGGAGGGACTGTTTAGGGGCTCCGTAGTATACATACAGTTAGGTTGGTATTAAATGGCTTAAGCGGTGATTTAAGATTTTGACCATATTGCCCATCTAAGTCCTTCATCCTACTATCAACAGGAACATCATGTAGGCTACACTTCTTGTATTTGGTTTGGGCACCACAAGGGGTCACTGTAGCTCGATTACTATTCCTGATGTAAAACACACCATCCTCATTGATATGGACAATAAATATGTAAATAAATACATAAGTGTGTAAATAAATGAATCAATAAATAATAGAAAAATAAATGTGTGAAAAAATATACATAAGGAAATGATTATTATTATTATTATTATTATTATTATTATAATTATTATTATTTTACTTTTCTTTATACACACACACACACACACACACACACATATATATATATATACACACACACACAAACACACACACACACACATATATATATATATATATATATATATATATATATATATATATATATATATTCTTTTCTTTTTTACATTTCTTTTTATATTTATGTATCTATTTATTACTCATTTTGTCAGGTTTCATACATTCCATAGAATTGAGCTACACATGTATGCATCGTGTCTTTTGCGTGAATAATTATTGAGACTAATCTCGCTCCATAAATGTAACCAATCCCTGATAAATTCTGAGCATGCTAAACTAAACTACTATAACTAAATCTCAGTTATAACTAGATGCATTGGGAAAACAGCCTCAGATGCTGATATGGCATTAAATAAAATTATACTACTACTACTAGTTGCGTTGGGTGGCACTGTGGAACATGTAAACAAGTTGATTGTATTTAATGACAGAATAGGGTTGTTTGCCTCTAGGTGAGTTGAAGTTTGGAATTACTTTGATCAATATGTCGTTTACAAACTTTGTCAAGTGAAAATGAGTTTTCACTAAAATAAGGAAGCAAATTAAATCCAAACACCACAACATCATCACTGACCAGTCGAATGAATAAAAAAAACAGCGGCCCATCCCTGCATTCTCTAGTGCAGGTAGGTGCAGATCTACCTCAACTCTACAAGTGACTAGAGTTGACCACTGGTTTTCTGTACTAGAGCTGGCTTTATTGTTAACAGACTAAGGCTGTGTATCCGCCAAAGCATTTTTCTCAACACTAGCATTTTTTTTTTCAATATTTAATTGTTTTTATTAATTAGGCTAATTTATTTTTATTGTATATTGTATTGTGTACTACTATATTGTTTTTCTAATATGTTATCTTTGCCATGAAATAGTCTTTAATTTTTTTTTTATATGTAATCTTTGCCAATGCCTACGTGACTGCGTAACGCTAGCGTCCCTCACCAGCTGGGGTGCGGTCATGAGTGGCCACCCTGCCCGCGGTCCGTGGAGTGGTCATCATCAGACATGGCATATAAATTCCCTGGAGATGCTGGTCGTGCTTCGAGCACTACAACACTTTCTCCAAGACCTAAAAGGTCACCATGTGTTGGTGAGCACTGACAACACAGCGGTGGTCTCTTACATCAACCACCAAGGAAGTCTGCGCTCATGCCGTTTGTACAAACTAGCATACCAGATTCTTGTGTGGTCCCAGGATGAACCTGATAAGCACTTGTTGTCACAGTTGTAAACACTACGGCTTTCTTCTTTCTTGAGGGGGTTTGGCACAACAGTATCTTTGTTTCCGGACAGAACGTTAAAGAACACGACACACACTCCAGGCTTCTGTTCTCTCGTCCTAGCTGTGCAGTTTCCCACACTAGACAGAGATTTGTAAGTCTGGCGGCATGGGCATTCTCTTTTCCCAAAGTGTTGGAAAGACGCAGCTCGAGTTTCCTGAAGAGGAACGTCTCAGGTTACACATGTAACCATGGTTCCTCGAGGGAACGAGATGCTGTGTCGCAGTGCCACACTTCCGGCATCTCTGCCGGCGATTGCTTCATTCCTAGAGGCTAAATGCCGGTTTCACCGCACGTGCTTTTAAGCTTCCTGGTCTCTGACGTCACGCTGAAGCCGTTCCCACAGCGTTCTCCGACGCAGCGTCTTGTTCCCTTGAGGAACCATGGTTACATGCATAACCTGAGACTTTTTTAATACAAATAAGCACAAGTCAATCTGTGATACCAAACAGGACCACAGGGAGATGCCAAACATCACTAAAGCTCCTGCCTTCCCCTGACTGTACTGCTTTATGGATCCATTCAGAATCACTAAACCTCTGACCACCGCATAATCTAAAACACCTTCAGGCAGCATCTAATATAAAACACTCTTGCTTTTAAGCCAAATACATGCTGAAAATAATAATTTACTGACATCTGAACGTAATTCATTATTCTCTACAATAGCGCTGTTTTTAACTTACTGATTGAATTTGCTTGGACTTTCCAGGATTTTAACGGTTTAAAATGATGCTCTCGTGCCCCACACATTGACAACCCCTGAGGTAGACTGACTCTTGCATTCATTCACGTGATTTGTCAAGATGAGAGGTGACCCCTCATGGGTAGTGTGATATATGCTTTGTCCGAAAGCTCTAAAATGCTGCCTTCGGTGGACGCATTCCAAGGTAGGAAGGCATCAAGGCACATCCGAATCCAAAGCTAGCTTCACTTCCTGTCTCATGAGATACCTTCTTCTGATCGATTTTTGAAGGCAGCATAGATGTATCCTTCACTGCCTTTGCTATCCCATAATCATGTGCGTTCCATTCCGTGATGGTTGAGCTAAAAAATAAAGATGGTGTCTGAAAGTTGCGTTTGGTGGTCAGTTTGTGTGTAAATATATATTTCTGACTAACTTTTTGCACTTTTAATGTCAGTTCTAGCGAGAAATCAATATTATAGTAATTAAATATTAATTTAGTTATCACCAAAACTCATTCTATTTTTTTTGTAGATTATTAAACTGTTGCTCTGCCTCAGAAGCCTGTCCGAAATTAGTTGAGGTGCCTTCGTGCAAAAACGTTGCCTGCAAAGTCATTGCCTGATAGGACAGCAAGGCAGCAAGTCAGCTACCTAGGCTTTCGGACGCAGCCATAGTATAATTTCTAATCACCCAATTACTGATGCTTTGACTCTGAGCGTCAGAACTCACAAAAAGTGCCGGTGCGCTAAAGACTAAAATATAGTAGTAGTAATATAGTTGTGCTCTGTACCAGCCCACTTCGAGCACTGGTTTCAAACCCATAAGTCCTTCGTTCATCTTCGGAAAACAATATATTTTTGATGAAATCCGAGAGCTCTCGGATTCTGCATAGACAGAAATGTAACTGAAACATTCCGAGGCCCAGAAATGTAGCAAGGACATCATTAAAATAGTCCATGTGATATCAGTGGTTCAACCGTAATTTCACAAAGCTTCAAAAATACCTTTTGCAAAGAAAACAAAAATAACATTAAAATATAAAAATATCAATATAAATATTGTATAAATTTTTTACAGAAAATATATGAGTATAAATAATTGATATCTAAATAACACTGCCTCTACATTGTTACTTGCACTTACAAGCAACTTTTTTTTTAAAACATAAATCTGTTTGCATGTCTCAAAATTCAGTTTCAGGAATCATTCATTTCAATTTTGAAGCATAATTTTTTTATGATTGATATTGAGGAATGAAGAAAATTCCAGCAGGTAAATAAGGAACATCAAAGCTGATCCAAAGAGAGTTTAGGTTTCCCCATCATCATCATCATTATCTCTTTCTTACATCACATTGAGCTATAAATAAAACAGTTAATTACATTGTTACATCCCCAGAGTTCTGGGTTCGTTTTGTACTCATTTTGTACTGGTATTGTTTGTGGTTTGTGTGTTTGTTTGTTTTTTACCAGGTAAGATGGCTTAACATGTTCCATGTTATTTGTAATGTATGCATATTTATTTGAATAATTTAACTTCAAAATTAACATTCCTTTTCAGTTTTCCAGTGTTTGTATTCACTTGGCACAGCTTCTTTTCGCATCACTTCCTGTTTATGAGACCATTGCAGTGTCTTGACAGAAATCCTTCATTTTGTCAGAGCAGATTGAAGCTGAAATGATCTCTTAATTTCAGATTTCTGTATGTTTCCTGAGCTCTCTCACCTGTGACAGGAGCTGGGCTCTCACTGCAGGTTCAGACAGACTCTAACTGGACTTCAGTTTCATCTTCACAAAGGACTTCTTGGAATAAAGGACCTAAAAGGGCAAATGAGAGTGCACATACTTGTCAGAAGGACAAAAGGGAAAAGCAAATGCTAAAGCAAATAATATATACATCAAATGCATTGTGACAACAATATCTTCAACAATTTGGTCAAATGCATCTGTGTCTTAAGATTAAACATATGCAATGAGAGGTTGTGTTTCCAAAAAAAGTTGGGACACTGTACAAACTGTGAGTAAAAAAGGAATGGAATAATTTAAAAATCTCATAAACTTATATTTTATTCACAATAGAATATAGATAACATATCAAATGTTAAATGTGAGACATTTTGAAATGTCATGCCAAATATTGGCTCATTTTGGATTTCATGAGACCTACACATTCCAAAAATGTTGGGACAGGTAGCAATAAGAGGCCGGAAAAGTTAAATATACATATAAGGAATAGTTGGAGGACCAATTTGCAACTTATTAGGTCAATTGGCAACTTGATTGGGTATAAAAAGAGCCTCTCAGAGTGGCAGTGTCTCTCAGAAGTCAAGATGGGCAGAGGATCATCAATTCCCCCAATGCTGCCGGCTAAAACTCTATAGGTCAAAAAAGAAGCCATATCTAAACATGAGTCAGAAGCGCAGGCGTTATCATCAAAAAGTTGATTTATTTCACTAATTCCATTCAAAAAGTGAAACTTGTATATTATATTCATTTATTACACACAGACTGATATATTTCAGATGTTAATTTCTTTTAATTTTGATGATTATAACTGACAACTAAGGAAAATCCCAAATTCAGTATCTCAGAAAATTAGAATATTACTTAAGACCAATACACAGAAAGGATTTTTTTTTTTTAAATCTTGGCCAACTGAAACGTATGAACATGAAAAGAATGAGCATGTACAGCACTAAATACTTGAATTACTGCAGCAATGCAGCGTGGCATGGAGTCGATCAGTCTGTGGCACTGCTCAGGTGTTATGAGAGCCCAGGTTGCTCTGATAGTGGCCTTCAGCTCTTCTGCATTCTTGGGTCTGGCATATCGCATCTTCCTCTTCACAATACCTCATAGATTTTCTATGGGGTTAAGGTCAGGAGAGTTTGCTGGCCAATTAAAACTTCCTGGTATACGGCTGCGTTGACCTTGGACCTCAGAAAAACACTGGGCAGAAAAACACAGTGGATCAACACCAGCAGATGACATGGCACCCCAAACCATCACTGACTGTGGAAACTTTACACTGGACCTCAAGCAATGTGGATTGTGTGCCTCTCCTCTCTTCCTCCAGACTCTGGGACCCTGATTTCCAAAGGAAATACAACATTTACTTTAATCAGAGAACATAACTTTGGTCCACTCAGCAGCAGTCCAGTCCTTTTTGAAGCGAGACGCCTCTGACACTGTCTGTTGTTCAAGAGTGGCTTGACACAAGGAATGTGACAGCTGAAACCCATGTCTTGCATACGTTTTTGTGTAGTGGTTCTTGAAGCACTGACTCCAGCTGCAGTCCACTCTTTGTGAATCTCCCCCACATTTTTGAATGGGTTTTGTTTCACAATCCTCTCCAGGGTGCGGTTATCCCTATTGCTTGTACACTTTTTTTCTATCACATCTTTTTCTTCCTGTCGCCTCTCTATTTATGTGCTTGGACACAGAGCTCTGTGAACAGCCAGCCTCTTTTGCAATGACCTTTTGTGTCTTGCCCTCCTTGTGCAAGGTGTCAATGGTCGTCTTTTGGACAAATGTCAAGTCAGCAGTCTTCCCCATGATTGTGTAGCCTACAGAACTAGACTGAGAGACCATTTAAATGCCTTTGAAGGTGTTTTGAGTTAATTAGCTGATTAGAGTGTGGCACCAGGTGTCTTCAATATTGAACCTTTTCAAAATATTCTAATTTTCTGAGATACTGAATTTGGGATTTTCCTTAGTTGTCAGTTATAATTATCAAAATTAAAAGAAATAAACATTTGAAATATATCAGTCTGTGTAATGAATGAATAAAATATACAAGTTTCACTTTTTGAATGGAATTAGTGAAATAAAAAGTGAAAGTGAAAAAAAAGGTATAACACCACAAATATATATATATATATATATATATATATATATATATATATCTGAAGAAGTTACTGGACATAATCTAAATATAAGAATATATCAGACAGACTCACACTGGGTTGCTGAAAAGATCTGAAGAATTGTTTTCAATCTGAATCTCTGACCCGTTTATCCTGGTGTTACAGAAGTCGAGTCTGTTAGTGATGGTCACTCTGTTCACGTTGTACATTTCAGCAGATCCAGCTTCCACCACGGGTCAGTTTGTGTCAAAGTATGAGTACAGGTGTAGTTTTTTCCCATCCAGAGCATTTTGGGCATACCAGCTGTAATATACTGTCGACTGATTGGCTGCTACGTTCACTGGAATATGTTCAAAGAAAAAAACTCTATTATAACAATTATTTATTTCTATTCTGACTGGAATTTTACATGTAATATAAACAAAATTATGTGCTTCTGCTTTGAAATAATGAGTACTGTAAAAAGCGCTCAAAAGTTGGGTCACTTTTTTTCAGGGAGGATGCATTAAATCGATATGAAATTACATTGAAGAAATGTATTATATAACAAGATTTCTGTTGCAAATAAATGCTGTTCTTTTGAACTTTCTAGTCGAAGAATCAACACTGATAATAATCAGAAATGTCTCTTGAGCAGCAAATCAGCATATTAGAATGATTTCTGAAGATCATGTGACACTGAAGACTGGAGTAATGATGCTGAAAATTCAGATTTGATCACAGGAATCATTTAAATTTGACAATATATTACCACATAAAATAGTCATTTAAAAATTGTAACAATATTTGTCTTTTGTAGTTTCATTGACTGTTGCTGCTCTCTCACAAAATAAATTCACAGTCGATGATCTTGAGTCACTGAGGTGTTGTTTGGTGGGAAGTGTTTGGGAATTTTTCAAACTGGCAACAATCATACTTAGTAAAAGAAATAATGATAACATTTTAGTATAGGGACCAATTCTCACTATGAACGACTTGCTTATTAGCAAGATTATTATTAACATTGGCTGTTTGTTAGTACTTATAAAGCACATATTTTACATGATCATGTTCTACATCCCTAATCCTAACCAATACTTAAAGTTAACAACTACCTTACTAACTATTAATAAGAAGCAAATTAGGAGTTTATTGAGGCAAAAGTCATAGTTATTGGTTTGTTAATGGCGAAAATTGGACCTTAAAATAAAGTGTGACTGAAATATTAAATCGTAAGTAATACTGCTGGCCTATTTAAATCCATGAGTTTTCACCATGTGTCTGAAAATGTTTCACAGCAGCACAAACTCACTAACAAAAGACAGTTTAAGATAGTTTAATTCACAAAATCTCACCTTCATTTCCTGCCTTTGTTTGAACCGCGAAAAAGCCTTGAAATGAGAAACACACAGAGAATGATGATTAGTATTTAGAAATGTAAAATTATTTTTTCTTATCACAAACCTACATTTTGTTAGTTTTACACTTAAAAAAAATGGCAGTTGAGTAAAATTATGTATAATTTCTAAAATCATGTATTAATGTGTTATTTAATTAGCTTCTCAAGTAAAATTATATTGTTTAAGAGTATTGTGATATCATTAAAAAAAAAAGAACATCACATTCAGTTATAATTGAGGGTCTTCTGTTAAGTGTTTCTCTGTCTGAAAGATGAAGCTGAAAGCAGACTGAAGGTCGTTAAGATATTAAACAGATTGTGTTTTACTTACCCAGTAAAAACCACAGACTCTTGTAGAAGTCCCTCATGTTCATTTCAGGTGGTGCGTGATTCTTTCTGCTTTCATTTGAGTAAGTTTGAATGAATGTTGTCCCTGAGAGAAACACATTAGTTTAATTTTACATCAGAGTCACATGATACTGTTTCCCCTCCCACTTTTCACTCTGACTGGTGCTGAAAGAATGTTTACACACACACAGACAGAAACAAATCAGTATTTTGCATATTTTAGCAACAAAACAAGTGAACACATTTTCACTGAAAATAATAACTTGTAACTTCAACTTTTAGTGATAAATGATATCAAAATGTCAATGCTATTGAAATTGTGGTGGACACTTTTATCTGAATCAAGTCAAAGGATGCAGTTCATGTTGACATGCTCACATTGAATATTACATGTAAACAGCAATAGCAAAATCCACCAAACTGTTTGTCAGCTGTCCTCTCCTGAGAGAAAACTGAGGGACAATCTTCCTGAACTACATTTGTATTCATTTTTGGATTCAAATTCAGTGGCAGCACAACTTAAACTGTGTCATTATTCCATGTTGTTCTAACTTGTATGACATTCTTGCAGTGAAACACCAAGGATGAGGTTCTGAAGTGAATGAAAACTGAAGCTGTCAAGCTCCGAAATAACAAATAAATAATAACAGTGCCACAGAAGTGGTTCATATGACAGTTTCCCCAGTCTAGATCTGTCATACTGCGTGTTGTTGCACCTGCCATGTTTCAGTTTGTCTTTTCTTTCCCATCTTATGGACATCTCAAGATCAACAGACATTTGCATTTTGTTGTTTTATGCATGAAAGCTGCCTGTCAAAACTACCTGAAAGCACACGAACACTGTCCTGCATCTGGTCTGACACGAGGAGAAGATCTGTTTCTGATGATCTTTAAAATGTTAATATTCACAATGGTTGTTCATATAGCAATGTAGTAAATATTTGCCCCTCGATCACTATTTGCCTCTACATCTACTGCTGTTCACTTCTTAGAATGTCACTTGTTTTTCTTATTCACTGAGTTTTCTTCGAGTTGTTTGCTTTGAAATCCTCTTCCAAAAACCATGAACATGAATGTAAATGTAAATGTAAACGTAAATGTTCTCAAATTGCTGACTCAGAAGAGCACGAACAAGTGAGGAAGCACACTATGATTACATCTGTACTGGCGTCTTGAGCTTTGAAAACAACAGCTCATCATTTTCATGTTTAAGCTCCACAACATTAATCTCCCATAATTCTTACTAGCTTATTTATACAAATGTCTGCTCAGTGTTTTTCTTTTCCCTGATGCACTTGTTTGTGCAGTTCGGTTGACTAGGCATACAGTTCTTTTGCCTATGTAAATAATGTGGATGTCAATTTTTTATTTGTATTTTATTTTTATTTATTTTTTTCGTGGAAAGAAGCTAAGAAAATGACACTTGATAGAGATGAATGAAATGTGACATGCTGATGGATTAAAAAGAACCAGTGAGTGTTTATAATCAGACCAAAAACTATTTTTGGATGAGAAACTTTTAAGCTGATCCACTGAAGCGTTGGATTTATTAACCCACAAAGGTTTTTAAAGTACAAGTGCATAAATGCTTCTTGTATTTTTAATACTATTAGTGTTCAAAAGATAAAATATTCAGATGTTTGACAAAAAAATCTAAATAAGAATAATTTTTACAATTGAATATTTAAGCTTTAAGTATAGCTCTACCGATACGCAAATCTGAATGATTGTCCTATTCACTTCTGTAGAGCATCTGTATTATAATTTGTTTTCTTTTTACATTAAATGTATTAAATGTCACATATGCATCATGTAATAGTAATTTGTATTTCCATCACAGGTTTGGTCTTAAATATCATGAAAGGTGGTATTAAAAAGCTCTGTAGACACCCTGATGTAATTCTCAGTTCTTTTTTTTTTTCCTCCTTTCCTCGGAATTGTAATGTAAAAACACAGTTGCAAGAAAATGTCAGAATTGTAAGCTGATATTTTTCCTGTCAGAATTTGACAATTGCAACTTTTTATCTCACAATTCTGAGAAAAGTCACTGGCACTCATGCATTCAAATACAGTGCCATTTTATATCTGATTTCAAATTAGCAGAAATCTGTAAGAAATGTTATGATCCATAGGGAAAATAAATGATGAAATTTAGCTGTTATGTCAGACCAATAGCCTAGCTTTGTGACCCACGTTCTGATTTATGCTACAGCTGTGCACAAGGTGACCAGAGTTCAAGACTCTGCTCAAGGTTCGGGCTTTTCAAGCCAGTGTCAAGTTGTGTTATTAATGTGGACTCGTAACCAGAAGGTGGCAGGTTCGAGTCTCGGTGCTGGCAGGAGTTGTAGGTGGGAGGGATTGAATGAACAGCACTCTCTTCCACTCTCAATACCCATGGCTGAAGTGCCCTTGAGCAAGGCACTGAACCCCCAGTTGCTCCCCGGGCGCTGGATATATAGCTGCCCACTGCTCCGGGTGTGTGTTCACGGTGTGTGTTTGTTCACTGCTGTGTGTGTGCACTTGGATGGGTTAAATGCAGAGCACCAATTTCGAGTATGGGTTACCATACTTGACAAATGTCACGACTTTCACTTTCACACTTTCATTATGTAGAGATGTTTTAAATTATAGAAACCATATATATACTCATAAGGTGTCATATGTATACTTTCAATAATTTAGTCTTTTCATAGTTTGTGGAGTCTAATTAGCCTGGCTAGTTTAGAACGTTTTCAGTATTGTTTGTGATCTTTAGATGAAGTTATTATTTTTATTCTTTCTGTTTACACTGTTGTATGCTCCCTGTTATAGGCCATGAGGAAGAACTCTATCATGCGCACAGTGAAGAAAGCTCAGTGCTGCTAACTGGGAGAGCAGCTGGAAAACTGGAGGAGAAGAACAGTTGAACATACAGACAACTGAAATATTTTTCTGCAAGAACCACAACAAACAAAGATGATGAGTCTCATCAGTGTCTCATCAGTGTCATCATCACCCTATGAGCAGGAAAGGTAAATAAGTCTGAGAATTCAAATCTGAGATTTTTTCTCCCAAAAAGTCCCATTCTTAACAAACTTAACAAACTTTTATTTTATTTTTTTAAGCGTGGACATACACTGTAATAAATAAATAAATAAATAAATTAATTAATTAAAAGAAAGAAAAGTTGATTCCACTTAAAATAATTTGTTACCTGGCTGCCTTAAAATGTTGTGTTCGGTAAGCTTAAAAACATTTGTTGTTTACACATATATTGGAGTTCCTTAAACCTAGAATTAATAGTTGTGGTAACAAAGGTGAAGCTGAATTGACTTTATTTTGTATAATCAACAAGTTTTTATTAAGCCCAACTAGTCGAGAAAGTTGTGCTAACGTAAATTCAAGTTGAAAGAACATAAAATTAGTGAGACCAACAAATGTTTAGTTGTTTAAACTAAGCATTTTGTTGATTAAACTTGTAAGTATATGTTGTGCAAACTAAATACAAATTGGCCAAACTAAGCAGCTTGTTGAATTAACTTTTTTTTACATTTTTAAGGAAGCCAGGTTACTTTTTCAAGTGTAGTTCATGTCACTAGAAGTTCATTCAACTGGCTGAACTATGTAATTTGCCCACACATCTCAAGTTTGTATTTTATACTGTACCGCATAAAAATGGCATGGACATTTAAGAACATGCAATGTATTTTATTTTATTTCAAAATTGACAGCATGCTATTTAGTATTGGTGTGTTTAGTATAAAAAAACCTTTAAAAACAAACATTGACATTTAATATTAACTGTGGAACTATTATCTAAAAAAGTATGAAAAGTACAACATCATAATGTTTGTCAAACAATCTTTTTTAAAAAGTGTGAAAACTAACAACAGTTTTCATTTTTCATAATGTTTCTGTCAAATAATAATAATAATAAAATAAAAATAAATAACTTGTACAAACAAATCAGCGCTACAAACTGAAACTGTATTGCTGCCATTAACTAGGCCAACCTGCCACTACTTTGTCTTGAAGCAAACTGTTGCGGAGTCCATTAACTTTCGCAGAACAATTGCCACTGCCAATGCTCATAAACACTTTTTGTATCACCTCAAATTTGTACTTTTGTACATCTCTTAAGATGTCAAGGCATTAAAGAAGACCCATTAGTGTAGCAAATGCATTAGCAACATCTCCTAGATCACGTTTGACAATCTGCTCCTCCAGAACCACAGTAACATCCACCATCTCCCTTTCTAGCAACGCTCTGCTGCTCCCGCCTTCTTCAGTGACAACTACCTCTTTTGTAGCATCTTTTTCTGAACTGTCAGCCTAAGAACATAATAAACATAAAGATATTAATAATTAAGCATGTACTGTTACAATACCAAATTCAGTGTGCTACCCTGTGTTGAGAAAGAAATAACAAATGCAACATCGATGATTACCTGAAGAGAAAATTCTCTCATGAGACACATCAATATAATTTGTTTGTGTAGTACTAGGCTGTATCACTTTTCTGAAACCAGACCAATATACGCAATGGCGTATTAAATATAATATTAAACTATTTACCAGAAGACTCATTTTATGGCATTAAAAGACTAATCACTTTTACACCAAATACTAATTAATTTACATTTTTTAAACGTTGCCACTATCCTAGGTTTTGATCATTTGTCAGCAAGATTTTAGTAATTTAAATTACAATAACATTTATTATGAAGACTGATTATTGAATACCCGGTTCTTGGAAATTTGTAACCAGTTCTAAAATGGAACCAGTTTTCGACACCCAACCCTACTGGGCTGAGCTTTGCCACTGTAGTGTGAAAGCACTGTGAGGGTATTGTTCTGTCACTACTGTTCTCAGGCATGTTTCTGTAGTTGGTTAATATTAGCCCCCCCATCCCTAATAACAGCTTTTGATCACATCATTTGACAATCATTAGAGGTCGTCAAAGTTAACAATGATTTCTAGCATTTTTTAATTGATCGGCATCTGCCAATTGTGCTGCAAATTAAGCAGATTAATAGGCAGGCACATCTGCACGAAGCTAAGCTGAGGAACAGATTGCCATTCCACCAGCATAACCTCATTATGTCTAACCCTCTGTGTGCTAACTTTTTTGAAGAGAACTATCTGGTAACTTCCCAAGAAAAATGTAATACTTAAGTTCTTATCCTTCATTCTTAATCTAGCCTTCCATATTTCATTACTTAAATTTGATAATTTTAGAGAGAACAACATTTGGAGAGACAACGTGAGTAACTTTTTTGGAACTGTATTGTTAGTGAGCCTTCAACCAGATGTAGTTTACCAAAGCCTGGTAATGAGCCCAGTGGCAGAATTAGTAGCCTGCATTGTATAGATAAGCTCCGACGTTATCAATTCTGTTTCTGTACCAGAGAATTTATCTACAGCTTCACTGCTTGTGAGTAGGGTTGGGAATCGTTAGAAATTTTCCGATTCTGGTACTGGTTCCATTAAACAACTATTAAAAAAATTGTGGTAAGGAAAAATGCACAATACTCAACTACTCAATGCTCAATACTGTTTATTACTTACTGTCAACTTAATTTAAAAGTTGGCAATGTCAAAATTCAACATATATTAGAGCATACAAATTTTCCGATTCCGGTTCCAATTAAATTAACTATTATTATGTTTTTTACTATTTTACCTTCATTAAATGTAGCGTTGCCGGAAGGTATTGTAGTAAGTAAGGTTGAGTAATGCTAGTCCATCAATCAACATGTGCTTCAAAGTTAAGTTTCATACTTTAACAAATATTTGCAACTGGATATTTAAGTCATTCGCTTTCAAAAATTATAAACATAGGTCAATTTTTGTAAAGAACATTTGTGAATTTTGGTCTAAGGTCTAAGCTTATCTAATATCATCATTCACTAAGTTCTTTAAATTACATTTTGCTTTGTGCAAATATAGTACCAGACACTGATATCACACAACATGTAGTTAAGATGTTAACTCCTAAAAGAAAGGCTCATCACCTATTAACAATGTTCTTAACTTGAAGGCCACCCATGTTTGTGAACACCCTCCAGAAAGAATGAGAAGGCAGTTGATGCCTTGTTGTTTTCAGCAGCATCAAGGTATAGGATCTATGAAAAAAAGGGGTTCAGGAGAAAGATTTTTATATTTTTTAATAAAACTTTCACTTTAAATATACATTTTAGTGACCAGTGTTGCCAGCAGTATCACATATTTTGCCCAGTTTCTCAGACAAGGCTTAAGGCTAGTCCCAGATTAAAATGCATGTTTGACCTGATATATATATATATATATATATATATATATATATATATATATATATATATATATATATATATATATATTTTTTTTTTTTTTTTTTTTTTGGGGCAACTCAGATTATTAATGGTTTATGAGGCTGTGTGTGTGAGTGTTGTTTACAAGGCAAGGCAAGGCAAGTTTATTTATATAGCACATTTCGTACACAATGGTAATTCAAAGTGCTTTACATAAAAGAAAGTAAAATAATCATGAAAAATAAAACAATCAATTTAAAAACTTTATATTTTGTCCCTAATACCTGTGTACTTACATAGTAACTAGATGTGTACATAGTTTGTAATCACATTGTTAGTACACATTGGTGCATAGTATCTACAGCTCTAATGTTTGTGTAACTACACATATGTAACAACCCATTGAATAGTATGTGTAAGTACTAATGTGTAACAGGACATTGGTAACAACACTTTTTGGTAATGAAAGTACAAATGTTTAACGAAAGTGTTACACTTTATATTAGATTTATCATGTAATTACTCTGATGTTACACAGCAGCGGGCAGTAAGTTAGGCTTTACATAGAAATTGTGGTTGGTGCCCAGAATGTTACACTTTATTCTGTATTAAGTGGACAGTTCCTGAGGAGTTACCATGTTAGTACACTGGTATTACAGTGTTGCACCAACTTCAACTTGAGATCCAACTCCTTCCACTTTACATATCCCTAAACCTACCCATATCCACCCCCTGGATCCCATTTCACCCCTAAACTTACCCATCTCCATTGTTGTTACAAAATGTAGTTAAATATGTCCTGTTACACATTTGTATTTACACAAACCATCCTGAGGGTTGTTACATATGTGTAGTTACAGATATATTGCAGCTGTAGATACTATGTACCAATGTGTACTTACACTGTGGTTACATACTACATAAACATTTAGTTACTATGTAAGTACACAGGTATTAGGGACACAATATAAAGTGGGACCAAAAAAAAAATTTAAGACAGTTTAAAAATAAACATTGATTTAAAATGAATTTAAAACAGTTAAAAGTCGAAAATGATTTTACATAAAATACAGTGAATACGTAAAATACAGTGCAATCTGTTTGGACATCGCACAGTGCTCATTCAATAAATGCACAGCTAAACAGATGAGTTTTGAGTCTAGATTTAAATGTGATTAATGTTTTAGCACATCTGATCTCTTCTGGAAGCTGATTCCAACTGCGGGCGGCATAGTAACTAAAGGCGGACTCCCCTTGTTTTGTGTGAACCCTTGGTATTTCTAACTGACTCGATCCTAATGATCTGAGTGGTCTGTTAGGTTTATATTCAGTGAGCATTTCTGTAATGTATTTCGGTCCTAGATCATTGAATGATTTATAAACAAGTAAAAATACTTTTAAAATCAATTCTATATGTAACTGGAAGCCAGTGTAAGGACCTGAGGACTGGTGTGATATGCTCAGATTTTCTGGTTCTAGTCAGAATTCTGGCAGCAGCGTTCTGGATGAGCTGCAGCTGTCTAATGGTCTTCTTGTGAAGGCCGGTGAGGAGACCATTACAGTAGTCCACCCTGCTGGTGATAAAGGCATGAACAAGTTTCTCCAAGTCTTGACTGGAAACAAAACATCTAATTCTTGCAATGTTTTTAAGATGATAGTATGCTGATTTAGTTACTGCTTTGACATGACTACTGAAACTAAGGTCTGTCTCCAGAATCACACCAAGATTCCTGACTTGATTTTTAGTTGTATGACCCCTAGAGTCAAGGTAAATTTAAGTTGAATATATCTTTTTTTGTTGTTGTTGTTGTTTTCCTTTTTACAGGCACACGTTTGTCTGTGGGTCTAAGACTTGATAAAGTGTATATTTTGCATTTCTGTACCAAATAAAGAGTATAAACTATATCTTTAGTCAACATTTGAACCACTTTAAAGTCCCCCCCCCCCCCCATTGCTATCATTAGATCATTAGAGAGTTGAGTTGTTTCGGTGTCCGGGTCATAGGGTGGCAGAAGTACCTTGGAGATCGGAGCTGCAGATCCACCGGTCTTCAGAACACAAACAAAAATATTTTTGATGAAATCCGAGGGCTTTCTGTTCCCTCATTGGCAGCAATGCAACTCAGATTCATGGTCCAGAACAGTAGGAAAGATATCATTAAAGTAATTCATGTTACTCCTGTGGTTTAACCTCAATTTAATGAAGCAACGTGAGTGCTTTGTTTGCACAAAAAAAATAAATAAATAAATTATTTACCTTTATAAATAATAATGTACCTTTATTTACAATAACATTTTATTCAAAGCTTGTTCATGCTACAATTTTAACTCTAGCTTGAGCACAACATACATGCGTCATGATGCTCTTTTGAGCGTGTGTGGCAGATCAATATTTTTTTAGAAAATAAAGTGGTAAAATATGTTTTTTGCACAAACAAAACACTTGCGTTGCTTCATAAAATTGACGTTAAACCACAGGAGTCACGTGGATTACTTTAATGATGTCTTTTACCGTTCTGGACCTTGAATGTTTTAGTTGCGTTGCTGCCAGTGGAGGGTTAGAAAGCCCTCGGATTTCATCAAAAATATCCTCATTTGTGTTCCAAAGATAAACAAAGGTCTCATGGGTTTGAAATTATATGAGGGTGAGTAATTGATGACAGAATTTTCATTTTTGGTTGAACAAATCCTTTATAACATTGTACGTGTATTTACACGGTTTTTGTTTTGTCTGTTGCCACCTCATCGCTTACATTTATAGTTGTCAGAAAGCCAAAGCTCTATCAGACTTCATCAAAAATCTACCCTGCCACTGTCGCCGTCATGTTTGCTACTATTTATTAACTTGGTGAAATGTTTGCTGCTATAGTGCTTGTAAAGCGCTATCACAGTACAGGTGCATCTCAATAAATTTGAATGTTGTGGAAAAGTTAATTTATTTCAGTAATTGAACTCAAATTGTGAAACTTGCATATTAAATAAATTCAATGCAAACAGACTAAAGTAGTTTAAGTCTTTGTTTTTTTTAATTGTGATGAATTTGGCTCACATTTAACAAAAAACCCACCAATTCACTATCTCAACAAATTAGAATACTTCATAAGACGAATAATAATAATAATAATAAAAAACATTTTTAGTGAATTGTTGGCCTTCTGGAAAGTATGTTCATTTACTGTACATGTACTCAATATTTGGTAGAGGCTCCTTTTGCTTTAATTACTGCCTCAATTTAGCGTAGCATGGAGGTGATCAATTTGTGACACTGCTGAGGTGGTGTGGGAGCCCAGGTTTCTTTGACAGGGGCCTTCAGCTAATCTGCATGTTTTGGTCTCTTGTTTCTCATTTTCCTCTTGACAATACCCCATAGATTCAACCTGTCCTCCAACTAATACGCTCGTATAGGTCGTTTGTCCAAATCCCTGAAATACGACCCATCAGAGCGTATACTACAATTGCGCCCCTATCAGCAAAAGGTCGTTTTCATATTAATGTTTTGTACTCTTTTATTTGCACTGTGATTTGCGTTTCGTGTAGTTCAGTTGGTAGATTATTGCGTTATACCTTGATATGCAATCATGCTATCATGGGTTCGATCCCAGAGAACGGACGTGCACGTAAAATGTATATGCTCAATAAATCATAATTTAGCATGATTTCTGTGAGGGTTAGGTTTAGGGGGTGGGGTTAGGTGTGGTCATTCGAACGAATAAGTCACCTAGTAAAATATGTACGAATTACTGTGAGATCGGTGTAAAAAGTCCACACATTGCATTTAAATAAACGTGCGTTTTGATTGGTAGTGACGTTATACGTCATTTCAGGATGACAGACGCAACGCGATACTGTCATTATTTTTACGCCCGCTAGAGGCCGCTTAACTTTAAAACTTAAATATAGGCCGTAATAAGGTGCTTGCACAAACGACCTATATGGTCGTTTTTTGTTGGAGGACAGGCTCCAACTTTTGGTGCTTTTGGCAGCGTGGGCAGGTGCCAAATCCTGCTGGAAAATAAAATCAGCATCTTCAAAATGCTGGTCAGCAGCTTGAAGTATGAAGTGCTCCAAAATTTCTTGGTAAATGGTTGCAGCGACATGGCACCCCAAATCATCACAGACTGTGGAAACTTAACACTGGACTTCTAGCAACTTGGGCTATGAGCTTCTCCACCCTTCCTCCAGACTCTAGGACATTGGTTTCCAAATGAAATACAAAACTTGCTCTCACCTGAAAAGAGGACTTTGGACCACTGGGCAACAGTCCAGGGGTCTCATTTATAAACGTTGCGTACGCACAAAATAGGCATAGAAATTGTGTACGCAATTTTGTATGCACATATCGGGATTTATTAAAAATAAACTTGGGGTAAATATGTACGCACCTTAGAGACATTCTAGACCATGCGTACGCAATCTTTTTTCCTGGTGTGAGAAAAGTAATTAGGTAAGGAACGATTTTAAAATCTGTTTTCATTTCAATATACACATTTACATAAAATATTCCAGTCTCATTAATGGAGATAAGCACTGAAAATACATAAAGTCGTTACGCAGAAGTAAAACAAAAATTATATGAATTTAGACATATGTAGTGGATGCGCTTGATCACTTTTCCTGTTGCATGCGGTTTTAATGACAGCGAGGAGTGCTATCGATGCACAATAATTCATCTTTAAACTAAACTGCAGATCTCATGCTATGCGAAAATATTTTAGTGAGAACAATGATCAATGATGGGCACTTACTTCGATATTATGACAGACACTGCTGGATTCAGTGGTCCAACGGTCCATTGTCCGGTTTGAATAGGTCCAGTGATAATATCTTACTGTACAACTGCAGCTGCACAAAGTTGTTGATGTCGCGTGAAGTCATCTCCACAACATTATGAAAAATGCCACTGTATTTGAAGGATACAACTTGAAGAAAATGGTAATTTGCATGTTTTCTTTTTAAAATAGGCTACTTTGTCAGTGACTTGCCAAGTCAGACAAGTCTATTTACACTGCAACAAATATAGACTAAAAATAACTAAAAGATGTTTACCTTATCAGCAAAACTGCGTAAATTAAATTTGATTTTAATTGTTTAAAACAATTTAAATACTATTCGGCCAGTGGAAAGGAATGAGACCAACTATATTCTAAAATATTTATCTGAGAACTATTTTAAACAGTTTTTTTTTTTAGGGATTTTTGTTTTTATATATTTATGCTAAAAAATAAGGATACTGGATGATTTTTAGCAATAAAAATTGTGTATGGCACAAATAGCATTTATAGTCCATATCTCATATTTCCTTAATGTCTTGAACCTTAAACGGTGTTAAATATGGTGTCACGTGGATGGGAATATGCATAGTAATGATATGCAGATGAGGTTTATGCATAGTAAAACTAGGTGTTGTAAGCGCCATATATGGTTATTTCGGGAAGGAGATGAGGTGGAGATATACATACGCACAATCTTCCCCTGACTGGGATTTATAAAGGGATTTTTGCGCAGGTTCTAGCTTTTGTGCCTACGTACACTTTTAGGATGAAATCTACGGAGAGTTTTATAAATTAGACCCCAGTTCTTCTTTTCCTTAGCCCAGGCAAGACGCCTCTGATGTTGTCTGTGGTTCAGCAAATTCCTTGACACGTCTGTGTGTGGTGGCTCTTGATGCCTTGGCCCCAGCCTCAGTCCATTCTTTGTGAAGTTCACTCAAATTCTTGAATCGATTTTGCTTGACAATCCTCATAAGGCTGCGGTTCTCTCAGTTGGTTGTACATTTTTTCTTCCACTCAACTTTCTTTTAACATGCTTGGATACAGCACTCTGTGAACAGCCAGCTTCTTTGGCAATGAATGTTTGTGTCTTACCCTCCCTGTGAAGGGTGTCAATGATTGTCTTCTGGACAACTGTCAGATCAGCAGTCTTCCCCATGATTGTGTAGCCTTGTGAACCAAACTGAGAGACCATTTTGAAGGCTCAGGAAACCTTTGCATGTGCTTTGAGTTGATTAGCTGATTGGCATGTCACCATATTCTAATTTGTTGAGTGATTTTTTTTTTTTTTTGTTAAATATGATCATATAATCATCAGTGGTTGTTTCTCATGAGATACAAGTATATTTTCAGCTTTGTATGACAGTTTCTTGGCACCTTTTTGCAACTTTTGTGCCCTTGTTGTATACATATACTGGCATTCACACATTAGCATGCACAGGTAGGTTGTGTACTGTTCTTAACATTAAAAACCTTTTTATAAACACTCCAAGAAACAAATAAATAAATAAATGTTTCAAACAGATGTTGTTATATATGTTATGTGTATCTAAAATAAAGTTTACATTATCATTACAATAAATTTAATATAAAAACTTTTGAACATAAGTTGAAACAGCAAATATTGTAGTCAAATTAACTTCAATAAAGCAATTCGGCACTAGGCAAGATTTAAATAAGTGAGTTGAAATGACTTGTACTTTTAAGTTGATTTAACGTAAAATTTTAAGGCTGCCACAAAACTTTTTTTTTTTTTTTTTTTTTTTTTTTTTTATTGAAACGGGTGGAAAATATTTACAGTGTATGAATCAAGACAAATGATTAAATAAATATATACCTACAAAAAAAAATAAATAAAGAAAGAAAGTGTGCTTCCACACTCACCCCCTTCTTTCCCTGACAACCCCTACTCACAACAGGTGTTTGAACTCTCAAATAATCAGTGACACTCCCACATTTTCCCACAGTGACATGACATCACACATGAATAAACAGTGCTCTCTTCCACCCTCAATACTCATGGCTGAAGTGCCTTTGAGCAAGGCACTGAACCCCCAGTTGCTCCCCGGGCGCTGGATATATAGCTGCCCACTGCTCTGGGTGTGGGTTCACGGTGTGTTCACTTCTCACTGCTGTGTGTGTGCACTTGGATGGGTTAAATGCAGATCACCAATTCCTAGTATGGGCTACCATACTAGTCAAATGTCAAGACTTTCTTTCTCCTTTCTTTACAGTTCTAGAAGGAAAGAGACCACTGCAAAATTAGCAGTTTCTCTGGATTTATTATTTATATGAATCTGTTTGAGTATTCTGCAAACTATTGACATTTCTTCCAAATTTCAAATAAAACAAATATTGTCATTTAGAGCACTTATTTTCAAGAGAAACAGACGACCCAAAAGCGAAGGCAGATACAGAAACGGAAACTTTATTGCTTAAAGAGAACAAAGGCAGTCTACCATTCACCATCACTCTTGGTGGACACAGATCTGGAAGTAACTCAGGGTAAACTACCCCTTTTAGACTTGCAATCTATTCATTTACTGCTTGTTTTCTTAAAAAAAAAAACCCTGCTCTATTCCTTTTCTATTCTATCAGTTTTCCTTTTATTTATTATATAATTAAAAAAAAAAAAAAACTTGCTACATGTACTGTGTTAAGCTAACTGAGACTTGTCATAGAACTTGCATATCATTGCAGTCTTGTTGATTCTGATTGCTTCCATTGTCCTCATTTGTAAGTTGCTTTGGATAAAAGTTTCTGCTAAATGACTAAATGTAATGTAAATGTAAATGTAAATGTAAATAAACTTGTCAGGCTGAGTCAGTAGAAGACAGTATAGTAGTGAAGCGGACTTCTAAGTCACTAAGACCAAAGCATGAACTATTCCTAAAATGGCTGTTGCCTTGGAATGTTAACATTTTAGAAACATTTGATGATAATGAGCTTTTAAAAAGGTATATCATCTTAAAGGGTTACTTCACCGCAAAATGAAAAATTTCTCATAAATCACTTACCCACTCTTCTGTGTCAGCCGTGCTGCGCCGTTGTGCTGTTTTTCGTTATACTAGTCAGATTTGTCAAAATGGCGCTACGCTGACACAGAGGAGAGGAATTGTTGAATAAAGTCGTTATTTTTGTTTTGTTTTCTATACGACAATACTATTTTTGTAGAATTGTCATCGCTTCATAACATTACGGTTGAATCACTGATGGCAGATGGACTATTCTGACGATGCTTTTCATACTTTCCTGGACCTTGACACTGTTATTTATTTAGCAGTCTATGGGACGGTCTCAAACCTCCCGATTTTCATCCAAAATATCTTAAATTTTGTTTTGAAGATGAACAAAGCATTTACAGGTTTGGAACGACATGGGGGTAAGTGAATAATGACAAAGTTTTCATTTTGCGGTTGAGTATCCCTTTAATCGGCGGAGCAGGGGGGTATTATGACTGTTGTAGAACTTGTCAGGGACAATTTTCATTTGATTATATCCTTGCTTTCATTAAAGTGGTCATATGATGCGATTTCAATTTTTCCTTTCTCTTTGAAGTGTAACAAGCTCTCCAAAGAGATTTTCTTTATAAATGTTAAGAGTCAGCCACACCCTCCTAAAACACCTAGTTTAAAACACGCCCCCAGATGTCTACATCACGTTGTTCACGCAAAGAAAGAAGGCATAACTTTTATTCTCGCTGTTGCCGGCACCGCCATGTTGTTGAGACGCTGTGTGTTTTATTGTGAAAGCGAAACTGCTGGACAGTGACCCCTGCTTTAAACCATCACTTTTTTTTTTTTAATTACAAATATTAAATGTTTCTTAATTAATTTATGTATATTGAATTCTGTCAGTGTGTGGTGTATATAGAATTACCAACTGTTACAAATTTTTCCTCTGTTATTTTCTGATTTTAAAGGCTCATAGTGAGACACTTCACACACACAAGAAGGGCGTGCAAGCTGGCCTCCAAATACAAACACTAAGATGATGCACTGCAGGACACCTTTCTCCTTTTAAATGTTCAAGAAAAAAAGGACTGTAATCGACTTGGAAGGTTTTTTTTTTTTCAAGCTTTGCTCAGTGGTTGTTTCTCATGAGATACGAGTATATTTTCAGCTTTGTAATACAGTTTCTTGGCACCTTTTTGCAACTTTTGTGCCCTTGTTGTATACATATACTGGCATTCACACATTAGCATGCACAGGTAGGTTGTGTACTGTTCTTAACATTAAAAACCTTTTTATAAACACTCCAAGAAACAAATAAATAAATAAATGTTTCAAACAGATGTTGTTATATATGTTATGTGTATCTAAAATAAAGTTTACATTATCATAACAATAAATTTAATGTAAAAACTTTGAACTTAAGTTGAAACAGCAAATATTGTAGTCAAATTAACTTCAATAAAGCAATTCGGCACTAGGCAAGATTTAAATAAGTGAGTTGAAATGACTTGTACTTTTAAGTTGATTTAACGTAAAATTTTAAGGCTGCCACAAATTTTTTTTTTTTTTTTTTTTTTTATTGAAACGGGTGGAAAATATTTACAGTGTATGAATCAAGACAAATGATTAAATAAATATGTACCTACAAAAAAAAAAAAAAAGAAAGTGTGCTTCCACACTCACCCCCTTCTTTCCCTGACAACCCCTACTCACAACAGGTGTTTGAACTCTCAAATAATCAGTGACACTCCCACATTTTCCCACAGTGACATGACATCACATATGAATAAACAGTGCTCTCTTCCACCCTCAATACTCATGGCTGAAGTGCCCTTGAGCAAGGCACTGAACCCCCAGTTGCTCCCCGGGCGCTGGATATATAGCTGCCCACTGCTCCGGGTGTGGGTTCACGGTGTGTTCACTTCTCACTGCTGTGTGTGTGCACTTGGATGGGTTAAATGCAGATCACCAATTCCTAGTATGGGCTACCATACTAGTCAAATGTCAAGACTTTCTTTCTTCTTTCTTTACAGTTCTCGACAGAAAGAGACCACTGCAAAATTAGCAGTTTCTCTGGATTTATTATTTATATGAATCTGTTTGAGTATTCTGCAAACTATTGACATTTCTTCCAAATTTCAAATAAAACAAATATTGTCATTTAGAGCACTTATTTTCAAGAGAAACAGACGACCCAAAAGCGAAGGCAGATACAGAAACAGAAACTTTATTGCTTAAAGAGAACAAAGGCAGTCTACCATTCACCAGCACTCTTGGTGGACACAGATCTGGAAGTAACTCAGGGTAAACTACCCCTTTTAGACTTGCAATCTATTCATTTACTGCTTGTTTTCTTAAAAAAAAAACCCTGCTCTATTCCTTTTCTATTCTATCAGTTTTCCTTTTATTTATTATATAATAAAAAAAAAAAAAAAACCTTGCTACATGTACTGTGTTAAGCTAACTGAGACTTGTCATAGAACTTGCATATCATTGCTGTCTTGTTGATTCTGATTGCTTCCATTGTCCTCATTTGTAAGTTGCTTTGGATAAAAGTTTCTGCTAAATGACTAAATGTAATGTAAATGTAAATGTAAATGTAAATGTAAATAAACTTGTCAGGCTGAGTCAGTAGAAGACAGTCTAGGGTTGGCAGCCACATGCAAAGAAAGAAGCTCCGTTCCCAGCTCACAGATTCAGCACTGCAGACAAAAGGAATATCGACCGCAGACGCAGGAGGACTGAGCAGAGAACAGGTATGACGTTCATCATACGACACGACAGGACCCAGCCTAGACCCAACCAAACTGCACTGACAACAGTATATACTATGCATATTCTATATTCTAGACCACGTATTCTACGCCCATGCTGTAAACCTTGTAGTATTTTATTTTAATAATTAAACTGTCATCAAAGCAAATGTTGTTGTTGCTCAACACAGCTTTGCAGAAATCAGTTTGTTTCAGTTTTTATTTACACCTTTATTGTGATGAACATTGAGGACTGGAGAATATTCAAGCTTGTAAATGAAGAACATCAGAGCTGATCCGAAGAGAGTTTAGGTTTCCTCATCATCTCTTTCTTACAGCACATTGAGCTGTAAATAAAACAGTTAATTACGTCATAAAAAAAAAAAAACATCACTTTTCAGTTCATTTGTAATATATGCATTTTCATTTTAATATGTGTTTGTATGAACACACTCACCTGGTGCAGCTTCCTTCCGCATCACTTCCTGTTTGGGTGGTTGAGACCATTGCAGTGTCACGTCAGAAAACCCTCGTTGCACCAAAGCAGACTGAAGCTGAAATGAGCAGATCTCTTAAAAGTGCTCTCAGTGAGCTCAGATTTCTGTATGTTTCCTGAGCTCTCTCACCTGTGACAGGAGCTGGTCTCTCACTGCAGGTTCAGACAGACTTGAACTGGACTTCAGATTCATCTTCAGAAAAGATTTCTTCAGTAAAGGACCTGAAAGGGCACATGAGAGTGAACATACATAGAAAGAAGGGAATTCAGTGTAATTAGAGGTTGTGTAGTGATCCCCAAAAATCTTGGACAAAAGTACATAATCTAAAACAATACGACAAAAAAGACCTAGACCTAGATGACATTAAATACAAGTTCACTTGCAATAAGACAAGGTTAAGTGTCGAATACAAATGCGTTTCATGTAGTGAATAACTGAAAGCTGAGAGCATGCAACTGTTGTAGTACTGTTAATAGTTTCCCAAAACATTAAATCTGTTTGATCACACCTTCTCCATAGACCTCCACCTCACACAGAGTAAGAATCCTTGAATCTCCAGGAATGATCAGATTCACGTATCGACCCTCCATATCGTTACATGTGTAGGTGGAGGAAACACCAGCTGGAATGCTAGAAATCACAGAACATCTAAAGAGAGACAGAGAAAACATAATTTAGACTTCTAGTCTTTCTTCATAGGTGTTTTCAGGGTTTTTTATGGATATTAAGCCACTGAAAGAGGATCTCACATGGGATTGTTGTTGCCGTTGTTTTCCAAAGAGTTTCCGATGCGAATCTCTGCTCCATTTATTCGTTCTGGACAGCAGTCTAGTCTGTTTGTGATTACGACTCTACTAACTCTGTAAATATAACTCAGATCCACCCTCCACCATGGGTTAGTCTGAACATTGGTTGAGGAACATCCTGACGACTGTTTTATGATTCCTGGATTGAAATCAATGGCCTGTTCAGTGATCCAGCTGCCATTGGTTGATGACTGTGTGACGGTTCTTTCTGTTGCCAAATTACCTGGAAGATGTCATAGTGTCAAGAAACGGTTTTAGTCGGCATGTTTTATACTCCTTTAGCTTGTTTTGAGGGGAGATTTTCTTCAATCAGGCATCAAAGACAAAGTCCTATCTACCTGAATGGAGAAATCCTGAAAACTCAAAATGCTCGCCCCACACACATTTAAATAACACATTTAAAATCATCAACACAATCTGACATGAACTGTCCCATAAATGTAAAAACCACTCATGAAATTATAATTTCTTAAAAAGTCAAATTCGCATGGAAAGGGTTTAGACCAGGGCCCTTATTCACAAAAAATAATAATAATAATAAATAAATAAAAATAATACTAATATTAAATAATATGAAAAAATAAGGCTGAGAGTAACTAATAACTCGCCAAATTAGGAGAAAACCTTAAAAATAATGGGCGTCAGTCCTAAATGTATGACTCCTAAATTGTTGCTCTAATGTTATTTCACAAAGCGTTTTAGTGCTAAAACTAGCTCCTAAATCTGTGAAACGTTAGGAGTAGTGAAGCGGACTTCTAAGTCACTAAGACCAAAGCATGAACTATTCCTAAAATGGCTGTTGCCTTGGAATGTTAACATTTTAGAAACATTTGATGATAATGAGCTTTTAAAAAGGTATATCACCTTAAAGGGTTACTCCACCGCAAAATGAAACATTTGTCATAAATCACTTACCCACATGTCCTTCCAAACCCGTAAAAGCTTCTTTCATCTTTAGAACACCATTTAAGAAATTTTGGATGAAAAAAGGGAGCCTTGAGACTGTCCCATAGACTGCCAAATAAATAACAGTGTCAAGATTCAGGAAAGTATGGAAAGCATCGTCAGAATACTGCATCTGCCATCAGTGATTCAACCGTAACGTTATGAAGCGACGAGAATACTTTTTGTACCCGAAGAAAACAAAAATAACAACTTTAATCAACAATTCCTCTCCTCTGTGTCTCTCCAAATCAGCATAGCGCCATTTTGACAAATCTGAGCAGTACGCAGGCGGCATACGCTCTTCTGTGTCAGCCGTGCTGCGCCGTTGTGCTGTTTTTCGTTATACTAGTCAGATTTGTCAAAATGGCGCTACGCTGACACAGAGGAGAGGAATTGTTGAATAAAGTCATTATTTTTGTTTTGTTTTCTATACTACAATACTATTTTTGTAGAATTGTCATCGCTTCATAACATTACGGTTGAATCACTGATGGCAGATGGACTATTCTGACGATGCTTTTCATACTTTCCTGGACCTTGACACTGTTATTTATTTAGCAGTCTATGGGACGGTCTCAAGCCTCCCGATTTTCATCCAAAATATATTCAATTTTGTTTTGAAGATGAACAAAGCATTTACAGGTTTGCAACGACATGGGGGTAAGTGAATAATGACAAAATTTTCATTTTGCGGTTGAGTATCCCTTTAATCGGCGGAGCAGGGGGGTATTATGACTGTTGTAGAACTTGTCAGGGACAATTTTCATTTGATTATATCCTTGCTTTCATTAAAGTGGTCATATGATGCGATTTCAATTTTTCCTTTCTCTTTGAAGTGTAACAAGCTCTCCAAAGAGATTTTCTTTATAAATGTTAAGAGTCAGCCACACCCTCCTAAAACACCTAGTTTAAAACACGCCCCCAGATGTCTACATCACGTTGTTCACGCAAAGAAAGAAGGCATAACTTTTATTCTCGCTGTTGCCGGCACCGCCATGTTGTTGAGACGCTGTGTGTTTTATTGTGAAAGCGAAACTACTTTGTTTGGCCTTCCAAAAGAGGATGATATCCACTTTGTCACGCCTAAAGCTGATCCGTGCTGGTCACTGAGGAAATACATCAACTTTTCCCTGTGGATTGCCAGATTGGCTTTATGGAAGACTTTTTCCTGAACCTGCAGACTAGCCTCCAATAGGTCTGTGATCTAAGGCTATTCTATAAAGTGGGGCAGTTCCATCTTTGCAAGGACAGTCTGGCACTTCTGATTAACAGCCTGTAAGTAAATTTTTCATATTTAAATTTTTTATATTTAAAAAATTTGCCACTGATGATTCAAACGTGAGTTTTGAGCAGTGTAGAGTAGCGTTTGTAGTTTGTAGTTTTTCCGATCACAAATGCAGGCATGGTTTTAAGTTTACGCAGAGTGATACGCAACGAAACGTGTAAAAACACAGTATAAGTCATTATAATCAGTAATTTTGTCCCCACTGGATGCGACAAATTCCTCGTTTGTAATGGGTTTTATTGTTTTTGTCTTGTCGTGCTGGCAGACACCATCACAGTATGGTGAGGGGCGTAACATTTCCGTGTTCAGCCAATCAGAGCACACCTCGCTTTTCAGAACGATGATCTTTGTAAAAATCAATGCGTTTCAGAAAGGTGGGGCATAGAGGAGCAACAATAATTTACATTATGTGGAAAATAATGTGTTTGTTTTTTTAACCTTAAACCGCATAAACACATTGAATTACACCAAATACACAAAAAAATGTTAACAGCTCTTCTTGCATCCAGTTAGGTTTTCATTTACATTTGCATGTCTTACTATCAGCCATGATTATTCCACTCTGTTAATTAAAAGGCTGTTTATATGCATATTTACTAATTGTTTAAAAGAATCATACATTTAAGAGGCTGTGAATTATCTGAACATATACTTGTTTAATTAGTGACAATTAGCCTTCATTTTAAAATATTTATTTGAATGTGGCAATTAACATTTTTATTTGAAACTTTTATTTGAATATGGTAATATAATATTGTGTTCTACAATATTTACATGAATAAATCTCTGACAGAGACTATAAAACCAATCACTATGTGCATAGTTATTAAATATTCTGACATCATCCATAGCAATGAGGTCAACCCCACCGCCTTACTCTTAGCTTAAAACTACTCTCTATTCCTTAGTAAAAGTTTGTCTCAGCAGCTTTGTAAATAGGTTTTAAGAGAAAACTCTTAGCTAAAAACGTTTACTGCTATTTAGGAGAAATCTTTGTGGTAAGATAAAATGTTTTGTGAATACAGGCCCAGGTTAAGTAGCTCTGAATTACCTGGGAAAATCACATAGACTCCCACTTCACAGGGAGTAACACACTTTGAAGTTCCAGGATTATTCACAATAATATAACGTCCCTCCATCCCATGACACGAGTAGCTGTAGGTAGCTCCTGTTGGAATAGTAGAAACTACAGCACATCTGGAGAAAGATGAAAGAGTGCTGATTAACTCTTTCTTTTACAACATGATGTATACTTTTTAATTAGATATTTGCTCCAACTTATGTACCATACATGATGATTTGCATTATTTTTATTTATTATTATTAGTATTATGATATTATTTTGCAGCTAAGCAAACATGCAATTATTTGTCATTACAATGAAGCATTATTATTCTACTCTATTTCTATTTTGGATCCTGCGATGGGTAGGGGGGCGTCCCATCCCTGTGCGTTGAGCCGACCAGATGAACCAGTTGTTTCCAGTGCTGACGGTCTTGTGCCAACTGCTCTGCATCCTCCACAGCAACTCCATGTTGTTGGAGGTCAAGCCATCGGATGCGGGGTTTACCTCGTGGTCGTCTCCAGCCTGCGGCCTTCAAACTGGATCAAACTGGAGAATGGCTCTCGTTGGATGGTCAGGAGGGAGGCGGAGGCGGAGGACATGGCCGAACCAGCGGGTGCGACGTTGCGCAGCCAGGCAGGATGCTCTGGGCTGACACGTGGGGGCTCTAAGCACTTGATTGGAAACCCGCTGGGGCCACCTGATGTTCTCGATGGTTCTGAGAGCCCTGCTATCAAAGCCATCTAATCTTGCAGCCAGTGTCTTATTTAAGGACCAAGTCTCCGCGCCATAAAGCAGGATGGAGAGTACTGCTGAGTTGTAAATCCGGAGCTTCGTCTTGCGTGAGATGGTCTGGTGCCGCCAGAGTGGTTTCCAGAGAGACTGCAGGGCTGACGCGGCCAGTGCTCTTCCTCGTGTAATCTCTGGTTTTAGGTCCCCGTTGTCTGTCACTATGGATCCCAGATACACAAAGTTCTTGACAGGCTCTACAATGTCATTGCCAAGCCGCAGGGAAGGTGGATGCGGTCTGTCACCGACATACATGAACTTGGTTTTTGTCCAGCTCACCTGGAGGCCAAGCTTCTCAGCCTCTTCACTGTATATGCCCAGAGCATCTCTCAGCTGGCTGTAGGACGTGCTGAGCAGGATGGTGTCGTCAGCATACTCCAAGTCAGTCAGGTGGTAACTGCCGAAGGACACTCCGGGGACCCGCTCACAAACCCTGGACATCAGATGGTCAATGATGCAGTTGAAGAGGTCAGGAGCAGCCACGCAGCCCTGGCGAACGCCACCGGAGATGGGAAACCAGTCTGCATCTCTGCCGTTGATGTGGACACAGCTCTGAGCGTTGCTATAAAGCAAGTTGAACAGGGCAACGATCTTGGGTGGTGCTCCAAGGGCGTGTAGGATATTCCAAAGTGAAGTGTGGCAGACGGTCTCGAAGGCAGCCTTCAGATCTATGAACCGATGTAAAGATGGCGATCTTTACGGAATTCATAGGTCTTCTCTATCAGCAAGCGAACGGTGGAGATTTGGTCTACTGTGGAGCGGTTAGGCATGAAGCCAGCCATAAGATGGCGGGATCAGCTGGGGAGGTACCGTGCTGCAGAAGGAGGCTAAAGTGCTCTTTCCAGCGTTCGAGGCAGTTTGCTTCAGTTGCTATAAGATTGCCATCAGAATCTTTCACCAGGGCTGTCTTGATGCGTGGGCCATTACGGGCTTGGCGCAGCAGACTAAAGACACGGCTCATATTGTTGTTATTGGCTGCGGACTCTAGGTATTTAGCTTCTGCTTGCCAGAACTTCTCCCTATCCTCGGCTATATCCTAGGCTTTTTCGGGGAAGGTCGAAAGCATCCGAAGACATTGTGAGCTGACTGGATGACACTTTCCTTGAAGGTCTGCCAGTCGTTCACCTTGTCGGTAGCCAGGTTATCAAAGGTGCGGCGGATGGCGCAACTGAAGTCTGTGGTGAGAGATGTGGATATGGTCCAGCGCTTTCCTAGTTCTGCCATCTGGGCTGTACCATGTCCAGTGATGGATAAGCTTCCGGGGAAACCAGGTATCAGCAACACAGAGGTTGTTGTGGTGGCAGAGAAGGAGTAGGCGGTTACCGTTGTCGTTTGTGGACCTGTCAGCAAAGGTTGTGCTGACAGGTGAGCCTGTGGACCGATCACTGCTAGACAGAGTGGCATTGGCATCGGTGAGGATGATGGTGATGTCATGTGGTGAGGCTTGGGCAACAGCCTGATGGAGTTGGTCAAAGAAGGCATCCTTCGCATCCTCATCGGCGATATCAGTGGGGGCATAAGCAACAATTACTGTCATCTTGCTGTGTTGGTGGAGAAAGCGGGCCGACAGTAATCTGTCGCTCAGGGGTGTCCAGCTGATGAGGGACTTGCGGAGGGCCATTGGGATAGCAAGTGCCACGCCATAAAGGCCTGTCCATCTCTCGGGGCCACTCCAGAAGAAGCAATGGTCGCCTGCTGTTATTTCGCCATTGCCAATTAAAACAAATGCTTTACAAAATTATTCACTGTTTCGAAGCGCTCAAAACACCAAATGCTGGTGATGCCTGCTGGCAACAAAAACTCCAAAAGACCAAAACAAACATAAAAACAGCTTTTACAAACCCAATGAAAACGCTTTCTTGAAAGTTTAATATATTAAATGCAATCAAAATAATAAAATACCATTAGAAATGAAGTGTCTTTATAATAGGCCAATGCATCTTTAAAATAATTATTATTAATTAGCAAGGACTTGTTTTGTTTGTTTCATGGAGAGCTTGCCTAAACATGCCAGTAAAACACTAATGTCTCATTAAAAATGTCTACAAATTGATCAGACTGATCTGAGATTGTATAACCATTAGACTCTGATGAAGTGGTTCTCCGCTGCAGGGTGATCTCAGTGAACTCACAAGATTCACAGATTCACACAGATCGCCCCCTAAGGCAAACGAATGAAATTTCGAAACAGTTATGATGTAACGAAGCTTCGTTTACTGAAATCACGTGACTTTTGCATTTTGATATGCGCTCTGAACCACTGTTTCGAAACAACTGATTCACAAAGGTTTCGAAGCTTCATGAAGCAGTGTTTCAAAAGCAGCCATCACTAATGGGTGCGTTGTTCATTTGAAAAATGGTGGAAAAAGACTCGTACTCTGAGAGAATCTTGCTTATGCCAAAACATCTAAAAGTGTGTGGCGTTTCTTTGGTTTCTGGAGTGTCAGAGGTGAAATTATTGACAAAACCATGTAATTTCTTAGTTGTGCAAGAAACTATTTAAGAAACTATTTCACTCCACAACATCTAACTTGAGAACGCACATGCATTCTTGTCATCCCCAGGAGCTTTCTTAAGAGTGTCATGACGAGGGGTGAGCGGATTGTTTCTGAATGGCAGCTTGCTATTTTGTGTTCATGTAGTACAAACATTACACTATCTGTCGAAGTGGGTTTTCTCTCTCTGATGCACTTACACAATACACAGTTTTATACACTTTTGTTAGCCTACCTAATTTTCCTTTCATGTACATTAAGGAAATTATATTTTAATATAATTCGAATTTTGCTAATATTTCAGAAAGAAATTTGAATTTAGATATTTAGATTTTGATTATTTGATTTCTGCCATTTCTTTTCATTTGTCTTTTGAAAATTTGTTGTGACAAAAATTAACAGATTGTTTGCCAGTTTTACATATATATTTGTGCTGTCAAAATTAATGCTATTAATGCATATATATATATATATATATATATATATATATATATATATATATATATATATATATATATATATATAATTTTAAAAAAAAAAAATTCAGTTTAACACGTTAAAAATATTTGTTATTTGTTATATTTGTTGTCCATTAATCAAAGAACAAAAGAAGACACAAAAAGAGGAAATCAATAACTTTTGTAGCTTTAAAGATTCATCTTTATTGAATTTAGTGTTTGATAACTTTATTCAGTTTCTGTATATTTCCTTCTTGTGAAGGGCACAGGTAGCTAACTATGTGAACATTAATTTCACTTAAATTAGAATTTGTTATTTTTTAAAGTCAAATAAATTTTTTAATTGATAGCTCTCAATTAAACTGTAATGTTGAATGGCTAGTCAATGGTAAAATATTAGGGGAAAAAACAAGACATCAGTATTGAGATAAGCGGATTAAAAAGATGAAATTAAAAAAAATATTAGAAATATACTTTGTTGTTTCTGTATTAATTTGAAGACTGATTGTGAAATTATTGCAACAAAAGTATATTTAAAAACTTTAATGTTAAGTGGGATTCATCACAATTAATTTAAGAAAAAAAATGTGTGATTTTTTTTTTTTTATTGTTTGACAGAACTAATATACAGTACATATACAAACCCGATTCCAAAAAAGTTGGGACAGTGTACAAATTGTGAGTAAAAAAGGAATGGAACAATTTACAAATCTCATAAACTTATATTTTATTCACAATAGAATATAGATAACACATCAAATGTTGAAAGTGAGACATTTTGAAATGTCATGCCAAATATTGACTCATTTTGGATTTCATAAGAACTACACATTCCAAAAAAGTTGGGACAGGTAGCAATAAGAGGCCGGAAAAGTTAAATGTACATATAAGGACAGCTGGAGGACCATTTTGCAACTTATTAGATCAACTGGCAACATGATTGGGTATAAAAAGAGCCTCTCAGAGTGGCAGTGTCTCTCAGAAGTCAAGATGGGCAGAGCATAACCAATTCCCCCAGTGCTGCGGCGAAAAATAGTGGAGCAATATCAGAAAGGAGTTTCTCAGAGAAAAATTTCAGAGAATCTGGAACAATCTCTGTGCGTAAGGGTCAAGGCCGGAAAACCATACTGGATGCCTGTGATCTTCGGGCCCTTAGACGGCACTGCATCACATACAGGAATGCTACTGTAATGGAAATCACAACATCGGCTCAGGAATACTTCCAGAAAACATTGTCGGTGAACACAATCCACCGTGCCATTCGCCGTTGCCGGCTAAAACTCTATAGGTCAAAAAAGAAGCCATATCTAAACATGATCCAGAAGCGCAGACTTTTTCTCTGGGCCAAGGCTCATTTAAAATGGACTGTGGCAAAGTGGAAAACTGTTCTGTGGTCATACAAATCAAAATTTGAAGTTCATTTTGGAAAACTGGGACGCCATGTCATCCGGACTAAAGAGGACAAGGACAACCCAAGTTGTTATCAGCGCTCAGTTCAGAAGCCTGCATCTCTGATGGTATGGGGTTGCATGAGTGCGTGTGGCATGGGCAGCTTACACATCTGGAAAGGCACCATCAATGCTAAAAGGTATATCCAAGTTCTAGAACAACATATGCTCCCATCCAGACGTCGTCTCTTTCAGGGAAGACCTTGCATTTTCCAACATGACAATGCCAGACTACATACTGCATCAATTACAACATCATGGCTGCGTAGAAGAAGGATCCGGGTACTGAAATGGCCAGCCTGCAGTCCAGATCTTTCACCCATAGAAAACATTTGGCGCATCATAAAGAGGAAGATGCGACAAGACAGTTGAGCAACTAGAAGCCTGTAGTAGACAAGAATGGGACAACATTCCTATTCCTAAACTTGAGCAACTTGTCTCCTCAGTCCCCAGATGTTTGCAGACTGTTATAAAAAGAAGAGGGGATGCCACACAGTGGTAAACATGGCCTTGTCCCAAATTTTTTGAGATGTGTTGATGCCATGAAATTTTAAAATCAATTTATTTTTTACCTTAAAATTATACATTTTCTCAGTTTAAACATTTGATATGTCACCTATCTTGTATTCTGAATAAAATATTGAAATTTGAAACTTCCACATCATTGCATTGTTTTTATTCACAATTTGTACAGTGTCCCAACTTTTTTGGAATCGGGTTTGTATATTCAGTAAAGTTTTTATCCATTTAGTTAATTTGTTTCTCTTTACTACTGTAGGATTATTTGAGAACACCTGCAATCTGATTCATCTTTTGCCCTTATTAAAATAAAATACATTTGAGTGGATATCAGATCTTAAAAGAACTAAGGTCAGCCTTCTCTCACAAGAGTACTAATGGGGGTGCTACAGGGGTAAAATTCTGCCGGTGTTGTCCAGGGTTGAACTCTGGCACATAGGCTTTTTAGTGTTCATAACAGAGGGCTCTCTCAACATGTTATATTCTACAGTTTTTCAAATGATATAAGATTTTGTAGGATTTGCATCACATGTGCACCTCTCGAAAGCCTGAAACCACAGAGCCCCCCTCCTCCCTCCACATAACAAATCCCCTGTATGTGGATGAAGCTACTCAACAACTGACCGGAATCAGAATACAAGAATATATCAGAGAGACTCACATTGGGTTGCTGGAAACATTTAAAGAAACATTTCCAATCCGAATCTCTGCTCCGTTTAACCAGCTTTCACATGAGGTACAGTCGGGTTTGCTAGTGATGGTCACTCTGTTCACACTGTATGTCTTCATCAGATCCAGCTTCCACCATGGGTCAGTTTGCCACGGAGTACTGCTACAGGTGTAGATCGACCCATCCAGAGCGTTTTGGGCATACCAGTCGTGATATAATATTGATAGATCGGCTGTTCCCCATGTTGCTACATTCACTGGAACATGTTCAAAGAAAAACCTTATTTACAATTAAATTTTTTTTTTCTTTTTTACAATTATTTATAAACCTGCTGGGCTTTTTAAGTCCATGAGTTTTTACCATGTGTCTGAAAATGTTTCACAGCTGCACAAACTCACTAACAAAAGATGAAATAGTGTTTAATTCACAAAATCTCACCTTCTTTTTCTGCACTCGTTTGAACTGAGAAAAAGCCTTAAAATGAGAAAAACAGAATGATGCTTAGTATTTTGCAACTTAAATTGATTTTTCTTATGAAAATAAACCTGTGCTCTGTTAGATATATCCAGTTGGGTAAAATTCAGTATGACTTCTAAAATCATGTATTAATGTCTTGTGTAATTAGCTTCTCAAGTAAAAGTATATTGTTTAAGGGTATTTAGAAAACATTAAAAAAAGAACAACACATTCAGTTATAATTGAGGGTCTTCTATTAAGTGTTTCTCTCTCTGAAAGATGAAGCTGAAAGCAGACTGAAGGTCATTAAGATATTAAACAGATTGTGTTTTACTTACCTAGTAAAAACGACAGACTCTTGTAGAAATCCCTCATGTTCATTTCAGGTGGTGCGTGATTCTTTCTGCTTTCATTTGAGTACGTTTTAATTAATGTCGTCCCTGAGAGAAACATATTAGTTTGATTTTACATCAGAGTCACATGATACTGTTTCCCCTCCCACTTTTCACTCTGACTGGTGCTGGAAAAATGTTTACACACATAAAAAAACACACATGTTTGTTTTTGTGAATTGTGGGGACATTCCATAGGCATAATGGTTTTTATTCTGTACAAACTGTATGTGCTATTGCCCTACACCAACCCTACACCTAACCCTACCCCTTACAGGAAACTTTGTGCATTTTTACTTTCTCTAAAAAACTCATTCTGTATGGTTTATAAGTGTTTTGAAAAATGGGGACATGGGTTATGTCCTCATAAGTCACCCTCTCCTTGTAATACCTGTGTCATACCCATGTCATTATACAAAGTTGTGTCCTGATATGTCACAAACACACACACACACACACACACACAGACACACACACAGAAATCAGTATTTTGCATCTTTTAGCAACAAAACAAGTAAACGCATTTTCACTGAAAGTAATGATCACTTGAAACTTCAACTTTTAATGAATAATGATATCAAAATGTCAATGCTATTGAAATTGTGGCGGACACTTTTATCTGAAGCAATAGCAATAGTAAAATCCACCAAACTGTTTTTCAGCTGTCCTCTTCTGAGAGAAAACTAAGAGACAATCTTCCTGAACTACATTTGTATTAATTTTTGTATTCAAATTCAGTGCCATATTTTTACTTAAACGGTGTCATTATTCCATGTCGTTCTAACTAGTATGACATTCTTTCAGTGAAACACCAAGGATGAGATTTTGAGGTGAATGAGAACTGAAGCTATCAAGCTCCGAAAAAAAAATAAAAAAAAATAAAAAAATAATAACAGTGCCACAGAAGTGGTTCATATGACAGTTTCCCCAGTCTAGATCTGTCATACTGCATGTTTTTGCACCTGCCATGTTTCAGTTTGTCTTTTCTTTCCCATCTTATGGATATCTATAGATCAACAGACATTTGTATTTTGTTTTTTATGCATGAAAGCTGCCTGTCAAAACTACCTGAAAGCACACAAACACTGTCCTGCATCTGGTCTGACACGAGAAGAAGATCTGTTTCTGATCATCTTTAAACTTTAGTTGTTCTTATAGCAATGTAGTAAATATTTGCCCCTCGTTACCATTTGCCTCTACATCTACTGATGTTCAATTCTTAGAATTTCACTTGTTTTTCTTATTCACTGAGTTTTTTTCGAGTCGTTTGACTAGAAAGCCTGTTCAAAAAACCATGAATGTAAATGTAAATGTAAATGTAAATGTTCTCAAATTGCTGACTCAGAAGAGCAGGAACATCTGAGGAAGCACACTATGATTGCATCTGTACTGGTATCTTGAGCTTTGAAAACAACAGCTCATCATGTGTTTTACATTTTTCATGTTTAAGCTCCACCAACATTAATCTGCCACAATTTTTTCTTGCTTATTTTTAGAAATATCTGCTCAGTGTTTTTCTTGTCCCTGATGCACTTGTTTGTGCAGTTCGTTTGACTAGGCATACAGTTCTTTTGCCTATGTAAATAATGTGGATGTCATTTTTTTGTGGAAAGAAGCTGAAAATTACACTTGATAGAGATGAATGAAATTTCAGGTGGTTTGTGATTCTTTCTGCTTTCATTTGAGTAAGTTTAAATGAATGTCGTCCCTGAGAGAAACACATTAGTTTAATTTTACATCAGAGCCACATTATACTGTTTTCCTCCCACCTTTCACTCTGACTGGTGCTGGAAAAACGTTTACACACACAAACACACACACACACACACACACACACACACACACACACACACACACACACACACACACACACAGACACACACACACAAATCAGTATTTTGCATCTTTTAGCAACAAAACAAGTGAACGCATTTTCACTGAAAATAATGATAACTTGAAACTTCAACTTTTAATGAATAATGATATCAAAATGTCAATGCTATTGAAATTGTGGCGGACACTTTTATCTGAAGCAATAACAATAGCAAAATCCACCAAACTGTTTTTCAGCTGTTCTCTCCTGAGAGAAAACTAAGAGACAATCTTCCTGAACTACATTTGTATTAATTTTTGTATTCAAATTCAGTGCCATATTTTTACTTAAACGGTGTCATTATTCCATGTCATTCTTACTTGTATGACATTCTTGCAGTGAAACACCAAGGATAAGGTTTTGAGGTGAATGAGAACTGAAGCTATCAAGCTCCGAAATAACAAAAATCATAACATTGCCAAGAAGTGGTTCATATGACAGTTTCCCCAGTCTAGATCTGTCATACTGCATGTTGTTGCACCTGCCATGTTTCAGTTTGTCTTTTCTTTCCCATCTTATGGACATCTATAGATCAACAGACATTTGTATTTTGTTTTTATGCATGAAAGCTGCCTGTCAAAACTACCTGAAAGCACACAAACACTGTCCTGCATCTGGTCTGACACGAGAAGAAGATCTGTTTCTGATCATTTTTAAACTTTAGTTGTTCTTATAGCAATTTACTAAATCTTTGCCCCTCGTTACCATTTGCCTCTACATCTACTGATGTTCAATTCTAAGAATTTCACTTGTTTTTCTTATTCACTGAGTTTTTTTCGAGTCGTTTGACTGGAAAGCCTGTTCCAAAAACCATGAATGTAAATGTAAATGTAAATGTTCTCAAACTGCTGACTGAAAAGACCACGAACATATGAGGAAGCACACTATGATTGCATCTATACTGGTATCTTGAGCTTTGAAAGCAACAGCTCATCATGCGTTTTACATTTTTCATGTTTAAGTTCCACCAACATTAATCTGCCACAATCCTTACTTGCTTATTTCTGCAAATGTCTGCTCAGTGTTTTTCTTGTACCTGATGCACTTGTTTGTGCAGTTCGTTTGACTAGACGTACTCTTCTTTTGCCTATGTAAATAATGTGGATGTCAATTTTTTTGTGGAAAGAAGCTAAGAAAATAACACTTGATAGAGATGAATGAAATGTGACATGCTGATGGATCAAAAAGGACCAATGAGTGTTTGCAATCAGACCAAAAACTATTTTTGGATAATACATTTGTAAGTTGATCCACTAAAGTATTGGTTTCATTGGCACAGAATGTTTTTTTTTTCTGTTTGTTTTTTCACAGTGCAAGTACTTCATTTTGTGTATTTTTAATATTATTAGTGATCAGAAGATAAAATGTTCAGATGTTTGATAAAACCAAAATCCAAAGAAGAATAATACAGAATATTTAAGTTTGAATATTTATGCCTTCAGTATAGCTCTACTGTGACAGAGTGGCCTGTCCCTGGTGGTTAGCACAGCACTTACACACACAAACACACACACACACACACACACACACACACACACACACAAACACACACACACACACACCCCATCTTACCTCATCCTCCGTTCCCTGCTGAGGCGATGTTGGTGCACACACACGCCATTAGAATTCTTCCATGCCAAGTATGTATGTTGTAACTTAGTAGCCTTAACGTTAGCTGTGGCAAATGAATTGAAATATTTTTTATTTTTTTGTGTGTGTATTGGACAGTTAGGGCCGTCATCGTAATGTTACTTCTAATTAAATGTAAAGTGTCGGTACTGTAGTATATGCGGCTGCATATAGGTTATTGAAGTAACTCAAGTCTGTGAGTATTGATGCTAGTTACATCAAGGTCCCACTAGAGGGCAGTGTTATGTTGTGGATGGGGAGAATTGTTACATCCTGTCTGTGTGTGTGTTCTAGTGGCGGTAATAAAGGCGATCTACAGTCACAGTGCTCTCCTCTGATGTTTATGTGAATAAAACCCACATTAGCGAGAACATGATAGGTATCACCGTTTTTTATTTTTATTTTTACCAATCCAGAATCAGTCATTCAGATGAGGCTGTGGTTTACAGCAGTTAACATTAGCTTAGCGCAGTTTTTAAATGAAGCGTGCTACTGATAATTGCTGCACGATTAGATGAGGCAATTTTGTCATTATGTTGACGTGCAGTGTGTGTAAATTCAAATGTGTTTCATTGTCTGAATATCTGAAGCACTGCAGAACCCACAGACATGTTCACAATGTATTTTTCTTGTGTGACCATAAAGATTGTGGAAGAAAGTTTTCCTCATTCAACTGCTTTGCTGTTCCTATGTCACGAACACATCCAGACAGAAAGGCCACACAAACTTGGAATTGGAATGTGTCAGAATGTGTCACAGAATGTGTGTGTGTCAGAATCTTCATGCCTTTATCACCAGCAGGGTGGACTACTGTAATGGTCTCCTCACCGGCCTTCCCAAAAAGACCATTAGACAGCTGCAGCTCATCCAGAACGCTCGTGCCAGGATTCTGACTAGAACCAGAAAATCTGAGCATATCACACCAGTCCTCAGGTCCTTACACTGGCTTCCAGTTACATTTAGGATTGATTCTAAAGTACTTTTACTCGTTTATAAATCACTCAATGACCTAGGACCAAAATATATTGCAGATATGTTCACTGAATATAAACCTAACAGACCACTCAGATCATTAGGATCGAGTCAGTTAGAAATACCAAGGGTTCACACAAAACAAGGGGAGTCTGCCTTTAGTTACTATGCCGCCCGCAGTTGGAATCAGCTTCCAGAAGAGATCAGATGTGCTAAAACATTAGTCACATTTAAATCTAGACTCAAAACTCATCTGTTTAGCTGTGCATTTATTGAATGAGCTCTGTGCGATGTCCGAATTGATTGCACTGTATTTTACGTATTCACTGTATTTTATGTAAAATCATTTTCTATTTTTAACTGTTTTAAATTCATTTTAAATAAGTCAATTTTTAAATAATTTCCAATGTTTTAAAATTGCTTGTTTTATGTTTTAAAATTGCTTGTTTTATTTTTGTTATTTTTCTTCATGATTATTTTACTTTCTTTTATGTAAAGCACTTTGAATTACCATTGTGTACGAAATGTGCTATATAAATAAACTTGCCTTGCCTTGTTCAATTAAAGTGTTCAATGAGTTTGTGCAGTGCAGAATATGCAGTTGTTAAAGGGCTTGTGTCTCACTTGAGTAGCCACATACAAGAGGGGCTGACTGTAACTTGTCCTTATGATGGATGTTCTAAGATTTTAATGTAAAGACATCCTTTTCATCTCATATTTCCAGATCTCATAGAAGGTGGGATGTCACCCAGATAGCACCTGTTCATCTATATGAAGTTGCAGAACAGTCTTCATCAGGTGAGGGATGAAACTGATGTGATTACAGTTTTTTTTTTGATTGCTAAACGACAGTGAGCACAACTGGAGCTAAATGTGCAAAACTCTAACTACAGTCTGCACTACCAACAGTCACCTGAGCTAAACAGTTCACATCACCTGCAAAACTCATTCCAAGCAACACAACTCTTAACACATGGCTCAAAACAGGCTCAGTGCAGCCAAACACTATGCACAACCCTCACTATGATAACACACACTGTGACTCAGAACACACTGAGAGTAAAAACACTAGCATCAAACACCAATACAGAAAATACAAATTTTTCATCTTTACAGTTTGAACAATTTCAGTGACTTCATACAAAGTAATATTTTCTTCAAAGAAAAGAGTGACATTCTTTCACATGATTTATTTAAATTTTTAGAACATAACAATTCTTTAAGGTAAATGAAAATTAGCAGTTTGCTTCAATAGTCTGTAGTACAGTATTTCACAATTGCTAAAACACTAAACCCCATTCTCTGAACCCAATGCTCAGTGGCCTAAACCCATTTGTCGAATCAGTCACTTTGTAGGCAAAACCTTAAACAAGTTCAGGTAGTTAAGACACTATTTGCAAATCTCATCCACTCTTTTTGCAAAACTCTAAACACATTCTTACTCACTAAAACACATTTTGCACTGTGTTGCAAAATGGTAAATACATGTGGCAAAAGTTAAACACAACTACAACACAACTGTCATTGTTTACACACAACAACACAAAATTGTTCACACTTGTTTCTAATGATGTGATCAAATCAGTTGTCTAGAATATAAGCCAGTACAGGTGGCCCAGGTACGTTGAGTGTTGATACCACAATGGATGGAAACAATGTGAGAGGCAGAGGAGGAAGAGGTCGTGTAAGAGGTGGTGGACGAGGAGGAAGAGTACAAGAACAATGAAGAGCAAGACCAAGAATAGTAATTTCAGATCAAATGCATCACGCAACTCTGGGGCCTTGTCAACTCTTGGGACAATGTCAGCTTTCACCATGGTGTCCGAATACGTGAGTGGTTCAACATCAACCAGCGATTTGTGAATGTTTGCCTTCCTCCATACAGCCCTTTTCTCAACCCAATAGAAGAGTTTTTCTCTGTGTGGCGATGGAAGGTCTATGACCGTAACCCATATACAAGGGTAAATCATTTACAGGCAATGGAATTGGCCTGTGATGACATAGGTGTGGACTGTTGTCAAGGCTGGATCCGGCACACGAGAGGGTTCTTTCCCCGTTGCCTAGGAAGGGACAACATTGCATGTGATGTGGATGAAGTCCTCTGGCCGGACCCAGCACGAAAACGGGATGCTGAGGCAGAATGAGTCTCTCATTGACTTTGATTTTGCAATTGCACAATATTTTGTGTAATACGCTTTTCATTTAGAGTTGTCTTTGTTCTTTGGGCTTACTTTATTTTTATGCTGAAAATACAGAAATTCAATACTGTATTACTTGCAGTACTTACAGTATGCAATATATTTGCTGTACTGAGTTGTGAATTATTTACTTTTATTTATGGCAAAATTATTTTCTATATGCAATAAACATTTTTTCTCTGTAACTACATGCCCTGGACGCTGTGTTGTCAATTTTTTGATGTAGTGTCTAATGAATGCTGATGAGTGTTTATATATTGACTGGCTGTGTTTATGTTTTGAAAGCATTGTTTGATTTTGAGCACAGATCAAATGGTTTTGAGGCAAGTGTTTGATTTTGCCAGAAGAGTCAGGGGTTTTGTGAATGTAGTTTAAAGACTGGGTTTTGTGTTTAAAGTTTTGAGAATATGGATGAAGGTTTCAAGAAATGTGTTTTAGCAATTGTGAAATACTGTAATTTACGGAATTACAGTAATGAAAAAAAAAGGTAGAAACTAAAAGTACATACTGTAATTCGAACAAATAATTGAGGGGCTAATCTTGCCTCTCTCTAGCATCAGGCCACAGGTTTTCATCAACATCACATCTAATGTTCTCTCTTGCCATGCACCTGGGGAAGAACCTTCTGGAGTGCCTTATCCATCCCTGGCAGTCCTCTGGACTCGTGTCCTCACATCCGGCACGAATAGCTTCCAAAAGAGACATTTGGTCATGTGGGTGGTGAGCAAACACTTTCCACCTCCAGGCAGAGAAAAACTCCTCTATTGGGTTGAGGAAGGGTGAATATGCAGACAGGTACAAAACCATAAATCTGCGATGTGCTGCAAACCAATCTGTGACAGCTGCAGGGTGGTGAAAAGCAACGTTATCGCAAACTATGACAAAAACTTGGGGGTTTCTTACTGGCTCCCCCTGTTCTGCTGGCACTAGCTGAGCATAGAGCTGTTCTAGGAAAGCTATAAGCCTTTCTGTGTTGTATGAGCCATTGAGTGGTGTGTTGAGAAGCAAACCATCATTGGCCATTTCAGCACACATGCTGATATCCCCCCCTTTGGCCTGGAACCTCCACAGTGGCCCTTTGACCTATAACATTCCTTCCTCTGCGCCGTGTTTTGGCAAGGTTAAATCCAGCTTCATCGATAAATACAAATGAATGTGGTGTTTCCAGTGCTTCCACCTCCATTACTCTCTGAAAAACAGTAAGTGCACAGTTTTACTGTAGTAATGCTAGTGTTTTTTTTACTGTAAATATTTTTTATAGCTGTGTATGTAACCTCGAGCAATAGTTGTTGTGCTGACAGAATTAACATTTTCAAATATATCATTATCAGCCAGCACTCTATCTTGAATCTCCCGCAGTTTTATTGCATTGTTGACAGCAACCATGTCAACAATAGCATTTTCCTGCGCATCTGAAAATATTTTTTCTCTTCCTCCTGTTGGGGGCAGCCTTTGGGTCCTGTTGTAAAAATATATACAGTATTTACAGTCAAACTTACTGTAATATATATCTGTGAAAATATTCTATAATTGCAATACAAAATAAATTCCGGTATTTTTTTCATTTACTGTAAGGATGTAACTCTCACCTGTTTGTATGATGGAAAATTCGCATTACAGATGCCACTGTGGATCTTTGCAGATTGGGTTGCACCCTCAACCATGCCTCTCTCAATGAGAGACCATGGTTCACGACATGGTCTATAAGTGTAGCCCTTATTTCATCTGAAATAACAGCTCTTTGTCTTCTTTGTCTTCCTCCACGCATCCGCCCTCTCCCTGCCACCCTTCTCCCTCCACAAACCCGTCTTCCTTGTTCCATTTCCAAAATTAGTCTTTCTGAGCTCTACCTATATATATATCTATATATATGCAGGTGCTGGTCATATAATTAGAATATCATCAAAAATGTATTTATTTCACTAATTCCATTCAAAAAGTGAAACTTGTATATTATATTGTCACGACACGCACACAAAAAGGTAGATCCAAGTGCAGTATGTTTATTGGGGTAATCCAAATATCATAAACTTAGCCAGGCAATGGTCAAAATCCAGGTAATCAGTCCAAAACAAGAAACACGAACACAGCAAGGAAACACGAAACCAGGGTGACATTAAACAAGGACTCCGTAACAAAGACAGAACAACCAGGGTATTTAAAGACAGGTGCAAACAAGGTAAGTGGTGACAGCTGAATACAATGAACAGTGATGAGCAGCTAAGGCTAGTGGGAAATGAAGTTCTGACGAAGATGACAATAAGGGGAAGTGAGACCTCTAGTGGCCACCCAGGGAGACACAGAACAGACACCGTGACACTACCCCCCCTCTAAGGAGCAGCTTCCAGATGCTCCTCAGAACCAAATAAACACACAACAAAGAGACCAGGAGGGAGGTGGACTGGTGGAGGCAGAACAGGGGGAGGGATGGCGGGCCAGGCCCGTGTAGGGGAACTGGGACCGGCAGCGATGGCTCCCCTGGTAGCCCAGGTGGCTTGGTCAGATCAGGGGGCCATGGTGGACCCGAAAGTTCAGGGGACCACGAGGGACCAGGCAGTTCAGGTGGCCACGGTGGACCCGAAAGTTCAGGGGACCACGAGGGACCAGGCAGTTCAGGTGGCCACGGTGGATCAGTCCATTCTCGTTGTGCAGACGGCCAGGGAGGAATTCGCCATTTGAGTGGCCCGAACGGAACCTGCCAATCGGGGAGCCAGTAAGGAGCAGGCTGTGGCGATGGCCCGGTCACGGCATTGGGAACGGCATCAGGAACGACCTCAGACAAGGGCACCGCCTCGGGAACGGCCTTGGACACGGGTATCGCCTCCGGAGCCATCTTGGGCCCCGCATCGGCCTCCGGAACCGCATCGGCCACCGCCTCTGGAATGGCCTCAGGAACGGCATCGGCCCAGGACACCGCCTCGGGAACGGTCTCAGGAACGGCCTCAAGAACGGCCTCAGGAACGGCCTCAGGAACGGCATCGGACCAGGACACCGCCTCGGGAACGGCCTCAGGAACGGCCTCAGGAACGGCCTCAGGAACGGCATTGGACAAGGCCCCCGCCTCGGGAACGGCCTCGGGCACGGCCTCGGGCACGGCCTCGGGAACGGCCTTGGACAAGGACACCGCCTCGGGAACGACCTCTGCATCGGGCACCACCTCAGGAACGACCTCGGCCTGCGCATCGGCCACCGCCTCGGGAACGACCTCGGCCTGCGCATCGGGCACCGCCTCAGTCTCTGGAAGCAACTCGGGCACCACCTCGGTCTCTGGAACAACATCGGGCACCGCCTCGACCTGCGGAACGGCCTCGGGCACCGCCTCAGGAACGACCTCGGCCTGCGCATCGGGCACCGCCTCGGGCACCGCCTCGGTCTCTGGAACCAACTCGGGCACCGCCTCGACCTGCGGAACGGCATCGGCCACCGCCTCGACCTGCGGAACAGCATCGGGCACCGCCTCGACCTGCGGAACAGCATCGGGCACCGCCTCGGCCTCGGGAACAACATCGGGCACCGCCTCGACCTCCGGAACAGCCTCGGTCTCGGGCATTGCATCGGGAACCGTCTCTGGCACCGTCTCTGGCACCGCATCGGGCACCGCCTCGGCATCGGGCATTTCATCGGGGACCGCCTCGGCATCGGGGACCGCCTCGGGCACCGCCTCGGCATCGGGCACCGCCTCGGGCACCGCCTCGGCATCGGGCACCGCCTCGGCCTCGTGCATCGCATCGGGAACCGCCTCTGCCTCGGCCACCGCCTCGGCCTCGGGCATCGCATCGGGAACCGCCTCTGCCTCGGCCACCGCCTCGGCCTCGGGCATCGCATCGGGAACCGCCTCTGCCTCGGCCACCGCCTCGGCCTCGGGCATCGCATCGGGAACCGCCTCTGCATCGGACATCACCTCGGCCACCGCATCAGGCACCGCCTCGGCATCGGGCACCGCCTCGGCATCGGGCACCGCCTCGGCATCGGGCACCACCTCGGCATCGGGCACCGCCTCTGCCTCAACCACCGCCTCGGCCATCGCATCGGGCACCGCCTCGGCAACGGGCACCGCCTCGGCAACGGGCACCGCCTCGGCATCGGGCACCGCCTCGGCATCGGACATTGCATCGGGAACCGCATCAGCCACTGCATCAGGCACCGCCTCGGGCACCGCCTCGGCATCGGGCACCGCCTCGGCATCGGACATTGCATCGGGAACCACCTCGGCCACCGCATCAGGCACCGCCTCGGCATCGGGCACCGCCTCGGCAACGGGCACCGCCTCGGCAACGGGCACCGCCTCGGCATCGGACATTGCATCGGGAACCGCCTCGGCCACCGCATCAGGCACCGCCTCGGGCACCGCCTCGGCATCGGGCACCGCCTCGGCCTCGGACACAGCCTCGGCATCGGGCACAGCCTCGGGCACCGCCTCGGCATCCAGAACCACCTCGAGCCCCGCCTCGGGAACCTCGGGCACGTCCACCTGGACGACAGCGGCCTGCTCGGGAACGTCCTCCTGGACGGCAGCGGCCCGCTCGGGAACGTCCTCCGGGCTTCGAGGAACGGCTGACGCCTGTCTCCTCCTCCTGCGGCCTCTATGATGGCGTGCCGGTGGCTCCTTGACGGAAGACTCAGGCGTTGAGTCAACCATCTTGTGCTGTGGTGCTGAACTGGTGGCCATCCTGGGCATTGGCGCTGGCTCAGCGGCCGTGATGTGAACACCCCTGGGAATCTCCGGGATCTGGCACATCCTGGAAAAGTAACTCAACAATGTCTCCGCGGCCATCTTGGGCTGTGGCGCTGGGCTGGCGGCCCTCTTGTGCTGTGGCGCTGGGCTGGCGGCCATCTTGTGCTGTGGCGCTGGGCTGGCGGCCATCTTGTGCTGTGGCGCTGGGCTGGCGGCCATCTTGTGCTGTGGCGCTGGGCTGGCGGCCATCTTGTGCTGTGGCGCAGGGCTGGCGACCCTCCTGGACTGTGGTGCTGGCTCATCAGCCGTGACGTGAACACTTTTGGGAATCTCTAGGATCTTGGACAGCCTAGAAAAATAATCCAAGAACGTTTCCGTCGCCCTCTTCTCCGCAGACACAGTCTCGGCGGACGTGTGCTTCCTCCCCCCTCTCCCGAGCCCCGGGTCGAAGGGGGACCATGGTGGAGAGCGATGCCGGACCTCCTCTCGCCCGCTCACTCCTATGCGACCTCCCCGGGTCCCACGAAAAACGGCCAGGCGGGTTCCCTCAAACCCACTCCTTCTCTCCCGCTCGATGGCAGGGGGAGAAACCTCAAAAAACATCCTGCTGGATCTAAGTGTGACGGAGTCCTTCTGTCACGACACGCACACAAAAAGGTAGATCCAAGTGCAGTATGTTTATTGGGGTAATCCAAATATCATAAACTTAGCCAGGCAATGGTCAAAATCCAGGTAATCAGTCCAAAACAAGAAACACGAACACAGCAAGGAAACACGAAACCAGGGTGACATTAAACAAGGACTCCGTAACAAAGACAGAACAACCAGGGTATTTAAAGACAGGTGCAAACAAGGTAAGTGGTGACAGCTGAATACAATGAACAGTGATGAGCAGCTAAGGCTAGTGGGAAATGAAGTTCTGACGAAGATGACAATAAGGGGAAGTGAGACCTCTAGTGGCCACCCAGGGAGACACAGAACAGACACCGTGACATATATTTATTCATTACACACAGACTGATATATTTCAAATGTTTATTTCTTTTAATTTTGATGTTTATAACTGACAACTAAGGAAAATCCCAAATTCAGTATCTCAGAAAATTAGAATATTGTGAAAAGGTTCGATATTGAAGACACCTGGTGCCACACTCTTATCAGTTAATTAACTCAAAACACCTGCAAAGCCTTTAAATGGTCTCTCAGTCTAGTTCTGTAGGCTACACAATCATGGGGAAGACTGATGACTTGATAGTTGTCCAAAAGACGACCCTTGACACCTTGCACAAGGAGGGCAAGACACAAAAGGTCATTGCAAAAGAGGCTGGCTGTTCACAGAGCTCTGTGTCCAAGCACATTAATAGAGAGGCGAAGGGAAGGAAAAGATGTGATAGAAAAAAAGTGTACAAGCAATAGGGATAACCGCACCCTGGAGAGGATTGTGAAACAAAACCCATTCAAAAATGTGGGGGAGATTCACAAAGAGTGGACTGCAGCTGGAGTCAGTGCTTCATGAACCACTACACAAAGACATATGCAAGACATGGGTTTCAGTTGTCGCATTCCTTGTGTCAAGCCACTCTTGAACAACAGACAGCGTCAGAAGCGTCTCACTTCAAAAAGGACTGGACTGCTGCTGAGTAGTCCAAAGTTATGTGCTCTGATGAAAGTAAATTTTACATTTCCTTTGAATATCAGGGTCCCAGAGTCTGGAGGAAGAGAGGAGAGGCACACAATCCACGTTGCTTGAGGTCCAGTGTAAAGTTTCCACAGTCAGTGATGGTTTTCGGTGCCATGTCATCTGCTGGTGTTGGTCCACTGTGTTTTCTGAGGTCCAAGGTCAACACAGCCGTATACCAGGAAGTTTTAGAGCACTTCATGCTTCCTACTGCTGACCAACTTTATTGAGATGCAGATTTCATTTTCCAACAGGACTTGGCACCTGCACACAGTGCCAAAGCTACCAGTACCTGGTTTAAGGACCATGGTATCCCTGTTCTTAATTGGCCAGCAAACTCACCTGAAAATAGAAAATCTATGGGGTATTGGGAAGAGGAAGATGCGATATGCCAGACCCAACAATGCAGAAGAGCTGAAGGCCACTATCAGAGCAACCTGGGCTCTCATAACACCTGAGCAGTGCCACAGACTGATCCACTCCATGCCACACCGCATTGCTGCAGTAATTCAGGCAAAAGGAGCCCCAACTAAGTATTGAGTGCTGTACATGCTCATACTTTTCATTTTTATACTTTTTAGTTGGCCAAGATTTATAAAAATCATTTCTTAGTATTGGTCTTAATTATATTATACAAGTTTCACTTTTTGAATGAAATTAATTAAATAAATCAACTTTTTGATGATATTCTAATTATACGACCGATATATATATATATGTGTGTGTGTGTGTGTGTGTGTGTGTGTGTGTGTGTGTGTGTTCACTAACAAGTCTTACAGTTTTTTACAGACGCTAGGACACATTTCTCAATACTTAGTTCACTTTTGCAAAACTCTTCACACAGTTCTCCTAACCAACTTTCAGCTTGGCAAAGCAGTTCATTTCACATTCAAAATGCACTACAACTACCAAAACACTTTATTCAGGTCTCAAATCAACTCATTCTTCCAGAACACTAGCAAAGGTTGACAGCCAACAAACACACTTTGTCACCCACAAAACAATGACCTAAAATACACTAACAACATGTAGCATTGTACAGTGTTTTCTTGTGTAAAACAAGGACACATCTCTGTTTATAATTCACTGCAATATATGTTACTGGAATGAATCAGACATGATGCAGAATTCGTCAATATTTTATGTCGTTTATTAATATTTTTTTTTTTTTTTTTTTTTTTTGCACTGAGTAATTCCAAAATACAAGAATTTGTATACACACCATCCACTGATACAGATACAATAGTAATGCTAATCTACTTGGTCTTCTCCATTTGGCGACAGGTTCTCATCCACATCACATCTTATGTCATCTAGGGCAATACACCTAGGAAAGAATCTTCTGGCATGTCTGATCCATCCCTGGCAATCTTCTGCTGATATGTCCAGGCATCCAGCATTCATTGCGTCTAGGAGGGACATTTGATGATGTGGATGGTCATATTTATAATTGTTTTTATAGCATTTAATTTTAAGATTTAAAATATATTTCATTAAAATATTACTGTAGAAATTTAGCAAATTGCTGTCTTATTCAGTTTTGTATTATGTTATTGTTTTGAACATCAGTTTAACAGTTTTGAAAACAGTATGTAAGCATGTGCAAATTGGCCTGTACGTACAAAGAGTTTTGTCAGTTGTTGTGTCTGAGTGAGAAAAGAATTCATGAAATTTGAGAGATGTAGTCATTGAATGCATTTTGTGCCAAAGCAATGATAATTGATCCTCAGTTTAGCCCACATAGACTTCTGTTGTGCTCACTGTGTGAAGAGTTTAGCAAAAGTGACCTAAGTATTGAGAAATGTGTCCTAGCGTCTGTAAAAAACTGTAAACAAGACACCTGCTTAGCCTTTCAGCTGAAATTGCAATCAGCAGTGTTTGAAAGGCACAAGGCTGAAATCTGTTCTGTTTTGAATGTGTGGTTCACAGTTTTGACAGCAGTGTGTTAGCATTTGAACAAAGTGCTGTAAATCCACAGTGTTGTGCAGGTTGTGGTTAAAGACATGGGATAAGGGTGTAGAGTTTTGAAAACTGTGTTCAAGCAATGAAAAACGAACTAGAGTTTGGTCCACATGAACTGCTGCTGTGCAGACTGTAGTTAGAGTTTTGCACATGTGACTCCAGTTGTGCCCACTGTCGTTTAGCAATCGAAAAAAACTGTAATACAGACCAAAGTGAAAATGAAGTGCAAGATGCCTACACAAACAGTCTAGCTCAGTTTTACTTGGGTTTGCAGGCAAAGCAATTAGTTTCAGCCTCCACAATTACAGAGATAGCAAATGAAATGAAAATTCTTCAGGATATTCAACAGGAATATACAATTGATGTGCTGGTGTTTCTGCAGAGACCTTAAGATGTCTTGGGGAAAGTGCATATGAATAGAATCCTATGCACAAGGCCTTACATGCCAATGGTCCTTTAACTACCCACCATAGACGGCTGCAGTATTACAAAACACACTATAACTATGTTCAGCCTGTTGAAGTCACACTTGGTTACAATGATAGAGGCGAGAAGAGGCACTACCATTACATTCCAATACTGAAAAGCCTCAGTGTACTGCTTAAAGAGTGCAGTGCAACTCAGCAGAGCTTCAACCATCTTCATGTTGAAGACGGTACACTCTGTGATTTCACTGATGGGCATGCCATTAGATCTAATGCCATGTTTGTTTCCGACCCAGACTCATTAAAGGTGATGCTTTTTCAAGACTCTTTTGAGGTGGCTAATCCTCTGGGATCTGCCAAGCAAAAGCACAAAGTTTTAGCTGTCTACTTCACTCTGGGAAATTTCTATCGACACAACCAATCAACTGTTGATCAAATACAGCTGGCACTACTGTGCATAGAGAAAGACTGTAAATATTTTGGAGTGGACAGAATTTTCAGTAAGCTTGTGTCAGACTTGTGTGAGCTGGAGGTAAAGGGCATATCTGTTGAGGGAAAGATATATACAGGCACTGTTGCATGCATAATAGGAGATAACCGGGGCTCCCACATGATTGGTGGGTTTACAGAAAATTTCAGTACTGCTGAGTATTTCTGTAGATACTGTCTAATGACAAGAAATTAATTTCACTCTAACCTCGGTGATTATAATGAGTCTGTGCAGTTTTTGGAGAGACACCCTGAAGTGACCATGCATCAGGGCATTAAACACAACAGTGTTTTCAACAAGTTGTCTGTGTTAAAAAAGCCTATATAATGAAAGAATACATGGTTGCAGTATTCTTTGACATAGAAAAGGCTTATGACACTTTGTGGAGGGAAGGTTTGCTAATTAAAATGAATAAATTAGGTATAGGTGGGAAATTTTATAATTGGGTTTTAGACTTTCTATTTGAGCATACCTTTCAGGTTAAAATTGGAGAAGAAATATCACATCCTTATAACATTCTAAATGGAACTCCACAGGGTATTGCAATTAGCCCAATATTGTTTAATTTAATGATTAATTATGTTTTTGATCAAAAAAAGAAAAAAACAGGAATAGGATTAGCACTTTATGCAGATGATGGAGCATTATGGAAGAGAGGACGTAATATTAAAAATGTAGTTAAAAGCATACAGGAGTCAATTAAAAAGTGGAGGAGTGGTCCCTGGACTGGGGTTTAAAGTTTTCAGTTTCAAAAACAAAATATATGTTATTCACTAAAAATAAGAAGATTGAACATTTAGATTTGAAGTTGTATGATCAAACATTGGAAAGAGTACCTCTTTTTAAATACCTTGGTTTATGGTTTGATGAAAAATTAACATGGAAGCTGCATATAAGTCAAATTTAATCACAATGTAGAATGATCATAAATTGCAAGCGTATGGTTGCTAGTCACAATTGGGGAGCTAGTCATAGTGCATTGTTGTGTATATATCAAGCATTGATTTGTTCACGCTTTGATTATGGATGCATTGTATATGGGTCAGCAACCAAATCTTTACAGAAAAAAATAGATATCATACAATCCAGAGCATTAAGAATATGTTGTGGAGCAATTAAAACATCCCCTGTAGATGCAATTGGGGTAGAAATGGGCGAGATGCCTCTTGAACTTAGAAGGATACAACTGACTGATGTATTGGGTGAATCTTCAACAATCAGTAAGTACTCATCTTACTTGTAAAGTACTGGAGGAGTGCTGGGAATATTTGTATGATGGAGGTTGTAGTTTTGGATGGAAGAGTAGAGTATGGACCAAGGAGTACGGCATAGACAATAAGATCTTCTGTCCTTACCACTCACTGAAGCCCCACTATGGAGAGCCCCTGAACCACTTATAGATGTGAGCTTACTAGACAAGCCCAAAGGTGAATACATTGGAAAGGAGGTTAATGCTATTTTAAATAATACATTTTATTCAACATTACAAATATTTACGGATAGATCTAAGGAACCTGTTAGTCCAAAGGTTGGAATAGGTGTATATATTCCAAAATAGGTACGAAAGTACGAATTAGTTTGAAATTGCCAGATGACTTATCAGTATACACTGCAAAATTAACAGCTATAATAATAGGACTACAGTGAGTTGAACAAGTCAGACCAAATAAAGTGGTTATATGTCTCGATTCTTCCTCAGCTTTAATCAGTATAGCACATGCGAGATCATATGGAGAGGATTTATTAATGGAAGTGTATCTATCCTTATACAGATTGAAAGAGGCTGGAACAATGGTTTATTTTTGTTGGGTTCCAGCACATGTTGGGGTATCTGGTAAGGAAGTTGCTGATAAACTAGCAAAAAAAAGCACTAGGTAAGATGCAGGTGGATGTTAAAGTGCCTATGGGGAAAAAGGAGGCAAAGTCGCAAAATGGTAAATGAGATGGGATAACAGCAGCACAGGGAGATGGTGTTATAATATTACGCAGACAGTAGGGAGGATAAATTGTCAGGGAAGAAATAGGAAAGAAGAGGTGTGGCTATCTAGATTAAGACTGGGACATACAGGGTTGAAATCAACACTAGCACTTATGGGTTTTGTTGCGACCTCTCATAAAAATATCAGCTCAGAGAGAAGAGATCTATGTAGCATAAACAAGAACGAGTAAATAGCGAAGTCGCTCAAATCTATTTATTCACTCACTCACAACAGACTTCACAATAATAACGAACAACCAGGGAACGAAACTGTACAGAACAGACAACAACTAACAAAGAAAAAAACTAAATACAAATATAAAAACACTTGTTTGCTGGCTAGCCCACAAGATCTGTTGACACCCCTCTTTCTCCCACTCGTTGACGTTTATACCGGTATCAGTCAGCTCCATCGATCAGCCACTCAAATCACGAACAGGTGCGTCCACCTAAGAGAGAGATAGAGCGAGTACACGCTCCAAAAAGATAGAGTGATGCCAAGAAAAACAAGGGAGGGACAAAACAAAGAAAACAGACACAGACCAAGCCACCGACTGTAACAGGTTTACATGAAAATGGGTTATGTGATGTATGGGTGTATCTGAAAATGTATATCATAAACTATTTAGGTGTGATAAATATAGTGTATATCGTGACATATTATTTAGTTAATTTGGGGAGGAAATAATATTTTTGGAAAAGGTTTAATGGATAGGTATACAGAGCACTAATTATATCATATATATATATGAATCAGGTTTAGCATCTAGATTACGATATGTGTGGATGGGATTGGGACTCGAAGAGCTAATTGTGAGTGTTAGAGGAGCTGAAAACGCAGCGCTAGCATGAGCATATTTAGCTGCCCACTGCTCCGGGTGTGTGTTCAGTTCTCACTGCTGTGTGTGTGCACTTGGATGGGTTAAATGCAGCGCACTAATTCCGAGTATGGGCTACCATACTTGGCAAATGTCACGACTTTCACTTTCAGCATGTGATCTGAGTGTGCCATAGATTGGAGAGAGTATGAAACAGTCACCAAATCTTTTAGATGTATGGTCACACTCAGATGCACGGTGTATGCGAGCGGAGAAGCAGAGGTAGTTTTTCTCTGTCATATTTAGCTTGCATTAACAGTCTCTTTGTAACGTAATCACTACATTTATGATGTTAAAACACTGTTAAGAGCTTCTGTCATAATTTGTATCCCTGTGATAAGCATATTTTCCTTGAAAGTGGTACTTTTAACCCTGTTAAATTTAGTGTTTCATTTGCACGTGAATCTTTCCATGCAGGAATGAGAGAGTAGGCCTTCTAACGTCTGTGTATACTAATATTGTCTCACGCTACTCTATTTAAGGTATGTTGTTTCAGTCTGTGATCATTAATTCAAATATTTGTGTAATATGTGAATTTATTCGCAAATTGATTTAGAATGCATGTGTACTTCAGTGTATTGAGAGTGAGGAGTTGTCGTCATGGTACAGAGCCCCTCCCCTCGGTATCATGGTATCTCGTGGGATCCTCACCCTCTCCACCATGTTGGCAGGATTCGGGTGGCAAAACATGATTGTTTACGTGTGTTGTTAACTCGGTAGTAGCGGAGTTTCTCGCAATTCCACACTGTTTTGCCATGCCTGGAAGTCACTGCTGCATTAAAAACTGCTCCAGTACCTCACACAATACATAAGGAAAACATAGGAACAATAGAATACAGTTTTTTAGGTTACCAAAATGGACACAGCATCAGGGAGAGCAAGTCTCTGACTTGGCGAGGAGACGCCGGATTGCTTGGTTGGCTGCAATAAGAAGAAAGGACCTTACTTTCGATCTCAACCCCCAGTCGATGAGAGTGTGTTCTCTGCATTTTCACTCGGGTACGTTCTCTAAAAATTGTCTTTATGTTGTTGTCTCTTAAAGCTACGAAGTGTAGGTTACCTAATGTTGTTGCAAACCCTGAAGTGTATCTGAAGTTGCTGCCTAGCTAACTATCTAACAAACTGTTACCTCTTAGAAAATGCTCAATGGCCAACCATTAATGTTAACTAAAAAGTAGTTGAGATTCTGCTCAGGACATTATGCTACCTTGTTGGTGGAATATTGTTGGTGGAATATGGTCGCTGTAGTGCGTTTGTCGCTGTCTCTATGTTCTCTACACAAGTGGTTCCCACCCTTTTTTTGTCTTGTGTACCCCCTGAGCCCTTTTGTCATACCATGAGTAGTGTTACCCTCTCAGGCTCTGTCCCGCCGAAATAATAAATGCGCAAAAATTAAAGAGCTCTGGAATGTTTAGTCACGCCTCTGTGAAGTTCTGAAGGCGTTACCCCTGGCAACAGATAGCGTCTCCTACCGTCATGGCCGACCGGCTCAGACCCCCCCCCAAATCAACCCAAATTGGCACGTGACTCCTCACTCTCAATACTAGGCAATCTATACTAATTGCCTTGTGGTATGTTCTCATGCAATGACACAGTGTGTTCGTGCAAAAAAATAAAAAAATAAAAAAAACCTTTATAACTTTATTGTACACAGTGGTTTAACAATCAAATTTTGATGCAATTTAGAGTTTATAGTATATATTACATATGCATTCCAGTGAGTTTACAATATATTTGAATGTTAACTTTTTCAAATGTTATGTATTTACCATTATGTTTTTTATGTCATGTTATGTGAAAAAAAAAAAAAAAGTTTCCCTATGCTGCTTTTGTGAGTAATAGGATTGTAACAATGTACTCAAAGTTGGTTGAAAATTGATGCAAGTATGTAATGCAAGTTGACTGAGACGTTAAACAAATCAAGATACGAGTTTTAAACAACAAGGGCTGATTAAGCTGTATACTGTGACCACGCTTTACAAGCACTATAGCAGCAAACATTTCACCAAGTTAATAAATAGTAGCAAACATGACTGCGGCAGTGGCAGGGTAGATTTTTGATGAAGTGTGATAGAGCTTTGGCTTTCTGATGACTATAAATGTAAGCGATGAGGTGGCAACAGACAAAACTGTGTAAATACATGTACAATGTTATAAAGGGTTTGTTCAACCAGAAATAAATATTCTGTCATCAATTACCCACCCTCATATAATTTCAAACCCAAAAGATCTTCTTTTATCTTTGGAACACAAATGGCTTAACAAGAGAAATATGACAACTGTAACAAAATTCCTTGACATGTCTGTATGCCTTGACCATTCCATTCCAGTCCATTCATTTAATTTATATATTTTTTTTAATTGAAATGGGTGGAAATTTTTTACAGTGTATGAATCAAGACAAAGGTTTTCATAAATATATACCTTCAAAAAAGTGCAAAAGAGTGCTCCCACACTCACTCCCTTCTTTCCCTGACAACCCCTACCCACAACAGGTGTTTGAACTCTCAAATAATTAATGATCTTCCCACATTTTCCCACAGTCACATGACATCACACATGAATATTTACATGGCACATATAGATACCTTGTTGTAAAGTTTTACAAAATTGTCTTAGTATAATTATCTTTTTTTAGATATAAGTATGAATACATATTTATTATGGAAATGTTGGTTCTACTTGCCCCAGGATGAGCGAGATTCGAACCGGAGTTTCGGACATGGAAGGTGGACATTCTAAATCCAGATTCATTCTAATCCAGATAATAAAGTACCTAGAATTATTCACATATTTTGGACCACACTGGCACAGTGTCTTCAAATCGCTTGTAAACGCTGGATAAGACACGATGCAGCATCCGCCATTTTAACATCTTTTAGAAATTCATCACTTTCCTTGCTCACTTTATTTCATATTTTTAATCTTCTCTGCATCAGATTGATAGTGCCACCTCTTCATTTTCAAACATCAATGCACACGACTGACACAAGCAATCTTTATCAAAGTTATTATCAAGCATTACTGTCTGGACCCCTGACATGAAGGCCCCTGGTGGCCATGGGGTTCTATGTAACCGGTTATATCACTTATTAGGTCAGGCACTGGTATAACAACATAATACATCTTCAATTTATATATTCAATATTTACAGTTCTTGAATAAAAGAGACCACTGCAAAATTAGCAATTTATCTGGATTTATTATTTATATGTATCTGTTTGAGTATTCTGCAAACTATTGACATTTCTTCCAAATTTCAAATAAAAAAATATTGTCATTTAGAGCACTTATTTTCAAGAGAAACAGACCCAAAAGTGAAGGCAGGTACAGAAACAGAAACTTTATTGCTTAAAGAGAACAAAGGCAGTCTGCCGTTCACCGGCACTCTTGGTGGACACAAATCTGGAAGTAACTCAGGGTAAACTACCCCTTTTAGAATTGCACTCTATTCATTTACTAACTGACTGTTTTCATAAAAAAAAGAAGCTTGCTACGTGTACTGCGTTAAGCTAACTGCTTCCATTGTCCTCATTTGTATGTTGCTTTGGATAAAACCATCTACTAAATGACTAAATGTAATGTAAATGTAAATAAACTTGTCAGGCTGAATCAGAAGAAAACAGTCTAGGGTTGGCAGACATATGCAGAGAAAGAAGCTCAGTTCCCAGCTGGCAGATTCAGCACTGCAGACAATAAAAGGAATAGCGAGCGCAGGCAGTAGGAGAACTGAGCAGAGAACAGGTATGACATGTACGACAGGACAGGGCCCAACCTACACCCGACCAAAACTGCACTGACAACAGTATAGACTATGCATATTCTATATTCTAGACCATGTATTCTACGCCCCTGTTGTAAACCTTGTAGTATTTTATCTTAAAAAAATGTAATCAAAGCAACTTCTTGTTGATCAACACAGCTTTGTAGAAATCAGTTTGTTTCAGTTTTCATGTACACCTTTAACGTGATCAACATTGAGGACTGTAGAATATTCAAGCTTGTAAATGAAGTACAGCAAAGATGACTCGTAAGAGAGTTTAGGTTTCTCCATCATCATCATCTCTTTCTTACAGCACATTGAGCTGCAGATAAAACAGTTAATTACATCATAAAGACATCACTTTCCAGTTCATTTGTATTATATGTATTTTCATTTTAATAGTTTTAATTAAAAAAAACAACATTCCTTTTCGTTTTTCCAGAGTTTGTATGAACAGACCCTGTGGTCTGTGTGGGTCCTAGTGCCCCAGTGTAGTGACGGGGACACTATAATGTCAAGAAGCACCGTCTTTCGGATGAGACGTTAAACCGAGGTCCTGACTCTCTGTGGTCATTAAAAATCCCATGGCACTTCTCGTAAAGAGTAGGGGTGTAACCCCGGTGTCCTGGCCAAATTGCCCCCTTGGCCTTTGTCAATCATGGCCTCCTAATAATCCCCAACCACTTGACTGGCCCTGTCTCTCTCTACTCTCCACCTGTAGCTGGTCTGTGGTGAGCGCACTGGCGCCATTGTCCTGTGGCTGCCGTCGCATCATCCAAGTGGATGCTGCACACTGGTGGTGGTTGAGGAGAGACCCCCCACATGATTGTAAAGCGCTTTGGGTGTACAACAATACACAATAAAGTGCTATATAAATGCATCATTCATTCATCATTCATTCATTCAACACTCACCTGGTGCAGCTTCTTTCCGCATCACTTCCTGTTTGGGTGGTTGAGACCATTGCAGTGTCACATCAGAAAACCCTCATTCCACCAAAGCAGACTGAAGCTGAAATGAGCAGATCTCTTAAAAGTGCTCTCAGTGAGCTCAGATTTCTGTATGTTTCCTGAGCTCTCTCACCTGTGACAGGAGCTGGTCTCTCACTGCAGGTTCAGACAGACTCGAACTGGACTTCAGCTTCATCTTCAGAAAAGTTTTCTTCAGTAAAGGACCTGAAAGGGCACATGAGAGTGAACATACAGAGAAATATGGGAATTCGGTGTAATTAGAGGTTGTGCAGTGATCCGGTCACCGTGACTTTGCCTAGTAAGACATGTTCCTGAATCAACATCTTTTGTTGATCCTGGATCAACATTACTGTCCAAAAATATAGACTAAACCCAATCCCTACCCCTAAACCTAACCCTACCCATAATTTATTCCTAAAAATCACTGTGAAATGATAGTTGATTAACAAGGGTGTAGAAGTACCTAACCCTGATCTTAAGCCTAAAACAGATATTTCCTGAAAAGTTATCCCTCAGTTCTGATTGGTTAATTGGAATGTTGTTCCAGGATCAACAGGGATGTTGATCCAGGAACATGTACTTGGTGAAATCACCTTCACCGTAGTGATCCCCAGAAATCTTGAACAAAAGTACATAATCTAAGACAATAACAATAAAAAAGACTTAGACCTAGATTAAATTAAATACAGGGGCATATTCTTCGTACGTCGCTAACTCACTTAGCTGGATTTGATTGTTGGCGATTTGGCATGATCTTGGATTATTTGGTTCTTCGAAGCTCATCCTGGACTTGCTGTCATAGCAACAGGTGTGCAAGCTTGAACCTGCTCGCGAGCAGGCTTATTTCATGTTAACAGGTTAGATCCCGGCTTTATAAGCGGAGGTGATACGGGAAGTCTTTCACAGCCATGGCTTGTCTGTTTTTACGAGAGGAACCTGTTGCTGAAGGTGTCAGAGTAATTCGAAGAGCTTTTCGAATTAGACCTAATCACATTTTGCGAGATAGACAGGATCCTTTAGCGCATCACGACAATGTACTTATTGAGAGATATCTTTTTTCTCGTGAGGGTGTCATATACATCATTAATTTGTTGGAACCACACGTGAAATGTTCGATTCGTCGGAGTCAGGCTTTAACAACAGCACAAACTGTTTGCATTTATTTGAGATTCTTTGCGAGTGGCACTTTCCTTTACACTATTGGTGATGCGGAAACCTTGGTGAAAAGTGCTGTCTGTCGTGCCATTCGCAAAGTTTATCTGGCACTCAAGCAGTTTTTAGGGGGTTTTGTGGTATTTAAGACCACAGGTTATGAAGCAGAATTTTTTTGCCATTGCAGGTACATTATAATTGTTAATGAAGATCATGCAACCATGATCATGAACAAAAAGTAGGACTTACAGTATTTCTTCATCAGGCTTCCCTAACGTGATTGGTGCCATAGACTGCACACACATCCCCATCAAGGCCCCAATGAAGGGGATTTTGTGAACTGAAAGGGACTTCACAGTGTAAATGTGCAGGTAAATTACTATTACGATTCTTATTCCACACTACTAATATATGAACTAATAACAAAAGTAATGTAATCAGAAAGTATGCAGTTGACTGATTAAAAATATCTTAGATGGTGTGTGACTCCATGTTCCACATTACAAATGTGGAAGCAAAATGACCTGGTTCTGTGCATGGATTTTCAGAGTCACATTTATGCACATTATTTGAATGTTGTAAGGAACAATTTAATATCAAACTCACTGTATTACATAAATTCATTCAGAGTCCAACAAAACTGCATATTCCCAGGTGCTTACGACGGGATCCTGCTTGGAGATGCAGGACTAACCAGGACAAGAGCACACATTGAAATGACCTTTGGGCAACTAAAGGAAAGATTTCAGGGTCTGAGGGTTGCACCTGACATTACTGTTGCATGTGCAGTACTCCACAATATTGCCACCATCAGAAAGGCGAGGACCCCTGTGGTGGAGGTGCAGCCTGATGATGATCTCCAGCTAGTGCACCTGGACCACCCTAGTGGCAGAGCTGCACAGGACAGAATTGTGGAACACCATTTTTGATTTGATTTCTGCTTTACACACAAAAGCCTTCATTAAATTAATAAGAGACAAGACAACATGCTTACTTCCTTGAGTTTTATTTCAATGATTGTCAATAGAAGCCATTGATGGTCATATTTTGCCTGCAATAAGATATATTGTTATTGTTATCCATGGTCAGCAATAGTCCTCTGTGTGAAATAGTGTATTAGCACTTACTCTGAAGTTCCTTTTGAAGCAACTCAATTTCTAGTTCCAGTTTTCTCTTCTTTAAAGTGTCAAGTTCTATTTCGCCGTTTATATAGATTACGGATATCACCCTGTGCCATTTTTGGATAAAAATAATTATCAAAACAAAAAAACAAACAAACAAACAACAACAACAACAACAACAAAAAAACTCAACACAAGCCTCATGCAACAGAAATAAAAAGGAAAAGTACTAGACTGTCCACCTTTTTATCACTTTGTGCAGTAGGCCTGTCTGGCCTTTCCTCCTGCAAGTCAAAAATAATATGTACACAACTATAAATTAAGGTATTAACAAATTGGGAGGATTTTAGAATAAGGGCGAAGAGACTGTTCTTATGTCTTAAAATGTATAAAGATTTGTTGATCTGTTTGTTATTTTATGGGAGTGAGCGGATTTTTGACTAGGATTTATACTCTCTTTTTTTAAAGGAAGGACCACAATGGAAATGAGTTAGTGTAACTTTATTGTATTATCCTTGACAAGAAGGTCTTAAAGACGTGTAATAGTTATATACACAATATATTGAATTAAATTGAACATTCAAGTGTTGTTTTTGACCCTCAGATGAAATCCTGCAGGCACCCTTGTGCCAGATCATGTATAGACTATGCGTATTCTACATCCAAGCTGTGTACTGTGTAATATTTTATCATTAATAATAAAACTGTCATCAAAGCAACTGTTGTTTTTGCGCAACACAGCTTTACAGAAATCAGTTTGCTTCAGTTTTCATGTACACCTTTATTGTGATAAACATTGAGGACTGGAGAATATTCAAGCTTGTAAATGAAGAACATCAGAGCTGATCCGAAGAGAGTTTAAGTTTCCTCATCATCTCTTTCTTACAGCACATTGAGCTGCAAATAAAACAGTTCATTACATCATACATCATAAAAACATCACTTTCCAGTTCATTTGTAATATATGCATTTTCATTTTAATAATTTTAATTCAAAATCAACATTCCGTTTCAGTTTTCCAGTGTTTGTATGAACACTCACCTGGTGCAGCTTCCTTCCGCATCACTTCCTGTTTGGGCGGTTGAGACCATTGCAGCATCATGTCAGAAAACCCTCGTTGCACCAAAGCAGACTGAAGCTGAAATAAGCAGATCTCTTAAAAATGCTCTCAGTGAGCTCAGATTTCTGTATGTTTCCTGAGCTCTCTCACCTGTGACAGGAGCTGGGCTCTAACTGCAGGATCAGACAGACTTGAACTGGACTTCAGTTTCATCTTCAGAAAGGTTTTCTTCAGTAAAGGACCTGAAAGGGCACATGAGAGTGAACATACATAGAAACAAGGGAAATCGGTGTAATTAGAGGTTGTGTAGCGATCCCCCAAAATCTTTAACAAAAGTACATAATCTGAAACAATAACAACAAAAAAGACCTAGACCTAGATGACATTAAATACAAGTTCACTTGCAATAAGACATGGTTTAGTGTCAAATACAAATGTGTTTCATGTAGTGAATTACTGAAAGCTGAGAGAATGCAACTGTTGTAGTTTCACATTTTCAACTAATAAATTGCATTTATAAAAATAAATGAAGCTGTTAATAGTTTCCCAAAACATTAAATCTGTTTGATCACACCTTCTCCATAGACCTCCACCTCACACAGAGTAAGAATCCTTGAATCTCCAGGAATGATCAGATTCACGTATCGACCCTCCATATCGTTACATATGTAGGTGGAGGAAACACCAGCTGGAATGCTAGAAATCACAGCACATCTAAAGAGAGACAGAGAAAACATCATTTAGACTTCTAGTCTTTCTTTATGTGTGTTTTCACAGATTTTTATGGATATTAAGCCACTTAAAGAGGATCTCACATGGGATTGTTGTTGCCATTGTTGTCCAAAGAGTTTCCGATGTGAATCTCTGCTCCATTTATTTGTTCTGGACAGCAGTCTAGTCTGTTTGTGATTATGACTCTACTAACTCTGTAAATATAACGCAGATCCACCCTCCACCATGGGTTAGTCTGAACATTGGTTGAGGAACATGCTGACGATGGTTGTATGAATCCTGGATTGAAATCTGTGGCCTGTTGAGTGGTCCAGCTGCCAAAGGTTGATGACTGTGTGACATTTCTTCCTGTTGCCAAATTACCTGGAAGATGTCACAGTGTCAAGAAACGGTTTTAGGAGAGATCATGTGACCCTTCTGCAGCAATGCACGCATAGTCCATCGCTCAGCTCACTTTGTCAGAAATTATATATATCCTATCAGTAAATTTTGAACCACTCTTTACCTAGCCCACTATGAGTACCCCAGCAATCAAGGATATTCGGAAAAGAGAGATTGAACAATCTCTAATAAATAAAAAATTCAAAGATTCCACCATCTCCAGAGAAGATCTTGAGGCCGCTATAGCTAACGGTATCAAGCTAGTGCTCAAAGAGCAACAAAGTACATTCGATTCAGTTGTGGCTTTGACTGTAAGAGAAGCAATAGACTCTGTACTGACCCCAGCACTCCTTGATCTACAATTGGCTAACATGACCAATGATTCTGTGAAACAGCTAAAAGCAGAAGTTGCCAATGCAGCTAGCCAATGCAGCAAAACAGACACAGGACCAGGTTGATTCTGTTAAAAGCAGCTGCACGTGAGGATAGGAGGCCATCACAAACTTAAAAAATCAGCTGGAACAACTCACCGAAAAAATGACGGACATTGAAGATAGGAGCAGGAGAAAAAACGTACGACTGGTGGGGTTGCCAGAGGGGGCGGAGGGTTCTGATGCAGCTAGCTTCCTCAGAGCTTATCCTTCCAAGTGGTTACCTTCACTGAAAGGTCTTGAGATTGACTGGGTACATTGCATCTATGACGTAAGGAAAAAACTCTGATCGGTCGCGTTACTCTCATCTTCCACATATTTAGATGGCATGACAGGTTGGCGATCCTGAAAGGTGCTTGGCAGGCATATCCAGTGAAATATACGCAGGACAATGTCACGCTACTATTTTTTCCTGACTTTAGTCCAGCCACAACTACCAAGAGAAAGAACTTTAATCCAGTCTTGAAGATGACAGCACTCAGTCTCCATCCATTCCTCACATATCCGGTGGTAATTAAACTACAGCACAAAGGTGAACAGATGATGTTCGACTTTCCTGAAATGGTGGAGGATTTTGTTACTTCACTGTCACAGAAGACGTAATCAGCAATGAGGTCTGCGTGATAGAAACTGCCCTGAAAAGAACAATAAAAAGATGGCCAGGGGCACTTGTCAATCTCTTTTTGGAACCCTGCCCTTGTCCTGTACGCTCATCCGCTTGCTGGTAAATAATATTGACTGATTTATTTATTTATTTTTTATTACTATTATTATCTTTCGGGCTAATGGAGAGCAGGTTCGATCATTACGTTTTTTGGCTTAGTGGGCCTTTTGGGGAAATGTCTTGCTTTGAAGTGGACTGGTCACGCATCAACATTGGTTTCTTTTGTTTATGCAGACCTACACTCTCAGTAATGTGCGGTCTGCTTTGGATTTTGTACATTTTGTACATAGTTTTTCTTTTTTTTTTTCTATGCCCTTCAACAGACATCAATACATTTATGTATTATGCTTTTCTTTTAAAAGGATTATGCATCTAGGTGGATTGGTATCTAGGATACATACTAGTGTCTACACGTCACTGGCAGTATAGTCTTGCTTTTGTGTTGCATCACTTAGACATAATATTGGCATTGTGAGCACACAAGGCATGTTCTAAATATATTATCACTGAACATGAATGGCCTAAACTCTGCTATTAAGTGCACCCGTATATTAGAATATTTGCACCATAAATCAATTTCCTGTCCCCTGATACAAGAGTCCCATTTAAAACAATGCGATGTGGCACGTTATCAAAACAAGTATTAAAAACTGGCAGCCTTCTCTTGTGCTTGTAATAAAACTAAGTGGCTGCTTATCTTAGTCGATAGGAGGTTACATTTAACTATTGAACATACCGGGAATGATGATGAGGGTAGATTTGTTTTTATACGCTGTAAACTACATAATGACAGGTTAGCAGTGGTCTCCATTTACTGCCCGAATGAGGCAGTCAGTGCATTTTTCACAAATATTTTCAATATTTTACTTGAGCAGATTGATTGTCCTTTAGTGATGGGGTAACTTTAATGCCGTCTTAAATACTGCACTGGATAAATCTCACCCTGATACTACAGCTAACCCATCCTCTAAGTTATTTAATAAATTTATCACGGAACTTAATCAATCTTTAATTTAATCCTTTTTTTTAACAGACATACTACTTTCTCTAGGATAGATTACATATTTCTCAGCCCATCTTTAGTTTCATCTAACTCTTCCATCTCTATATTACCAATTTTATTGTATGATCACTCTGCAGTGTTATGTAATGTTCACCTTTCCAACATTAAGACCAAGGCCACTAGATGGCATCTTAACACATCATTACTAAACAATCTGACATCCATTAATTTGCTAAAAGATCATATAAAGGAGTTTCTCTAAATTAATATATCTTGTGAAGTCGACCCTCAAATATTGTGGGAAACTACGAAGTGTGCAATACAACGATTCTGTATATCTTTTTCTTCTGCTTTTGCCAAACATTTACACAATTAGAAAATAAGATTCAATTATTACAAAACTTATAAAAACAGTTCCCTTTCAAGGGAACTTCGAACTGCGTCCTCTAGGGGTCGCTATGGGGAACACCTCGTCGTTACCCGTGTCTGAAGCATACAAATGAAAAAACACCAACGAGTTGGCCGGCGACAGCCTCTGATGTCACTACCGGTGCAACTATAAAACAGGCACCGGGAAAACACGTCATTCTCTTCTTCGTCTTCACTGACTGTTTTGTTTGAAGCGTGCATCTGAAAGAACTGGTAAGAGCGCTCTTTCTCTGTCTATCATGGCGATTACTAGCAAGCGTTTAGACAATGTATGCATCCGTGTCGGCGTTATTTGACACCCGATGACACACACGATCTTTACGTGATTTGTTTGGGTAAAGAGCACGCACGCGATGTCTTTGAGGAGGCAATCTGTGTGCATTGCGAGCGTTTTTTCAAGGAAAAAGCTCTGCTCTCGTTCGTCTCTCTTTCCAAAAAAAAAAAAAAAAAGGCAGCCATCTGCTTCCCGCGGTTCAGGACTCGCCGCTGCTGAGGCACGGAGGAGAATGAGCTCGTGAGAATTTCAGGTGGATCTGTCTGAATGGTTTAAAAAGGGACTTTCCCTTTCGCGCTCAAAATGGCGGCGGACGAGAGAGAGCCTCAGGAGGATGATGTTATATCTTTAACACTTTCTGATACTGAGGTTAGTGCTCTGCTGGGTTTGTACCCAGGAAAAGCAGGAGATATAAGAGGAATGGTGGGTCATAAGGGGGTAAGCAGAACCTAAGGGATGTGATCCAGACGAGGCAGCGTTCTCGTCTGAGTCAGAGTGATACTGAGGTATCTACTCGTTCCCTTTAGGGATTTTTAACTTCTGCTTTTATCCTCCCCTTCCTAATTCCCCTGTAACCACCAGCTCTCCACCTGATCGAGGTTAGGTGGAAACCTCTAACGCATAACAGTCTCCTATGCTGGAACTATGATGTTTTTGGCTGGTTCTATGTTCATAGCAACCACCTTACTGATGGTCCGGACTAAAAGGAGGCGCCCCTTGAGCGGGGCTCCAGCGCAGGAGGGTGGGAAAAAATAACCCTTTCTGTATATACTTATGTGTAAATTGCTGGTGGTTATGTGTCTACTAATAAACTCTGTGAGTTTCCTTTGCAGTGCTCAGTTACAGTGTTTACTAAACACTCGTCAGCACCAGCCATCCGGCTTCATGTTCCGGTATTAGGCTGCTGAGATCACAGGTTTCTGCGGGAGCCTCCTTGATCATCAGGCCTGGCACAGCACTGCAGGGAATTTCATGGATGTCCGGCCAGGTCACCCTGAGGGGTCTCCTGGCCGCTTAGGTGCTGTCGCATCCAGCGGGAAGTGAAGGTGGCAGTTACAGAAGTCTTCTTGTATATGCTGCCTCAGGTGATGCTCCCCTCGCTAGAGGTTTATAAAATTCAATTTGTTTATACACTTCAAGCATCGCTTCCCTCAACATGAGGGGCTATTCGGGCGATTCTCGTGGTAGTTTAGCAGCGCTCCCCTTTTCCAAGAAGGGTCGCCTATGAGCGTGCTACTCTGGATTCAGGAGTTCTCCTCTCATATGAGACTGAGTTCACTGTTTTTCCCAGAGCGCTCCAGCATTATTTCCACAGATCGAGTTGATGACTCTCAAACATACTTTTTTGAGATGCACCATTCCATCTATAAGCTGCTCTATCAGAGTGCCACGAGAGCCCTTCCTTAGAACAGTATTTGAAAATCCATGATATGGTAAGTGTGCACGTGAAGTCTTTGCACACTTTCTGAAATCCACACTGTGGTAAGTTCGCACGCTAGTACTCTGCGTTCTTTCTAAAATCCTATATGGTGAGGGCTTCGCGCGGTTGCTTCGTGCCCTTTCTTGAGCTGGTAAAAGCCCCGTTCATCTTGGGCGCCACTCCACCCATGTATCCTCGGATACCTATCTAAACAGGGTGTTGCTACTGGAGATCTGTTGAGACAGCTCCTTCAGCAAGCTTTTGCGGAAGCAAGCTGTAGCCCCTGTGTGACAGGCAAGACTTAGTATAAAATGCTAGGTTCCTAGCCGTATCCCTTTAAAGGAATCTTTCCTGATTCCAAGCCTTTAGCTCTACCACCGGGCCGAGGCCCTAACAATTAAGTTGGGTATGTAGCTTAGGCCTTTGGCCGTAAGGGGTATTGTCACAGACAGCCGTCTAAACGTCCCGGGGGCAACTCCCATTGAAATGGTAGAGTTGGTACTTAGTGTTCGCCATGATTCTGGCCTGCACTCCCCTCAGCATGGCGGCGTGGGTATACTGTTCCCCATAGCGACCCCTAGAGGACGCAGTTCGAAGTTCCCTTGAAAGGGAACGTCTCAGGTTACGAATGTAACCATGGTTCCCTGAGTAGGGAACGAGACACTGCGTCCTCTAGCTCCCTGCCATGCTTCGGACGCACGCTTCAGACGAAGAAGTGAATGACGTGTTTTCCCGGTGCCTGTTTTATAGTCGCACCGGTAGTGACGTCAGAGGCTGTCGCCGGCCAACTCGTTGGTGTTTTTTCATTTGTATGCTTCAGACACGGGTCACGACGAGGTGTTCCCCATAGCGACCCCTAGAGGACGCAGTGTCTCGTTCCCTACTCAGGGAACCATGGTTACATTCGTAACCTGAGACGTTTTTTCTGATCAACAAGCTACACTATTGTCGTCCTTGAAAGAGGAATATGACTTACTTTCACAATCAAAGGCAGAATTTATTTTACATAGGACGAGGCAAAAATATAATTTCAAATTTGAGAGACCTAGCCACTTATTGTAGAGTAAATGTGAGTCTTAGGCATATATCAGCGCAATAAAAAATCCTATGATAATTAACAACATATTTAAAGGTCTTTACACAAATCTGTATAAAACCGAAACCGATTTTGATATGTCAGTTTGTAGAGTGTATTTGGATAAATTATAACTACCTTGGATCACACAGATGGATAAAGACTCTTTGGAGGCCCCGTTAAGTTTGGAGGAGCTCCATGAAGCACTAAAAAGCCTTCAGAAGGGCTAGTCACCAGGCTTAGATGGCTTTCCTCCTGAATTATATTTCTGAAATATGGGATGTTGTAGGGACTCTCATGTTTGATTCATTTATTTTCACAATTGAGCATGGTACATTTTATAGAGACCAAAAAAACATCTTTGATATCATTGCTTCTTAAAAAGGGTAAAGATCCATTAGATTGCTCTAACTACAGACCAGTATCACTCATCCCATGCACTCTAAAAGTTTATGCTAAAACTCTTGCCTCTCGCATGGAGAAAGTAATTCATAGCTTAATCAAAGAGGACCAAACCGGATTTACTAAGGGGCGTCACACATCTGATAAAATTTGTCAACTTTTTCCATGTACTCGATTTTGCAGACTCTCTTCTGAGCCCTTGTGCGTTTTTTTCACTTAACACAGAAGAAGTCTTTGACAGACTAGAGTGGAACAATATACTACTTCCTGTTTGTTGCTGTCGTATGCCTCTAGTTTGAGCTCCGTCACGTTATTCTCTATCTTCTATTTTTTTATTGTTGAAATCTATTTTATACACCATCATTTTCGTTTCTATAACGTGTGAATATATCCTCTATCGTATTCTACAACAAAAACAATCAGAGCGCCTTGATATCACTAGTTTTATTTTGATTTCCCGAGTCCGCTAGTAGCTTATAGCCCATTAGCATCACCAGCGTGGTTGTCGCTAAACCCGCGTGCATCGCTAATACTCTATTCACACACATTACAATTGCTTTACTCACTGTTACTTGCTTTAATGGCGGATGTTTGTCTACCTTTGAGTGCAGGTGACGACACGTTCGAGCTGCATTCGGTGCAGCTCGAGCTGGAGGCCGTGGAGAAGCAGATTCGGGTCCTGGAGCAGAGGCAGTCCCAGCTGAGAGCGCGGAGAGCCGCGCTGGAAACCTCCCGGGCTGACGCTCACAAGTCCAGGGTAAGTATACAGCGCGCTGCTAACAGTCCCACCACCTCCACCCCGTGTGTTTCTCTGCACAGGCCCGGTGCACCCAGGACGCGATCTGCCCAGATGTCCTTCACGCCGGCGCCGGGACACCACGGACCCTGGGTGCATCCGCAGCGGAGGACGCGAGCCAGGCCCCGGGCGACGACTTCTCCCCCTCCTGTCTTCGAGATCTCCACACGGAACCGCTTCTCTCCCCTCCGCGAGACGGAACGCGACGCTGTGATCGTCGGAGACTCCATCGTCCGACACGTCTGTGCTACGTTAGCCGAAGGTAAAGTGCACACTCACTGTCTCCCTGGTGCTCGTGTTCTCGATGTTTCTGCGCAGATACCCGCGATCCTGAAGGCCGACGAGAGCCCCAGAGCGGTCGTGCTTCACGCCGGGGTTAACGACACCACGCAGCGGCAGACGGAGACGCTGAAGAGGGACTTCAGGAGCCTGATCGAGACGGTTCGCAGCACGACGCCCGCGGCGACGATCATCGTGTCAGGACCGCTGCCCACGTATCGACGAGGACACGAAAGGTTCAGTAGACTTTTTGCTTTAAATGAATGGTTATTGTCATGGTGTAAAGAACAGAAACTGCTCTTTGTTAATAATTGGAATCTTTTCTGGGAGCGACCTAGGCTTTTTCGCGCTGATGGCCTGCACCCCAGCAGAGTCGGAGCAGGACTGCTGTCGGACAACATCTCCAGGACTCTACGCTCCATTTGACTAGTAAGCCAATTCTCAAATAACTGCTATGATGGCTTTTGTTCTACCCACTTAAATAGAAGTACTTGCGCTGTCCAATCTATTAAGACTGTGTCTGTTCCCCGAATAGTGAGGTCAAAATATAAATTTAATGTAGGATCTAGAAAAAATCTTATCGTGATTAAACCAGAAAAACATAAAATAAATGAACAAAAACAATTTTTAAAGTTTGGGCTCATAAACATTAGATCACTCACACCCAAAGCAGTTATTGTAAATGAAATGATCACAGATAATAGTTTTGATGTACTCTGCTTGACCGAAACCTGGCTAAAACCAAATGATTATATTGGTCTAAATGATTCTACTCCATCAAACTACTGTTATAAACATGAGCCCCGTCAGACTGGTCGTGGGGGAGGTGTTGCAACAATATATAGTGATATTCTTAGTGTTACCCAGAAAACAGGATACAGGTTTAAATCATTTGAAATACTTATGCTTAATGTTACACTGTCAGATATGCAAAAGAAATCTGTCGTATCTCTTTCTCTGGCTACTGTGTATAGACCACCAGGGCCATATACAGAATTCCTAAAAGAATTTGGAGATTTCCTCTCAGACCTGTTGGTTACCGCTGATAAAGCGCTAATTTTCGGAGATTTTAACATTCATATTGATAATACAAATGATGCATTAGGACTTGCGTTTACTAACTTATTAAACTGTTTTGGAGTAAAGCAAAATGTCACCGGGCCCACTCATCGTTTTAATCATACGCTAGACTTAATTATATCGCATGGAATCGATATTACTGACATAGATATCGTACCTCAAAGTGATGATGTTACTGACCATTTCCTTGTATCGTGCATTCTGCGTATTAATAATAATAACTATATAGCTTCGCGTTATCGTCCGGGCAGAACTATTGTTCCAGCCACCAAAGACAGATTCGCAAATAACCTGCCTGATTTATCTCAACTGCTCTGTGTACCCATAAATACACATGAACTAGACAAAATGACTGGCAACATGGGCACTATCTTCTCTAATACATTAGAAGCTGTTGCCCCCATCAAATTGAAAAAGGTTAGAGAAAAACGTACTGTGCCATGGTACAACAGTAATACCCACGCTCTCAAGAAAGAAACTCGTAGTCTTGAGCGCAAATGGAGAAAAACTAACTTGGAAGTTTTTAGAATTGCGTGGAAAAACAGTATGTCCAGCTATAGACAGGCTCTAAAAACTGCCAGGGCCGAGCATATCCACAAACTCATAGAAAACAACCAAAACAATCCAAGGTTTTTATTTAGCACAGTGGCTAGATTAACAAATAACCAGACGCCACCCGATCTAAATATTCCCTCACAGTTAAATAGTAATGACTTTATGAATTTCTTCACTGATAAAATAGATAACATCAGAAATACAATAACAAATGTAGATTCTACAGCGTCTAATACTTTAGGTTTATCTATCGCACCCAAAGATAAACTGCAGTGCTTTACAACTATAGGACAGGAAGAGCTAAATAAACTTATCACTGCATCTAAACCAACAACATGTCTATTAGATCCTGTACCCACTAAATTACTGAAAGAGTTGTTACCTGTAGCAGAAAAACCGCTTCTCAATATTATTAACTCGTCGTTATCTTTAGGTCACATCCCAAAACCATTCAAGCTGGCGGTTATTAAGCCTCTTATTAAGAAACCACAACTAGATCCTAGTGAACTGGCAAATTACAGACCCATTTCAAATCTTCCATTTATGTCTAAAATTTTAGAAAAAGTTGTGTCTGCTCAATTGTGCTCCTACCTGCAAAAAAATGATCTCTATGAAGAATTTCAGTCGGGTTTCAGGCCCCATCATAGCACAGAAACTGCACTTGTTAAAATTACAAATGACTTGCTTCTTGCATCAGACCAAGGCTGCATCTCATTGCTAGTTTTACTTGATCTTAGTGCTGCGTTTGACACCATAGATCACGACATACTCATAGATAGATTACAAAACTATACAGGTATCCAAGGGCAGGCTTTAAGATGGTTTAGATCCTACCTGTCCGATCGCTACCACTTTGTTTATCTAAATGGGGAGTCATCTCATTTATCACCAGTAAAATATGGAGTGCCACAAGGATCTGTCCTAGGTCCTCTGCTATTTTCAATATACATGTTGCCCCTTGGTAATATCATTAGAAAATACGGGATTAGTTTCCACTGTTATGCTGATGATACTCAACTATATATCTCAACAAGACCAGGTGAAACTTCTAAATTATCTAAGCTAACAGAGTGTGTTAAAAATGTAAAAGATTGGATGACCAATAATTTTCTCCTATTAAATTCAGATAAGACAGAGATATTACTTATTGGACCAGAAAACATTACACAGAATCTCGTAGATTACAATTTGCAACTAGACGGATGTACTGTTACTTCCTCTACTGTAAAAAATCTGGGTGTTATATTAGACAGTAACTTGTCTTTTGAAAATCATATTTCCCATGTTACAAAAACAGCATTCTTCCATCTTAGAAACATTGCCAAGCTACGAAACATGTTACCTGTTCCTGATGCAGAAAAGCTAGTTCATGCATTCATGACCTCTAGACTGGACTATTGTAATGCACTGCTAGGTGGTTGTCCTGCATCCTCAATAAACAAGCTACAGGTAGTCCAAAATGCAGCGGCTAGAGTCCTTACCAGGTCAAGAAAATATGATCATATTACCCCAATACTACAGTCTCTGCACTGGCTACCTATTAAGTTCCGTATCAGTTACAAAATATTATTACTTACTTATAAGGCCCTTAATGGCTTAGCTCCTGCGTACCTAACTAGTCTTCTACCACGCTACAACCCATCACGCTCCCTAAGGTCACAAAACGCTGGACTTTTGGTAGTACCTAGGATAGCAAAGTCCACTAAAGGAGGTAGAGCTTTTTCGCATTTGGCTCCCAAACTCTGGAATAGCCTTCCTGATAATGTTCGGGGCTCAGACACACTCTCTCTGTTTAAATCTAGATTAAAAACACACCTCTTTGGTCAAGCATTCAAATAATGCATCTCATAATTTTGGACTGCAGTTATATCTGATCAAATGTGCATTATTATTCTTTAGCTTGGGTTAAACGAATTAATTTTACTTGGCTGGAACAGCAGCTACGCTAATTATGTCTCTATTTGTTTCTCTGCTTTGCCACGGGATTTACATCCCATGGTAACTAGGATTTACACAAGCTCCAGTCTGGATCCAGAACACCTGAGAAGAGATGATGCAAGCCCCTCAGAGGACCTCAGATGATGCTAACCCAGAGACAACATACAGAACTACCACATTTTGCTATAAGTTTGATTGCATAATTGCTGTTAATAGTGTTAATCGTCTGTTTGTTTACGTCTTTTTATTTATTTATCTGAACATTTCTGCTATATGCACATGAACTGACAGTCACCACTGATAAGCTACTACTAAATATTGTAGAAACTTAATTTTCTGTAAAGTTGCTTTGTAATGATTTGTATCGTAAAAAGCGCTATACAAATAAACTTGAATTGAATTGAATTGAATTGAATTGAACTATATGTGGGCAGTTCTGCAAGGCAGGGATGTCCACTTTCCCCTTCATTGTTTTTTTTATCCCTTGAACCACTAACACAAGCTATTAGCAAATCTGACGTTCTACCGATTAAGATTCATGACCATAATCATATTGTTTCGTTTTACACTGATGACATTATATTTAGATCATTTTGATATGTCAATAACCAGTATAATTAAGGAACTTTACCCACTTTAGTAGTTTATCGGGGTACAGGATAAACTGGACCAAATCTGCTTTAATGCCAATTAACAATGATAAGGTTAACTCTCCTATTCCCTCATTCATTCCTATTAAAGATTATTTAATCTATTTGGGTATTACCATATATAAAGAAATGTATATATTTGCCAGAAACAATTTTAATAATGTTATTCAAGATCAAGAGTGATACTCGAAGATGATAGAATCTTAAAGTCTCTCTCCAAGGCAAAATCTCCACTGTCAAAATGAATTTGTTACCTTGGCTTAATTTTCTTTTTTCTATGTTGCCTCTTTCCCCTCCTCCAGGTTACTTTAGGGAGATCAATTCCATACTTTCCCAATTTATCTGGAATGGTAAATGACCCAAAATAAAACACATTGCAGCATCATATACTTAAGTAGGACTGGCTGTTCCAGATTTTGAATTATATTATTGGTCATTCCAACTTAAGGCTCTTCATACTTGGGTCGATCCTCAATCTAAAGTTTCATGTTGAGTAATTGAAGCCGACAAAGTTAAACCACATAGGCTCAAAGATATTTTATTTGCTGGCACAGGAAATAAAAATGATAAATATAAATTTGGCCAGGTTGTGGCTATTTCTATTAGGATTTGGAAAAAGGTGGAATGCCTGATGGGAGGACCTTTCAAATTTTGTAACACTACACCCTTATGGCACAACTTTAAATATTATGTGGAAATCGGCCATTTGTCCAGCCCTCTTGGTCTACATTGGGCATAAACACTTGCGGTGACTCATATGATAACCAAGGACTCTACTTACTTCAAGAATTAAGAACTAAGTTTTGTTAACCAGCATCATCATATTTTGTCTTTTTTCACTTACGTTCTGCTCTCAAGGCCTATGGAGTTCCCTGGGCATCCCCCATTTCCTCTCATCCTATGTGGTATTGTATCACACCATCCTCTGGTCAGCCATCTGTTTCTCTAATATATAGTAAACTTAATGATCACACTGCAAAGCCTCTTTCTATTAAACATATATGGAATCGTGAATTAACAGATTTTGACTGGGAGAGGGTGTGGTCTAATCTTAACTTCTAAAAACATAGCTCATCGTCTTATCCATTTCAAAGTCATCCATAGAGCATACATAATTCCTTAAAAGAGGTTCAAAATGAAACTGCAATCAACCTATAACTGCCATATCTGTAATATTGGGTATCATCAGGTACTTTTCTCCACATGTTTTGGGAATGACCAATTGTTGTCAACCTATGGACTCCTGTGAATTCTGTTTTATCCTTTTTACTACAAATTGATTACACGTCTAATCCAGATTTATGTCTTCTCAATGACGATTCTAACTCCTGTATAAGTTCATTAAAGAAGAGAATGTTGTTTGCTGGTTTTACAGCTGCAAAGAAAACAATAATACAAAACTGGTTTACTCCACACGTGCATGCAAAAACATTTTGGATTCATTGCCTCCTTTGGATAGTGGCCTGTGAATGTACAACGGCACAGATTAATGGGGCTAAACCTGGTACTTTTACAATGTTTTTCTTCCGACATTTTGGACTATGTAAAGGAATGACAATGTATTTTTTTTTCTTCTCTCTTTCATATTGTAAATTATTGATAATGTGTCTGTTGCTCCCCCTTCCCTGCTTGTTTGTTTGGATGGATGCTGTTTTGTTAATATAAAAATAAAGTTGATCACAAAAAAAAGAAAGAAACGGTTTTAGTCATATGGCATACTTCTTCAACTTGTTTTGAGGGGAGATTTTCTTCAATCAGGCATCTAAGACAAATTCCTAGCCACCTGAATGAAGAAATCCTGAAAACTCAAATCCTGGCTGCCACACTCGCATTTAAAGGGGTCATATAACTGTCACAATTCATCGAGGCAAGGAGCGAGGAATGAGGAAACACAGAGATAACTTCTATTAACAGTCTTTAATGATCACACGGGGAACGTAGGAGACACTGGAACACAAGGAAAGACATTCAAGGACCGACAAACACTAACTGAAAGGACTGGGGCTTTTAACCACAGGATAATTGTGGAAACAGGTGCATGGAATAACTAATTAACAGTGATATGGTACACATGTGGAGGGTAAACAGAAAACAATGAGTCCAGGGGCGTGACATTACTCCACCCTCCATGGTGGAGCCGACGGGTCAACGGGTCAACGGGCCAAGGTGGAGTCCAGGCCTCGGAGGCTGGAGGCAGAGGTAAGGGAGACTCCGACCAGGGTGACAATGGAGGATGGCAGTCCCGCGGGGCTTGCGCCATAATAATGGTGGGCTGAGGGCGAGCACAGGGACTACCAGATGACAGTGGTGGAGGAGGCAGTAATGACTTTATGAACTACTTTACTTCTAAGATCAATACTATTAGAGATAAAATTGTAACCATGCAGCCGTCAACTATAGTATCGCATCAGATAGCATGCTATACAGTAGGTGGCCCTCCAAAACGTTGGTTCTACCGCCGCGGCATCTGCAAAGTGCATTTGCAGCTTTTGACCACTGAGTGGCGCTTTAATTACAAGTTTTCAAACAAGCACATCAAAGCACATTTTCGCAAATAGACGTCAGCTTTGCCTCACCTAAGTGTTATATTTGACTGCAGTCGGGGAAAATGAAAGAAAAAATATTTAATATTCACAGATGAAAGTTTAGTCCTTATGAAGATATGTGCGTTTTTTTAGAACGAATTCAAGCAGGATAAAGCCTATGAGCCTGTGCTTATATTTTCTCTACACCATATTTTAGATTTGACACATTTAAATAGTGTGCAGTATTATTTATATAATATGAATTATGTGTTATATTATTCAAAAGAAATTGTGGTTTACGCATAGTTTGCTAGGCTTGCATGTTTTATAAATTATTTTCTTTATTTTAGTAAAACGTGAGGCACTGAATAATTTCGCTCCCATTATTTAGGCCTAATTAAAACAAGAAACAACTAAATTAAACCTGCATGATTTAACTAAATCATTAAAACTCTAAAGAATGGACTGATTAATAAAACATCCTCATGTTTAAACTCAAGTTCTCTTATTATAATCAATGAAATACACACAATGTAAAACAGAGCTTCATTAATTGACAACTTCAATCTTCTTTACTTGCTTTCATGTAATTTAAGTAAAAAAAAAAAAAGTAAATAAATAAATAAATAAATTGTAGCTGCATTTAAATGCAGGTTTGTATAATATTCCGTAAAATATCAGTGCAAGATTTGCTTGGCGCATGCTGAGTGCATGTGCAGCTTTTATTCTTATTTGTCTACATATTTTATCTTCATTACAAATCTTGTTTGGTTTTATTTAGGAGAATTGCATGTAAAAAAGTTTTGGCTTTGTAATGCATATGCAAAATGTGAATTATTATTCATATTGAAGTGTTTGTGGGAAAATTATTATGCATGCATGACAGGGAGGCGCCCTCTCAATCACGTGATTTTTTTCCTGATAATGAAATAACTGAAAATTGTGGTTTCTCACATACATGAGAAATATATCTACAGAAAGCTTGAAATGTCTTTTAAACTAATAAATTCAAAACGAAAGCATTATGTAATCTGTGAATGTTGTATTTCTCTCTAAAGGCCGTTCATGTGGAGAGAGTCAGCACTATGAATTCCATCTAGCAGCCGACAAGAAAACATTTGTTTATTAATAAATTCCTCTTTCAGAACGGTCTGTAATGGAGAGATGCCTTAACACTGATTTTTCCTCTGAAACACAAAAAAGAAAATTTAAATAACATTGATATTTTATGTTTTGAGAATGGCCAGCCCTTCTCTGCAGATATTGTGCTTCTGGTTTGTGCAATTTAAATCACATATATTCTACAAAATATATAAAAACTCTTGTGTTTTTTTGTCACGTCTGTAAAAACGCCTATAAAACATGTTCATAAACGGATACTTTACTGATGTCTGGACTCTGTTTGGGATTTAGAAAAACTTCAATATATTGTTCATAAATAGGCTACATTCGGTGAAAATTTATATTTCACACTCTAAAAAATATTGTATGGACGCAGCAAAATAAAATGCCCGACGCTCCACTCAGGGCTCGTAGTTCTGACTGAGCTCAACCCTCCCCCGCACGTTTGAGACACGCTGCCGAGCAGAGTATGAGCAGTGCGTGTTATTCTGACTGGAGCGAGGAGAGGATTTTTTTAAAAGTCGGAGCGTCGTGGTTTTCACTTGCTCCAGCACCGCTCCATCGCGATTACAATTAGATAAAATAACTGACGAAAATGTACTGTTATTTTCATCACAAACAAAATTTGCACAGCAGAAAGCAGCAATTATACCTTTTAATGCTGACAATGTTATTAGTTTGCCGTTTGGTAGGAAAAAAAGTTTGCACACAATAGCCTAATCCCATTTGAAACTCTATTTTATTTATTTATTTATTTATTTATTTATTTTTATAGGCTACGTTATGAACATAACATTTCAACTTTATCCACTGAGTGAAGGCGGAGCAGTGTTTCTGGTATCAGTGAGCGCGAGCGGAGTGATTATTGTTGCTGCTCCACTCTCACATACTCTGCTGCCGAGTGAGGGAGATGAACAAGACCGTCCAGTGTAGACACGGTTAGACAGTGTCTGCTATATTTACAAATAATTGATATAAGAAATAAAAATAAATACATAAGCTAAACCAGCGGCATAACGAGATGAAAATATAGCCAGTTTTAATCTGAACAGCTCTTAATGCCGAGTGGATGGTTAGATGCATGATGGGCTAGTATTAATAAATAAATAAATAAATATATATAAAAAAAGGTCTTTCCAGCATTAAGGTAATATAGCTACTTCTTTTTTTAATCATCTTGTTTCAGTTATAAATTTTACTGGTAAATGATAAAGAATTATATTAAAACTTGTTTTGAACAATTTATTTGTCATTTGAATATTGATTTTAAGTAGGGAGTAAAATCGATTTAAATCATAAATCAGATTTTTTGTGAAAAAATTTTTTAGGCCATTGCCCAGCCCTGCAACAGCTTTTTTTTTTTTTTTTTTTTTTTAGTTAAGGCAACTTCCTCTGAAATTAAGTTATAATAACTAATAAACTTTATTCACACCTTTATCTCGACCCCCCACAAGCTATACATAACTACCCCAAAACCCCCAGCCCCCTCCAGCTAACTGAGCTCAGTCTGTTTTTTGGCTGTGAGGAACGGTGTGTTGTCATGTTACTGGGTTGAAACATGTCTGCACTTCCCCACAGCCCATATTATTATTATCACTAGACCAAAATAATAACAAATTCTCAATTGATAATTAATTATTCTTTTTGAGAAAATCGTAGACCTTTGTGAACGTAGACGTTTGAGGCAGGCTTTAAGACCAAGCGGAGTCCTCCATCAGCTGCTCCCGCTTCACAGCGAGCGCAAGCTCTAACTGACCCAGCTTCACCGTCCACGGTTTGATTTTATAAAATCAGTTTGAGGCGAATACAACTTATTGATCATGAGCCCAACATTTAGCAAGGCGGGAAACATTCAGTCTACCTGAAGGAAGACGTATTTCATTGAGCTAATGTTGTTAAATAGAGATTAAAAAAATAATAATAAAAACACTGTAGGCTTTTCTTAATTATATTGAAGTACAAATCCAAACACCAGAAGCAACTTACACTCTCTAAGTGTTCTTTCATTGAAAAGTATGCATTTTATTTATTCACAGGCTATATGGTTGAAATAATATTTTAGTTGAAAACTTTAAGTGCCATTGTTTAAAAAAATGCATCGTATATGTTTCATAGACCTTCAGTTGTTATGCTTTAAAATCCAATGGACAGACATAGGCCTATATTATTGTACAAATATTTGGATCGTCCCTTATTTTCTTAAAGAGTAAATACTTATTTCCTTCAAGAATAGGCTAAAACATTATAAATAAAGAATAAAAAAGGACCTCTATTAGCCCTTATTTTACATTTCTGAAGTTAATTTGCAACTCTAATGATGATGTGATTCCCTTGACAGTGGCACGTTCCTCAAAAAAAATAAAAAAAAATAAAAAATAAAACCTTGTTAGAGCTATGTGAGTAATTAATAGATTTAAAAAAGAAAAAAAATGTGTGCTTGGCTTCCGAAATGGAAAATGAATACAGCTCATAAAAAATGATATTAATTCATTTAATTCAATTAATTCATAAAAATAATTTAAGCAATTAAAACCTTTTTTTATACTAGATTCAAGTTGAATTTCAATACTATTAAACTGACTTTAAAATCTTAAGTTTATATGTTGAAACGGTAAAATGTCACAAAGCATGTTAAATAGTCTAAGGCTGCATTTACACTGCAGGTCTTGATGCCCAAATCCTATTTTCTGATTATATCCGATTTTTTTGACGACCCGCTTACATCATCTTTTAAAAGTGACACTGCTGAAACTACCAAACGTAGACGTTCTGACCCGGAATAGGAAGTAAAACAGCACAAAATACAATGGATGCAGATGCAAATAAAATTATACAGTGTTTTGCTTTCCACAATATTTTGAAAAGTCAACAAAAAAATCAGTACGGCGGAAAAAAAGAGGACTTTAAAGACATGAAACCTCCGCATTGCTCCTTCTTCCTCCATCGCGCCTATAATAAGTCATGTGATCTCAGTTGGTGGTGTCCACCTGAGCTGACGTCACTTTTTTAATGACGTATGACTCACATTTACTGGGGAATATCTGATTTGTCTGCTTACATGGCACACGCAAATGCACGTATCCGATTCGTATCCGATTTATTACCACATATGAATGAGGCCTGAATCCGATCGGAGAAAATCGGAATCCATGCGGTTTTTTCCTGCTTACACATTCACCGGTCATATCCGATCTGTGCTAGCCTGGGTGCCAGCCCGAACCCCGCCCACAACATTTTTTGGACGGGAAGTTCGGTCTGGACTCGATCCATTGAGGAGTAATTATGCTCGGCTCCCAGAAGGCCGAGCCAATCAAATTGCCAGGGCGGGCTTTAATCAATGATGGACAGGCTATCTGCGGTTACGTAACCACCCAAGTCATCAAAGAGCGCTTGGTTTTAATTGGTTTTCACCAACGATGACTGCAGCTGGAGAAGTAAGTTGTTTAGATTCCGCTATCACGTCTGCAATAAAATAAATCGACAGCGCATTAATTTTAAAAGACGAACAAAGAACCGCAATCAAGGCATTTGTCGATGGGAAAGATGTGTTTGCCGTCCTTCCAACGGGATTCGGCAAAAGTTTAATTTATCAGCTGGCTCCGATGTTTTTCAAGCCAACGTAATGGGTATCGTCGTGGATGAAGTTCATCTCATTTACAAATGGTAAGATTTAATCTGACTGTCTGACTTAGAAAGTAACTCATAACATAGTGACATGAAGCAAATGTTGTAAAAAATATATTGTAACGTTACCTAACGTCACTTACTGCGTTGCTCTGATTGGTTGTAGGTCTATCCAATTGAGTGCAGAGGTTTTTTTTTACTGGTTCGGTTAAGACACGCCCCATAATTCAAGTGCAATGGAGCAGTATCAGACTCACATTCTGCCTAGAATATGAGTATGACGAAGTCAGGCTAGATCTGTGCCACATGAGAGGAAAAAATCGGAATTGGGTCACTTGAACCATGCAGTGTAAATGGGGCCTAAATGAACTTGTATCTTATATAGTATCTGAAGACCTTGATTGCATGTTAGCATAAAACTAACAATATATTTTGACTTTTTTTTTTTTATGAACAATTCCTGTATATAATATGTGACAGCAACCTTTATATCAAACATTTTGAAATCGTCCACAGCTGAGCATCGCGGGAGGCAGCTTGAGCGCGCGGAGTGAATGTGCATGCACAAGTCATTTTCGGATGCAATGGAAAAATAAAGCTGGATAAAATTATAGCTACACGAAACTTGTAAATAGTTAACAACATAGTTTAGATTAGGCCCATACTCTGTTCCTAAGTATATAATATAAATTTGTTAACCCACAATAACACATTTTAACCGATTAATTTTCGTTTGCTGCATTTTTTTTAAACATGCTAAAAAATAAATTAAATTTGTGAGAGTTGCATTTTATTACATTCAGAAATAATAACGGGAGGCTTAATAATGCTATAGGCTAATGTACCAACAGGATATTTTTAGTTCCCTTCACTTTACAACAATTCCTTTAAATTCAACAAATTTATCAGAAGAGAAAAATAAATACAAATATATAATTCTAATGGATAAATATAATTGCTGTATATAATAATATAGGCTTATAAACAAAAAAATAATAATTTAAAATAATTTAAAGCGATACATAAGGTTGGGCTTATCTCTCTCATTCGGGACAAATCCAAACATATTGCCCATTTGAAGCTAAACTCTTATTCATGAGGTAAAAAAGGCTTTGGATTTCACACGTGTTTCAGTATCGACGAAAAAAAAAAAAATCATAATGAGCAAAAATATGCCAAAGTGGACCCCTGCTCGCGCTGCATGGCTCGGTGAACGACTGCTGCTTCCACTGAATATGTGCGCGAGGCACCAGCACGATCAAAGTCACAATTCACAATTTTTGGTCACACAGTAAAGGCATAATTCAAAAATGCAAAGTGTTAGCAGTTTGAAAAATCAAGAATAATGATAGAGTTAATAAGAATTATTTGTAAATGCTGCACCGTTCTCATTTCACTCTGCAAATGGAACCTGAAGACTTTTTTTTTAACCAAGAATGAAACGAAATGAAAACATTTAGCTTTTAATCCGTATATATATATATATATATATATATATATATATATATATATATATATATATATATATATATATATATATATATATACAGTACAGACCAAAAGTTTGGAAACGTTACTATTTTTAATGTTTTTGAAAGAAGTTTCTTCTGCTCATCAAGCCTGCATTTATTTGATCAAAAATACAGAAAAAAAATGTAATATTGTGATATATTATTACAATTTAAAATAATTGTTTTTAAATTTATTATACTTTAGATTATCATTTATTTCTGTGATGCAAAGCTGAATTTTTAGGATCATTATCACATGATCCTTTAGAAATCATTCTAATATGATGATTCATTATCAAAGTTTGAAACAGTTCTGCTGCTTAATATTTTTTCAGAACATGTGATACTTTTTTAGGATACTTTGATGAATAAAAAGTTAAAAAAATAAAAATAAAAAAAGGAGCTATGTTTCTAAAATATAATAATAATAATAATAATAATAATAATAATAATAATAATAAATTGTATTTATAATGCGCCTTTCACATGCTCAAACCGCTACAACATACAAAATAGTCAAACAATCAAACAAACATTGCAGTAAAAAAATAAGTATCAAAAATACACAATTTATAAATTAAAAGCTTGAGTAAAAAGATGTGTCTTAAGAAGTCTCTTAAAACAATCCACAGAAGCAGCATCCCTGATAGACGCAGGTAATGTATTCCATAACTTCGGCGCATTACAGGAAAAGGCCCTTCCCCCCATAGTTTTTAATTTACAACGAGGCTGACACAGAGAGAGAGAGCCAGCAGAGCGGAGAGAGCGAGCAGGAATGGATGGAGTAACCAAATCACAGATGTAATCTGGAGCCAGCCCATGTACTGCTTTATAAGTTAAAATCAGAACTTTAAAATCAATACGTGACTGAACTGGAAGCCAGTGCAGTTGCTGGAGCAACGGTGTAATGTGATGACGTGATGAGGTGTGAGTCAAAACACGTACGGCAGAGTTTTGAATATATTGCAACCTCTTAATAGAGTTTGCAGGTAAACCCGCAAAGAGAGAGTTACAATAATCAAGCCTTGATGTGATGAAAGCATGGATAAGCTTCTCTGCATCAGGCCTAGAGAGAAACGGTCTGATGCGCGCAATGTTTCTCAGATGGAAAAAAGCAACCTTCGTTATGTTATTAAAATGAGAGTTAAATGTTAGCTGGGCATCGAAAATAACCCCCAAATTACGAACCTGACCAGAAGGGGACAATTGGGTGTTGTCTACTGAGATTCTAAAATCTTTACATTTACTGACATTCAAAAGGAGTGCCAATTAATAAGACTTCAGTTTTGGAGCAGTTTAGTTTAAGAAAGTTGAGTTTCATCCACCCTTTAATTTCCATCAAACAGTCAGACAGGTTTGAAGAGGAAAAATTGAGATCAGGCTGAGAGCTGATATAAATCTGGGTGTCGTCTGCATAGCAGTGATAGCTCAGGCCATATTTCTGAATGATCTTCCCGAGAGGCAACATATAAATACTAAATAACGTAGGACCCAAGACTGACCACTGAGGGACACCCTGACACAGAGAAACAGTCTGAGATCTGTTTGAACCCAGGTAGACAAATTGTGAACGACCTGAGAGGTAAGAATCAAACCAGTCTAACACCGTTCCAGACAGACCGGTCCACTTATGCAATCTGTCCAATAAAATACTATGACATATGGTATCGAATGCGGCAGTAAGGTCTAACATGACCAAAATGCCACAAGCCCCAGAGTCAGCTATAACGAGGAGGTCATTCAGAACCCTGACCAAAGCAGTCTCTGTACTATGTCCAGATCTAAACCCAGATTGAAATCTTTCTCATAGGCTATACGTACAGAGATGAGTATGGAGTTGCCCAACAACCACACGCTCAAGCACTTTTGCCAGGAAAGGTAAGTTAGAAATGGGTCGATAATTTGACATGTCAGTGATATCGCTACCAGCTTTTTTAAGAACTGGCGTAACTGCAGCCATTTTTAGAGCAGAAGAGACATTTCCTGTAATGAGTGAGGCATTTACAATGGTATTGATGTGGGGTAAAATGACAGGCAGACAATTTTTTAAAACAGTCGTAGGGAGTGGATCAAGTATGCAAGTAGTAGAGTTCATAGACAAGACAAGTTTAGAAATAAAATCAGAGTCAACAGCACTGAAACTTGAAAAAGCAAGACCAGAGAAATTAGCAGGAGGCACCTCAACAAGCTCAGGAGCAACCTCACAAGCAATAGCGCTATGGATATTCTCAATTTTAGTTGAAAAATAATTGAGAAATGCATTACACTGCTCAATGGTGGAACAGTTAAAGTCACTAGGAGGTTTGATTAGATTATTGACTGTTCTAAACAGAACACGGGAATTAGAGATGTTACTACTAATAATAGTAGAATAATATGCCCCTTTTGCAGCTTTGAGCGCATTTTGATACTCAATCTGATGCTGATTAAACATTAATCTGTGAACTGTTAGACCAGATTTTTTGTATTTCCGTTCCAACTGCCTGCCTAATGCCTTCAATTTGCGCAACTCAGATGTGTACCAGGGAGATGATCTCTTAAAAGACACAACACGTTTTTTCAAAGGAGCAAACTCATCTAGAATAGATGTAAGAGCAACATTATACTGGTCAATAGAGGTTGCCACAGGTAACTCACCCATAGTATGACCAAGGAGATCAAGATCAATATCACTGATTTTCCTGAAACAGATAACACGTTCTTTCACAGACTGCAAAGGAGGAGGAGTCAGAGTGAATGTGAGGAGCTTGTGATCACTTATACATACATCAGTACATAAATATTTTGTAATAACAATATACACTACTGGTCAGTAATTTTTTTTTTCTTTATTTTTTTTTTTTAAATAAAATCAATACTTTTATTCAGCAAGAATGTGTTAAATTGATAAAAAGTGATAGTAAAGAAAATATATTATTAGAATATATATTATTAGAATTTATTTTTTTTTATTTGGAATAAATGCAGTTCTTTTTAACCTTTTATTCATCAAATATATTAGACAGCAGAACTGTTTCCAACACTCATAATAAATCAGAATATTAGAATGATTTCTAAATGATCATGTGATAGACTGGATGTTACATGTGACACTGAAGGCTGGAGTAATGATGCTGAAAATTCAGCTTTGCATCACAGGAATAAATTATTTTTTAAAGTATATACAAATAGAAAACTATTATTTTAAGTTGTAATAATATTTCACAATATTACTGTTTTTTCTGTATTTTTGATCAAATAAATGCAGGCTTGATGAGCAGAAGAAACTTCTTTCAAAAACATTAAAAATAGTAATGTTTCCAAACTTTTGGTCTGTACTGTATATATATATATATATATGTAATGACTGTTTAATAACAATAGCATGCATAAGAGCCTTTGTGTAAAGGTCTTTCTTTAAATTTTTGATGGCAAGACAATTCTAAGACAATCCTATTTTTTAATGGCTTTTAAATTTTTGATGAGTAGACTGTAGTCTAAGACTGTCCTATTTTTTAATGGCTTTTAAGGATGTTATAATGTATATTATAATGTTATTGTTGTTTTATGTCTTCCTTTCATTTTACAATTACATTAATTTCGCAATCCGTCCCTTTGCGCCACCTGGCGGTAGTTTCGCGAATGATTTTAACACGTGACTGACTTGCAGTTAACGCCGCGGCCCTGCGGCGGTAATACCCATTTTGGTTGTCAACCTACTGTAGATTGCCTGAGGAACAATTCCACTCATTCTCTACTATAGGTGAGAAAGAATTGTATAAACTTGTTAAATCATCTAAACCAACAACATGTATTTTAGACCCTATTCAATCTAAGCTCTTAAAAGAGGTGCTTCCAGAAGTCATAGATCCTCTTCTGACTATTATTAATTCATCATTGCCATTAGTATATGTGCCCAAAACCTTCAAACTGGCTGTTATTAAGCCTCTCATCAAAAAAACACAACTTGACCCCAAAGAACTAGTTAATTACAGACCGATCTCAAATCTCCCTTTTCTTTCCAAAATACCAGAAAAGGTAGCATCCTCACAATTATATTCCTTCTTAGAGAAAAATGGTATCTGTGAGGATTTCCAGTCTGGATTTAGACCGTACCATAGTACTGAGACTGCTCTAAATTAGAGTTACAAATTACCTGCTCTTATCATCTGATCATGGTTGTATCTCCCTATTAGTGCTATTGGATCTTAGCACTGCGTTCGGGACTATTGACCACAACATTCTTTTGCATGGACTAGAAAACTTTGTTGGCATTAATGGAAGTGCATTAGCATGGTTCAAATCGTACTTGTATGACCGCCATCAATTTGTAGCAGTGAATGAAGAGATATTATATCGATCACAAGTGTAATATGGAGTACCTCAAGGCTCAGTACTAGGGCCGTTACTCTTCACGCTTTACATGTTACCTTTGGGAGATTTCATCAGGAAACGTCTCGCTTATGTACGTAACCCTCATTCCCTGATGGAGGGAATGGAGATGTTATGTTGAACGACATATGGGGTCTCACTTGGGAAGCCAATCATCTCTGAGTTTAAGAGAAAACGCCAATGAAAATTGGCTAGTGAATTTTGCATGCTGAGCCACTCCCTGTGCCTACGGGTATATAAGGCGACAGCGTTAATCCACTCATTCACATTTTACGCTGAGGTGCCGAGAACGTGTCCCGGCAATAGCGAATAGTTCAAGGCTGTGGCATGGGGACATAACATCTCCATTCCCTCCATCAAGGAACGAGGGTTACGTACATAACCAAGACGTTTGCTATCTGTCGATCACTACGAGTTATGTCAAACAACATATGGGGTCCATGGAAAACGCCACAACCTGAACACCGTCACAACCCTGTGGCACTGCAATTGTCGACAAGCCACGGTGTGTCACAAAAGCTACACTTAAGATTGTAACCTTCACAAAGCCCCAGCACAAATTCACTGACCTTGGTACCAAAGGGGACCAAAAGGGTGAGTACATCACTGCTGGAGAAGGGCATGCTGCCATTCCATCCACAAAAGTTATTGGAAGGGATTTTAACCTTCAGTGAAAGATTGCTTAAAATCTTTCCTATTTGACGTGTCGTGACATATAGCCAAGTATGATGACCCATACTCAGAATTTGTGCTCTGCATTTAACCCATCCAAAGTGCACACACACAGCAGTGAACACACACACACCGTGAACACACACCCAGAGCAGTGGGCAGCCATTTATACTGCGATGCCGGGGGAGCAGTTGGGAGTTCAGTGCCTTGCTCAAGGGCACCTCAGTCGTGGTATTGCCGGCCCGAGACTTGAACCCACAACCTTAGGGTTAGGAGTCAAACTCTCTGACCATTAGGCCATGACTTCACTCCCCCCCTAGGAAGACTAGGAAAAAGGTCACTACGGAGACTACATCCTACCCGTGGGGAGGTGACATGTGGAGATACCCAGGGGGCAGTACTACATATGGAATGGGTCTCTGAGGCAGGTCCTACCTTAACCCTCTGGAGTCTAAGGGTATTTTTGGGGCCTGGAGAAGTTTTGTCATGCCCTGACATTTGTGCTTTTTTCAGTTTCTTATAAATATCTAAATGGCTAAAGTCTAATATCACTGTAATCAGCAAAAACTGGGCTATAATAATATGTGAGCAGCATGTATGTACATGATTGTGTTTTTGAGAAAAATGTTATGCGTGGTTAGCGAAAAACTAAAAATGTTAAATCACTTTAACATAAATAAATAAGGCAATAAAACACATACAGAACACTGGTTCCCGGGACTTTTGAGAACTGGAGCTTGTAGCCTAGAATTTTTCTTTCTAAATTATGTGAAAATCATCTTGTTTACTCACTTACAGAAAACAATATATTGATTTAAATTTTATAAGACACTTTTTGTTGGTAAAAGTCATATGCGAGTAGGCGTCAACTATCATGAATTCACACCTGAGAAGACAAAGGCCTGCATAATGAGCTGCATAATGAGACATTCAGTCAGCTGTGTCACTGAGAGGGATGAGTTACAAGAAAGAATGTGAGGACAAAATAAATGTATATAATTTTATGTTTGTAGTTTATTTAGAATATATTTAATTATCCCACAACATAATGTAATATTCACTTGTGAGTGCAGTTAAACAGTTTATTACGAACAATCAAAGCTGACTTTCAAACTGAATTTTTTGCATCATTACTCCAGTCACACAATCCTTCAGAAATCCTTTTAACAATCTTATTTTCTACAAAAAAAAAAAAAAACATTTATTGTTATTATTATCATCATTATTATTATTATTATTATTATTATTATTATTAATGTTGAAAAGAGCTGAATTTTTTTTCAGTTTTTTAGGGGGGATAAATTGAAAGAACAGCATTGTTTGTTACATTTGTTACAGTTACATTTATTGGTACATTTATATTATTTACATCAAGCTTTTGAATGGTATAGTAGTGTATATTGTTATTGAAACTTCAAAATATTTTACTTGATTATACATTTAGTCAGGAATTATAGTTTGGAAAAAGTCTTTGGAAAAAGTCTAACTAGTAAAATGTTTACACGTTATGTGAAAACTAGTACAAGTATATAAATAAATAAAAAGAGACTTACTCATGTTTATGATCTCTGCTGAATAAAGTGCTTCATTCTTTTATGTATTGCTCTTATCTGTACGATCAAAACTGAAAGTGTAATTTAAGTTCTTTTCGGGGTTATCAGGAGAAAATACCCCAAAACACGTATATGCGTTAATCGACTCCAGAGGGTTAAAGTAGGGATGGAACAGCTGCCAGAAGAGATTGACAGAGTGGGTCCAAGAGGGAAACCTTACCGTGGAAGAATACACATATGGGATTACCCATAGGGAAACACGCCATATGGACACCTAGCCCAGTACAGGGGCTGACTGGGACTCCGGGCATGCTAACACCAGTACTAGGCCTGGCGACAGACTGCTCCGCTAAGTCTGACAGCCGAGGGTGCTGGAGGATGCTCGACCAGGGTACGCCAACTGGGGAACTCTACTGGGAGAAAAAAGGTGCTTGTATCCCTGTGTGAGGGGGAAGGGTGCAACAAGCGTGACACCCAGCCAGTACTTCCTGCCAATTACCTGTTACCCATCACACAGGAAGAAACCGGCTCTGTACGAAGGTTGTAAAACCTCGTGAAGATGTTAGGTGTCGCCCAGCCTGCAGCTTGACAGATGTCTGCCAGAGAGGTGCCATGCGCCAACGCATAGGAGGAGGCAACACTAGGCGTGGAGTGAGCCCTCACCCCCAGGGGGCACAGCTCGCCTTGGGAATGGTATGCTAAGGTGATGGCATCCACTATCCAGTGGGCCAATCTCTGCTTGGAGACAGCCTTCCCTTTCTGCTGACCCCCAAAGCAGACCAGGAGCTGCAAAGAGCTTCTGAAGCTCCAGGTGCGGTCTATGTATATACAAAGCGCTCTTATGGGACACAGCAACACTTAGGCTGGATCTGCCTCCTCCTGGGGCAGTGCTTGCAGGTTCACCATCTAGTCTCGGAAGGGAGTGGTGGGAACCTTGGGCACGTATCCAGGCCAGGGTCTCAGGACAACGTGAGAGTACACAAGGCACAAACACAAGGCACTCTTCACTTACCGAAAATGCTTGGAGGTCCCCGACTCTCTGGATGGAAGTGAGCGCAATCAGGAGCTCTGTCCTGAGAGACAGGAACTTCAGCTCAACCGAATCAAGTGGCTCAAAGGGACCCCTCTGAAGTCGAGCCAGGACAAAAGAGAGGTCCCAGGAGGGTATCAGGGGTATCCTAGGAGGATTTAACCTTCTGGCACCCCTCAGAAACCTAACGATCAAGTCATGCTTCCCCAGGGACCGGCCGTCCACTGCATCGTGATGGGCTGCAATGGCAGTCACATACACTTTCAAGGTGGAGGGTGACAGCCTACGCTCCAACCTTTCTTGCAGGAAAGAAAGCATGACTCTGACCGAGCATCTCCGGGGGTCTTCTCAGTGAGGAGAACACCAATTCATGAACAGACTCCACTTCAAAGTATAGGCCTGCCTTATAGAGGGAGCTCTAGCCTGAGTGATAGTGTCCACTACCACCGGGGATGCGCCAGGGAGGGGCTATCACAAGAAGCATGAGTTCCGAAAACCAGGTCCAGGTGGGCCAGTATGGCACAACCAACAGGACCTGTTCCCTGTCTTCCCTGACCTTGCACAGTGTCTGTGTGAGCAGGCTCGAGGCCAGTTGTGTGGCAGTGCATCCGTGCCCAGTGGGGCCTGGGTCAGGGAATAATACAGCTGGCAGTGGGAGGACTCGTGGGAAGCAAACAGGTCTACCTGGGCTTCCCCGAATCGACTCCAGATCAGCTGGACCGTCTGGGGATGGAGTCGCCTTTCCCCGGGGAAAGTGAGCTGTCGTGAGAGTGCTTTTCTTGGGTATGATGAGGTAAGGGCTGTAAAACCCACTCCTCATCTCGGCTGGAGGGACCGGCTCGATTGCATTCTTCAGCAAAAGGACAGCAAGCTCCTTGCGCAAGACAGAGGCATCCCAGACTGCCACCAAAGTCTTGAGAACGCCATTGAACTTGGGAGGTCGCCGGGTGAACTGAATCTCGTAACCGAGTCGAACCGTCCGAATGAGCCAACACGACAGGTTGGGCAGTGGAAGCCACGCCCCCAAGCTCTGTACAAGTGGCACCAATGGGACAGTCGACCTACCCACTGCAGTGATGGGGAGTTGTGTTGGATGGCCCCGAAAGCATCACGTTCTAAATCACAGCAAAACTCCCCCTGTTCCCAGAGGAACTGGCCAGAGACGCGTGGAGAGGTGTTGTGTCTCCGAACTGTGATCTCTTGGCCTCTGGCGAAAGGGGGCATCGTGGGTGAGAATGAGGAGGCAGTGCGCCACTCATTGTCAACCCACGAGCCTTGCAACTCGGAGGAAAGGGAAATTGTTCTTTTATTGAAAATGTGGGTACTGTTGGCCATTGGACAAGCGGCAGAACAGAAAGAAAAGAAAACTGATGATTCTCCACCCGGCCCTCCTGCGGGGGAAGGAGTGGTGCTGTCTCCGCCAGCTCCTGAAGAGCAGTCACCCACATCTCCGAGTTGCCCATGTCAGGGCCACTTTGTCGTCTTCTTAGAGGATTTTGTGGCTGGCTATGACACGGGGTGCGCCGAAAGGCGAGGTCAGTCGACGTGCTCAGCTCCTGCTTCAACCTCAGGTCGGTTCTAACCTTGTGTATCTGTTAAAGCCTTGGCTTAGTGAATTTGCAGGATTGCCATGGCATGCAGGGCAGAGGCAGCTTGGCCCGCAGCACTGCAAGCTTTGGCAGCAATAGCCGCCGACAGCTTACAGGCCTTGGACAGGAGACGCGGACTATTCCTCCCTGTGGTGGCGTTTTGCAGGCACAGGTGCACTGCAATCGCACTCTCCTCCTAGGGAACTGGAAAGGGAAGAAAGGAACCAGAGCAAAACGTGGTTGTGAGCCGCACTCTACATAGAGAACCAATCAACCAGGAGCGAGCACTCAGGGCTGGGCGGTGTATTCACCTCCAACCTGATGCTCACAGCTGCCCGGGCAAGCACGGCTGTCAACTCTGGGTCCGATTCAGCAGTGGCAACAATCCCCGAGAGGGGCAGCCTCGCCGAATCTTCATCCACAGAGGTCAACAGCCCATCTCCCGATGCTGCAATCGACATCTGATCCTCTGGCGGCACACCGAATGACATGCTGGGGCTGCCGTAAGATAGCCCAGCAGAATCACCCAGCAGCCGCACAGGACAAGTGCTGCGGAAGGGATGAGAGATCCGTGTGGAGTGGCCCAGCGGAGAAGCTCTTATTTTCCCCCTTAAATCTCGCAGAGCACTAGCCTGCGGCCCTCTGCTCGTGGCAGAGAAACCGGAATGGGTAGTGACAGAGGGGTCTGCTCCTTTCCCATTAAGAAAGGAAATACACGATTGCAGCGTTGCTATGGTCATGCATGCAGTGCAGGGATGAACCATCCACGAACGCATCTTCAACGTGCTGAGTGCCCAAACACGGAAGACAACGCTCGTGGCCGTTGTCAGAGGACAGGAAACGACCCCATCCTAAAAGACGCGAATCGTCCGTGATTTGCTCTTTTGGGAAATCTGCTCTTTTAGTTAAAGCGCCCAGGGGAATCGCTGAAAGGGACACCGCTGTTTGCGCCGTACAGCCAACCATAACAGCTTCTCGACACACAGCAGATGAATGGCTTTGTGGAGTATAACAGCTTTTCATACAACCACTCGGCTCCGAAGCAAAAATCTGAATGAGTGCATTCACGCTGTCGCCTTATATACCCGTAGGCATGGGGATTGGCTCAGCATGCAAAATCCACTAGCCAATTTTCATTGGCATTTTCTCTTAAACTCAGAGATGATTGGCCTCCCAAGTGAGACCCCATATGTCATTCGACATAACTCGTAGTGACCGACAGATAGGGAACATGGTGTTTCAGCTTTCACTGTTATGCTGATGATACTCAGCTTTATATTTCTTCATGGCCCAGCGAAACATACCAATTTGAAAAACAAGCGGAATGCATAGCCGATATAAAAAACTGGACGACGAGTAATTTCTTACTGCTAAATTCTGAAAAAACAGAGGTGTTAATTATAGGACCTAAAAACTCTGCATGTAATAACCTAGAATACTGTATAACACTTGACAGTTCCTCGTCATCAGTTAGGAACCTAGGTTTGCTATTTGATAGCAATCTTATTTTTAAAAAAGCCACGTTTCTAGCATTTGTAAAACTGAATTTTTCCATCTCAAAAATGTATCTAAATTACGACCTATGCTCTCAGTGTTAAATGCAGAAATGTTAATCCATGCGTTTATGACCTCAAGGTTAGATTATTGTAATGCTTTATTGGGTGGTTGTTCTGCATGCTTAATAAACAAACTCCAGCTGGTCCAAAATGTAGCAGCTAGAGTTCTTACTAGAACCAAGAAGTATGACCATATTAACCCGGTTCTGTCAACACTACACTGGCTACCTATTAAACATTGTATAGATTTTAAAATCTTGCTTATTACTTATAAAGCCCTAAATGGTTTAGCACCTCAGTATTTGAACAAACTCTTGTTACATTATAGTCCTCAACATCCACTGCGTTCTCAAAACTCTGGCAATTTGATAATATCTAGAATATCAAAATCAACTGTGGGCGGCAGATCCTTTTCCTATTTTGCACCCAAACTCTGGAATAACCTACCTAATATTGTTCAGGAGGCAGACATGTTCTTGCAGTTTAAATCTAGATTAAAGATGTATCTCTTTAATCTGGTTTACACATAACACACTAATACACACTAATATCCAAATCCATTAAAGGATTTTTAGAAATGCATCCATTTTTACAACGCTCATTGTTCTAAAAAGCTAGGTGTGCTCTGACTGGCCATCAATCCATTGCATTGTGATTGGCCGAATGCCTCAAGCGTGTGACGGAAATGTTACACCCCTTGACATACTGTGATGCCATCTCTCAGCAGGACGAGACTCAGTCCAGCTTCTCTGCTCGTGCACATTTCATCATCGGTTTTCTTTTAGCAGTTCTGTCAATGTACTGTTAGGAGTAACTCGGGATATTAATTTTTTTTTTCACGTCAGAGGGAGTGTCAGGCACATGTATAAACCGAATAACTTAAGTAAATTGTGGATTAGTGCATACTGGAGCTGCGAACCATTTCAAACGATTCAGTTCAATTTGGTGAACTGCTTCAACCACTTCACTAAGAAGATCTGGTTAAATAGAATGAAACGTTCACGATCCGGACATCACTAGATGAGACAAAATCAATAAAACCTATTACAAACGAGGCATTTGTTGCATCATGTGGGGACATAATTACTGATTATAATGACATATACTGTCTTTTTACGCATTGCGTATCGTGCTGCGTAAACATAAAACCATGTCTGCATTTGTGATTGGAGAAAGAACAAACAACAAGCCTACTCTAGACTGCTCAAAACTCGCGTTTGAATCATAATTGGCAAATTATTTAAATATAAAAAACATACTTACTGCTTGCTGTGAATCAGATGCGCCAGACTGTGCTTGCAAAGTTGGAACTGCCCCACTTTATAAAACAGCCTTTGTGCCACAGATGCATTGTAGGCTAGTCTGCAGGTTCAGGAAACAGTCCTCATCCTCCATAAAATGTGCAGCACACATCTGAATATTTATGTTGAACTGTTCTGGAACAGTGTTGTAAATTCAACTTAACCTCTGATTTCTACAAACCCGATTCCAAAAAAGTTGGGACCCTGTAGAAATTGTGAATAAAAACAGAATGCAATGATGTTGAAGTTTCCAATTTCAATATTTTATTCAGAATACAACATAGATGACATATCAAATGTTTAAACTGAGAAAATGTATCATTTAAGGGAAAAATAAGTTGATTTTATATTTCATGGCATCAACACATCTCAAAAAAGTTGGGACAAGGCCATGTTTACCACTGTGTGGCATCCCCTCTTCTTTTTATAACAGTCTGCAAACATCTGGGGACTGAGGAGACAAGTTGCTCATGTTTAGGAATAGGAATGTTGTCCCATTCTTGTCTAATACAGGCTTCTATTTGCTCAACTGTCTTGTCGCATCTTCCTCTTTATGATGCGCCAAATGTTTTCTATGGGTGAAAGATCTGGACTGCAGGCTGGCCATTTCAGTACCTGGATCCTTCTTCTACGCAGCCATGATGTTGTAATTGATGCAGTATGTGGTCTGGCATTGTCATGTAGGAAAATGCAAGGTCTTCCCTGAAAGAGGCGACGTCTGGATGGGAGCATATGTTGTTTTAGAACTTGAATATACCTCTCAGCATTGATGGTGCCTTTCCAGATGTGTAAGCTGTCCATGCCACACGCACTCATGCAACCCCGTACCATCAGAGATGCAGGCTTCTGAACTGAGCGCTGATAACAACTTGGGTTGTCCTTGTCCTCTTTAGTCCGGATGACATGGTGTCCCAGTTTTCCAAAAAGAACTTTAAATTTTGATTCGTCTGACCACAGAGCAGTTTTCCACTTTGCCACATTCCATTTTAAATGAGCCTTGGCCCAGAGAAAACGCCTGCGCTTCTGGATCATGTTTAGATATGGCTTTTTTTTTACCTATAGAGTTTTAGCCAGCAACGGCGAATGGCACGGTGGATTGTGTTCACCGACAATGTTTTCTGGAAGTATTCCTGAGCCTATGTTGTGATTTCCATTACAGTAGCATTCCTGTATGTGATGCAGTGTCGTCTAAGGGCCCAAAGATCACGGGCATCCAGTATGGTTTTCTGGCCTTGACCCCTCTTTGAATCTTTGGATGATATTATGCACTGTAGATGATGATAACTTCAAACTCAATTTTTCTCTGAGAAACTCCTTTCTGATATTGCTCCAATATTTTTCACAGCAGCATTGAATTGGTGATCCTCTGCCCATCTTGACTTCTGAGAGACACTGCCACTCTCAGAGGCTCCTTTTATACCCAATCATGTTGCCAGTTGACCTAATAAGTTGCAAATTGGTCCTCCAGCTGTTCCTTATATGTACATTTAACTTTTCCGGCTTCTTATTGCTACCTGTCCCAACTTTTTTGGAATGTGTAGCTCTCATGAAATCCAAAATGAGCCAATATTTGGCATGACATTTGAGAATGTTTCACTTTTAACATTTGATATGTTATTTATATTCTATTGTGATTTAAATATACGTTTATGAGATTTGTAAATTATTCCATTCCTTTTTCACTCACAATTTGTACAGTGTCCCAACTTTTTTGGAATCGGGTTTGTAGTTGTGTCCTCTTTTGGAAGGCCAAACAAAGTAGTTTCGCTTTCACAACGAAACACACAGCGTCTCCACAACATGGCGGCGACAGTAACAGCGAGAATAAAGGTTACGCCTTCTGTCTTTGCATGAACATTTGGGCGGCGGTATGCAAATCTTCCCACATCATGACGTAGACATGTGAGCCATTTTAGGAGGGCGTGGTTGACTCTTAACTTTTATAAAGAATATCTCTTTGGATTTGAGACTTTAGTCTTTGCAACTTTACATATTTTCTTTATGCACCAAGAGCTTGTAACACTCCAAAGAGAAAGGAAAAAAATGAAATCGCATCATATGACCCCTTTAAATAACATTTAAAATCAGCAACAAAATCTGACATGAACTTTCCCATAAATGTTGTGTTATGCATTATAAAAGCTTTATTTGAGGCTGGTCCAGTCAATGCAAATGTGCAGTCCTGTCTCAGGAGTAACGGCAGCTGCAGTGAAACAATGATGACTTAACCAACTGGCGACTGGCTCATTTATTTGGAACTATATTAAAAACCACTTTAATGAAATGAGAATTTCTTAAAAAGTCAAATTCGCATGGAAAGGGTTTAGACCAGATTGTTAAGTAGCTCTGAATTACCTGGAAAAATCACATAGACTCCCACTTCACAGAGAGTAAGAATCCTTGAAGTTCCAGGAATATTCACAGTAACATAACGTCCCTCCATCCCATGACACGAGTAGCTGTAGGTAGCTCCTGCTGGAATAGTAGAAACTACAGCACATCTGGAGAAAGATGAAAGAGTGATGATTAACTCTTTCTTTTACAACATGGTATATACTTTATAATTAGATATTTCCTCCAACTTATGTACCATACATGATGATTTCCATTTTAATTTATTATTAGTAGTATTATATTATTTTGCAGCTAAGCAAATGTGCAATTATTTGTCACTACAATGAAACATTATCATTACACATAGAAAATAAAGTTTTTTTTTTGCTTTTATCTTTCTTTTTTTATGCTTTAGACTTTGTCATGCTTCACAGAGAAACGGTCTCGTAAAATTTTGTAATGAAATTAATGTTCTACTCCAAGAATCTTGTAAATTTCTTTCCCGGAACAATGTTCAGTGATGTACTTGATTATAGAAGGAGGTGGAAATTCATTCTGTGGTTCACTGTTTCGAAGTGAAACACCACATGCTGGTGACGCTTGCTGGTCCAAACTGTGTTAATGCAACAGAAACAAAAACATGCATAAAAACAGCTTTTATAAACCCAATGAAAATGCTTTCTTGAAAGAGTAATATATTAAATGCAATCAAAATAATAAAATACCATTAAAAATAAAGTGTCTGTATAATAGGCCTATTCATCTTTAAAATAATTATTATTAATTTGCAAGGGCTTGTTTGTTTTATGGAGAGCTTTCCTAAACAGGCCAGTACTATTAACTACTATTCTAGAAACTAGAGACTATTAACTACTACTCATACTAATTACACAAATGTCTCATTAAAAATGTCTAAAAATTGATCAAAATGATCCGAGATCATATAACCATCGCAGTGATGCAGTGGTTCGCCGCTGCAGGGCGATCTCATTGAACTTGCATGATTCATGGGTTCACAGAGATCTAAGGCGAACTATTGAAATTTCGAAACAGTTATGACTTTATGAAGCCTCATTTACTGAAATCACGTAACTTTGCCATTTTGATACAGCGCTCTGAACCAGTGTTTCGAAACAACTGGTTCACAAAGGTTTCGAAAGCTTCATGAAGCAGTGTTTCAAAAGTGGCCATCAATAGCAGGTGCATTGTTAATTTGAAAAATGCCGAAAAAAGACTCGGACTTGGAGAGAATCTTGCTTATGCCAAAACATCTTAAAAGTGTGTGACGTTCTTTGGTTTCTGGAGTGTCAGACGTGAAATTATTGATAGTTGTGTAAGAAACTGCTGCTATTTCACTCTACAACATCTTACTTGAGAACGCACATGCATTGTTGTCATCCGGAGGATTTTTCTCAAGAGTGTTATGACGAGGGATGAGTGGATTGTTTCTGAATGGCAGTTTGCTATTTTGTCTTCTTGTAGTCCAACATTATGCTCTCTGTTGAAGCGGATTTCCTCAGGTTACTGATGCACTTACACAATACACAGTTTTATGCACTTTTGTTACATTATTTTACTTTCATGCACATTAAGGAAATTATATTTTATTTAAGAATAATTGTTTTAAAACTTTAAAAAGTGAATGCCATTTAATTTCAATAAAAGATGCTTGATTTGGTTTATAATTGAGGGCATAGCAGACAATACAGCACTTTTTTCCCCTCTAACACTGTGTCTACACCGGACGCGAGCAGCACGGCACGACAAAATGCTATAGAACTCATTATAATCAGTGCTGTCTACACTGGATGCGGTGCACCGTGACAAATCCCAGACAGAAAACTGCTGCTGCATTCTATTTATGACATGCTGACACAAATTTCAAATGACTTTCAATGGTTGCTTTGTCGTGTCTAGTGTAGACAGACTTTGGCTGTTGCGGCATTTGTGACGTCCAGTGTAGACACGGTGTAACATTAATTATTGCGTTTAGAATTCAAATATAATAAAAAAAATAATAATTCTAATATTTCAGAAAGCAATTTGAATTTAGATTTTCAGCCATTTTGACAGCTCTAGATGTCAGTAGTATTTGATTATTTGATTTGCGCCAGCTATTATAATTTGCTTAGTGTTAAGAGTTACGCTGTCATTTGTATTTTGAAAATTTGTTGTGACAAATATTGACAGATTGTTTGCCAGTTTTACATATATATTGGTGCTGTCAAAATTAATGATGTTAATGCATACGATTATTTTTTTTCTTCATTTATTTATTTATTTATTTATTTTTCAGTTTAACGTTAAAAATATTTATTTGTTATATTTGTTGTCTGTTTGTCTTTTTTTTTTTTTTTTTTTTTAGAAACACTTTTGATAATAGTTGGGTAAATGTATACTGGGATTGAAGCGATGTGGCTTGGTAAAACTTGTAATGCCGGAATAAATGCTATCAACGGCTGAATAGAAACAAAAGAATAATGATAAAGGAATATTGAGGATTATGTGTCATACCTGGCGGAGGTGTGAAAGGTTTGTCGGGTGAGAACAATAGAATCATGAATGGGGCAGTTTGCCGGGCCAGACATGAGGCAATAGCATGCAGGACAGCTTACAGGGGGCCATAAATGGGGGGTGACAGCAAAGGGGTTAATCAAAGAAAAAAAGAGGAAATCAATAACTTTTGTAGCTTTAAAGATTCATCAAGTCAAGTCACTTTTATTGTCACATCACCACAGCACATGCCCCTTGGTGAGTGAAATTCTTGGGAGCGTGCTCCAGAAATTGCAGAAACAATTTACATATAACCATACAGACTTCAACAGATGACAATGTGCAATATGCACAAACATATAGTCAGTACACACAGTGTACTATTAGACATACTTACAGTTAGCACTATACTATACCCAATATGTACATACAGTTAGCACTACACATTATACACTATACACAGTATGTACACATTCTACATTATGTAGACATATATATGCATAAAGATATGCTAAGGTGCAACAGATAATACATGAACTGGATATACAAAATGTCATGGATGTGCATTGGATGGTATCCAGTGGTAGCAGGTAGATTATTGTATTAAATGCAGTGTTTATGTATAGTCCAGTGTTGAACTGTTGACGTTAAAGGGATAGTTCACCCAAAAATCAAAATTATGTCATTAATGACTCACCCTCATGTCGTTCCAAACCCGTGAGACCTCCGTTCATCTTCGGAACACAGTATAAGATATTTTAGATTTAGTCCGAGAGCTTTCTGTCCCTCCATTGAAAATGTATGTACGTTATACTGTCCACGTCCAGAAAGGTAATAAAAACATCTTCAAGGTAGTCCATGTGACATCAGAGGGTCCGTTAGAATTTTTTGAAGCATCGAAAATACATTTTGGTCCAAAAATATCAAAAACTACGACTTTATTCAGCATTGACTTCTCTCCCGGGTCTGTTAGGAGCGCGTTCACAACACTGCAGTTTAGTGATATCCGGTTCGCGAACGAATCACTCGATGTAACCGGATCTTCTTGAACCAGTTCACCAAATCGAACTGAATCGTTTGAAACGGTTCGCGTCAACAATAAGCATTAATCCACAAATTACTTAAGCTGTTAACTTTTTTAACATGGCTGACACTCCCTCTGAGTTCAAATAAACCAATATCCCGGAGTAATTCATTTACTCAAACAGTACACTGACTGAACCGAGCCAGATAACGAACGAAACATTGACTCGTTCTCGAGTCAAGAACCGTTTCTGTCGGACGCGTCCGGTTCGAGAACCGAGGAGCTGATGATACTGCGCATGCGTGATTCAGACTGACACACAGCGCGTCTGAACCGAACTGGTTCTTTTGGTGATTGATTCTGAACCGATTCTGTGCTAATGTTATGAGCGCGGGTAAACCGAAGGCTTGAATCAAGGGCAATCATCGCCAATGAAGTCATTACGTTGAGCGCAAAAGAACTGGTGAACCGTTTTCGGCAACCGGTTTATTGAATCAAACTGTCCGAAAGAACCGGTTCGCGGAGAAGAACAGAACTTCCCATCACTACCGGTGATCCGAAAACCGATGCAACCGGCTCTTGACTCGAGAACGAGTCAATGTTTCGTTCGTTATCTGGCTCGGTTCAGTCAGTGTACTGTTTGAGTAAATGAATTACTCCGGGATATTGGTTTATTTGAACTCAGAGGGAGTGTCAGCCATGTTAAAAAAGTTAACAGCTTAAGTCATTTGTGGATTAATGCTTTTTGTTGACGCGAACCGTTTCAAACGATTCAGTTCGATTTGGTGAACTGGTTCAAGAAGATCCGGTTACATCGAGTGATTCGTTCGCGAACCGGATATCACTAAACTGCAGTGTTGTGAACGCGCTCCTAACAGACCCGGGAGAGAAGTCAATGCTGAATAAAGTCGTAGTTTTTGATATTTTTGGACCAAAATGTATTTTCGATGCTTCAAAAAAATTCTAACGGACCCTCTGATGTCACATGGACTACTTTGAAGATGTTTTTATTACCTTTCTGGACGTGGACAGTATACCGTACATACATTCTCAATGGAGGGACAGAAAGCTCTCGGACTAAATCTAAAATATCTTATACTGTGTTCCGAAGATGAACGGAGGTCTCACGGGTTTGGAACGACATGAGGGTGAGTCATTAATGACATAATTTTGATTTTTGGGTGAACTATCCCTTTAAAGTGCAGTGTGTGGCATACCATATTGTGGGAGTATGCTGTAGGGTGCTGTAGGGTGTATTAGTTTTAACTGTTCATTAGTCTGATAGCCTCTGGGAAAAAGCTATCCCTCAGTCAGCTAGTGCGGGATCGGATGCTCCGGAGACGTCTTCCTGAGGGCAGCAGAGAGAGCAGTCTGTGGGACGGGTGGCTGGAGTCACTGATGATCCTCCGGGCTTTCCTTATACACCGCCTGGTGTAGATGTCCTGGAGGGAGAGAAGCTCACCTCCAACAATGTGGCTAGCAGTTCGCACGACCCTTTGCAGAGCTTTGCGGGTGCCAGCTGTGCTGTTTCCAAACCAGGCAGTGATGCAGCCCGTCAGGATGCTCAACTTCCTCAGCCATCTCAGGAAGAAGAGGCATTGATGTGCCTTCTTCAGCACTGCATCAGTCTGTGTAGACCAGGTGAGATCCTCACTGATGTTAACGCAGAGGAACTTAAAGCTGTTTTCCCGCTCCACAGGTGTCTTGTTGATGGTGATGGGTGTGTGTTCTCTGCTCTGTCTCCTGAAATCCACCACCAGCTCCTTGGTCTTGTTGATGTTGAGTGAGAGATGGTTCTCCTGGCAGCATTTAGTCAGGGTGCTTACCTCCTCTCTGTAGGCCGTCTCATCATTGTCGGTGATCAGGCCTATCAGCGGTGTGTCATCAGCGAATTTGACCATGACGTTGGAGCTGTGTGTGGCTGCACAGTCATATGTGTACAGGGAGTACAGGAGTGGGCTGAGGACACAGCCCTGAGGAGCACCAGTGTTGAGGGTCAGCTGGGATAAAGTGTTGTTGCCCATTCTGACCACCTGACTTCTGCCTGTCAGGAAGTCCAGGATCCAGCTGCACAGAGATCTGTTTAGTCCCAGAGTCTGGAGCTTCGCAACAAGTGTGGCAGGCACTATGGTGTTAAATGCTGAGCTGTAGTCAACAAACAGCATTCTCACATAGGTGTTCTTATTTTCAAGTTGAGAGAGAGCAGTGTGTAGGGTGAAAACAATAGCATCGTCTGTAGAACCGTTTCTATGATATGCAAATTGTAGCAGATCCAGTGAGGCAGGCAGCACAGAGCAGATGTAGTCTCTGACGAGTCTCTCAAAACACTTGCTGAAGATGGGTGTAAGAGCTATGATCCTCCAGTCATTCAAGCATGTGATTTTATTTTTCTTAGTATGGGCACAATGGTGGATTTGTTGAAGCACGAGGGAACCACAGACAGACAGAGAGAGAGGTTGAAAATGTCTGTGAAAACTCTGGCTAGTTGGAATGCGCATGCTCGGAGCACATGGCCGGGGATGCCATCAGGACCCGCATCCTTGCAGATATTCACCCGTCTGAAGGATCAGGTTACATCCGTGACAGAGACAGAGAGTGCACTCACCTCTTCTGCAGCAGCCGCGGGAGCGCTCTCTGTGTGGGCGTTGTTGTGAGCCTCGAAATGAGCGTAAAAGTTATTAAGCTCATCCGGTAGAGAGGCACCAATGTTCACAGTAGCTGGTTTATTCCCTTTAAAATCTGTGATGTTACTGATGCCCTGCCACATGCCTCTTGCATCGATGGTGTAGAATTGTTCTTTAACTTTGTTTTTATATTGTCTTTTTGCGGCTTTAATGGATTTCCTGAGATCATAACTGGCTTGTTTGCGATCATCAGCATTTTCGGATTTAAAAGCGGATGTCCGCGCTGACAAGGCTGCTCAAACATCGCTATTAATCCATGGTTTTTGGTTTGGGTAGATGCAGATTTTTTTCGTCGGCACTACATCTTCTATACACTTCCGGATGAAACACGTTACACTTTTTTTTAAGTCATCTATATTGAATTAAGTGTTTGATAACTTTATTCAGTTTCTGTATATTTCCTGCTTGTGAAGGGCACAGGTAGCTAACTATGTTAAGATTAAGTTCACTGTTATTTTTTAAAGTCAAATAAATGTTAAAATTGATAGCTCTTAATTAAACTGTTACATTGAATGGATATCAGAGGAATAACAGTTTCCTAGAGATATCAGTATTGGCATCAGTGATACTCGGATTTAGTCATAAAAAAGATGCCATTAAACAAATATTAAAAATATACTGTATTTGTTGTTTCTGTATTAATTTGAAAATTGAATGTAAAAGTATTGCAATAAAAGTATATTTAAAAACTTTAATGTTAGGTGGGATTCATCACAATAAATTTCAGAAAAAAATTGTGTGATTATTTTTTCAATCGTTTGACAGAACTAATATACAGTACATATATATTCAGTAGTTTTTATCCATTCAGTTAATTTATTTCTCTTTACTACTGTAGGATTATTTGAGAACACCAGCAATCTGATATTATCTTTTGCCCTTATTAAAATAAAAGACATTTGAGCGGATATCGCTCCTATAATATATCAGACATCAGATCTTAAAAGAACTCAGGTTAGCCTTCTCCCACAAGAGTACTAATGGGGGTGCTACAGGGATAAAATTTTACCAGTGTTGTCCAGGTTTGAGCTCCGGCGCATAGGCTTTTTAGTGTTTATAACAGAGGGCTCTCTCAACATGTTATATTTTACAGTGTGTCAATTGATATAAGATTTTGTAGGATTTGCATATACATGTGCACCCCTCCTCCCTGCATAACAAATCCCCTGTATGTGGATGAAGCTACTGACCAATTGGCCAGAATCTGAATATAATAATATATCAGAGAGACTCACACTGGGTTGCTGGAAACATTTGAAGAAACCTTTCCAATCCGAATCTCTGCTCCGTTTATCCTGCTTTCACAGCAGTCGAGTCTGTTAGTGATGGTCACTCTGTTCACGCTGTACGTCTTCATCAGATCCAGCTTCCACCATGGGTCAGTTTGCCACAAAGTACAACTACAGATGTTGCTTGACCCATCCAGAGCGTATTTGGCATACCAGTGTTGGTCATATAATGTCGACTGCACAGCTGTTCCCCATGTTGCTACATTCACTGGAAATGTTCAAAGGAAAACTTTATTTACAATTACAATTATTTTTTTTATAATTATTTATAGCCCTGCTGGGCTATTGAAGTCCATGAGTTTTCACCATGTGTCTGAAAATGTTTCACGGCAGCACAAACTCACTAACAAAAGATGAAATAGTATAGATCACGTGACCCCTCGACGGACGGCGATGCACGCAGAGTCCTTTGCTCTGCTCACTCTGTCTAATATTTTATAATCCTGATAGTAAATTTGAGTACTTGAGTACTCAACATGAGTACTTCATTGGTCAAGGACAATTGGAAAAGAGAGATCGAGTAATCACAAATAAAGAAAAAATGCAAAGATTCCACCATCTCCCGAGAGGACCTTGATGGCGCCATTGCTAACGGTATCAAGCTAGCACTTAAAGAACAACAGAGTACTTTGGATTCGGTTGTGGCCTTAACAGTAAGAGGTGTGATAGACTTTATACTGACCCCAGCATTGCATGACCTACATATGGACATACAAGCAACCAACAAAACTGTTAAAGAGCTAAGAGCAGAACTTGAAAAGTTAGCTAGCGTAATGAAACAGACACACGACCGGGTAGATTCTGTCCTGGCAGCTGCACGTGAGGATGGAGGACAGTCACGAACTTGAGAAATCAGCTAGAAGAACTTACTGATAAAATGACGGACACTAAGGACAGAAGCAGGAAAAACAATGTGTGACTAGTGGGGTTACCAGAGGGGGTCAAGGGCTCCGACGCAGCCGGCTTTCTCATAGCTAATCTTTCCAAGTGGATTCTTGCACTGAAAGGCCGCGACATCAAGATTGATCGCGCTCTGATAGGAGGACCCTTCAAATTTTGTAACAATGCACCGTTATGCCACAATCAAAATTTTTTATGTGGAAATCGTCCATTTGTCCAATCATCTTGGACTTCTTTAGGCATAAACGCATGATTTATGTGATGACCAAGGCCTTTGTTCGTTTCAGGCATTAAGAATTAAATTTTGTTTACCAGCATCATCATATTTTGTCTTTTTTCAGTCACATTCTGCTCTCAAAGCATATGGAGTTCTTTGGGCATCTACTATTTCCTCTCATCCTATGCGAGATTGGATTGCACCATCTTCTGATTGACCTTCTGTTTCCCTAATATATAGTGAAATTATTGATCGCATTACAAAACTTCTTTCTATCAAATCTGTTTGGAATCTGGAGCTATCTGACCTTAATTTATCTGTCGACTGGGAGCAGGTGTGATCTAACCTCTGTTTAACCTCTAGAAACTTGGCTCATTGTCTTATACATTTCAAAGTTATTCATAGAGCATTTATAACTCCTTACAAAAGATTCAAACTGAAACTACAACCAAATTACAACTGCCATATCTGTAATACTGTGTCGTCAGTACTTTTCTTCATATGTTTTGGAAGTGTCCTATTGTCAATAATCTGTGAAAACATGTAAACTTTGTTTTATCATCTTTATTACAAACTGATTATATAGTTAAGCCAAGTTTATGTCTTCTTAATGATGATTCTGGCTTCTGTATAAGCTCAATACAAAAAAAGAATGTTGTTTGCTGGTTTTACAGCTGCAAAAAAGACAATAATACAGAACTGGTTTACACCACACGTGTGGGAAAACGTATTGGATCCATAGTGGCGTGTGAATGTATAACAGCACAAATTAAGGCCAAACCAAGTACTGTTGATGTTTGGCAGTGTTTTTTTTTTTTTTTTTTTTTTTTTTTTAAATACTGGATTATATAAAAGAATACAACATCAACAGACATATAATCAATTTTCATATTTCAATGAGAGAAAAAGGGAGAAAAAAAAATAAAATTTATATATATATATAAATACACTGTAAAAAATGACCGTGAAATTTACAGAAAAACTATGTAAAATCCATACAGAAAAGTATTGTAAACCCCAAAACATATTTTTTTTGTTTAATTCACAGTGGAATTTTGTAAACTATTAAACATAATATTTTGTTATATTTACAATAACAATATGTGATTGTAATCAAAATTATTTGTTAAAATTACAAATTATTGGTATCAAAAACAGAGAAATACTGTAATACTCATAACAAAACAATTTTGTTAATTTGACATGCAAATATTGTAAAAACTAAAGTTTTAGTCTGTTGTTTTTAAAAATACAAATAAAGTATGTATGTCACTTTACAAGTTTATGCTGTAGACTAATTTTAGCATGATTGATGAAACGATGCAAATTGAGGTAATACATTTTTTTCCACAAAAAAATAAAAATAATTGTGAACCTGAGAGGTTGCCCATCTATATATATAAAAATATGGCTACAATTATAATAATATTGTTTTTATAATTTAGGCTATTTGTTTGTAGCATATTGTACACTGTAAAAAATAAGTGTCATTTTAACTGTACAATTTTGTAAAAACGCTACAAAAAAAAAGTGTTAATAGGTTAACAGTAAGTTCCTGTACTATATACAGGGAAAAACTGTAAAAGATCTAACCAGACATTTCATGTAATTTTACAGTAAAATGCTGTTAATTTTACAGTTTTTAGAAATAAAAAAAGAACAAATCAATGTATAATTTACAGTCAAAAACTGTAAACTGATATTCCCAGAATTCCCTGTGTGACGCTCCACATTTGAAAGTATTTTGTTTAAATAATCATGTTTTTTAATAGTTTTTTGTTATCAGTTGTACATTTGGGCTTTATGTTACATCTTCTGCTGTTTAATGAAAGTTTATTGAATTGTTTAAGTATCGTGTGTCACCATGATGGTGTTTTGTGTTTGCATGAATGACTTTGTGCACCTTCTATATATTAATATAAACTTCTGCTTGTGGCGAAGCTACTTGTGATGAACTTCGATTCTTCATGTGGCTTTCTCTTTTACCACCTGCATTATTATGGTGGTTGTCAGTATGTTAAAGGTACAAAACAGATTTTAATAGCAGTGTGCGTTGTTGAATTTACTGGTTTACATTCAAATTTTCTTGTTTGTAAATAACAGTTTTATACTGTAAAATTTACAGTTTTTGGCCGTAATTGTGTTTACAGTTTTTCTGTATTTTTTACAAAAGTATTCTGGCAACCACAGCTGCCAAAATTATTTTGTAAAAACTACAGACTTTTTTTTACAGTGTACTGTAAAATTTACAGTTTTTGGCCGTAATTGTGTTTACAGTTTTTCTGTATTTTTTACAAAAGTATTCTGGCAACCACAGCTGCCAAAATTATTTTGTAAAAACTACAGACTTTTTTTTACAGTGTACTGTAAAATTTACAGTTTTTGGCCGTAATTGTGTTTACAGTTTTTCTGTATTTTTTACAAAAGTATTCTGGCAACCACAGCTGCCAAAATTATTTTGTAAAAACTACAGACTTTTTTTTACAGTGTATATATATATATATATATATATATATATATACACACACACACACACATATTTTCTCCCTTTTCCTCTCATTGAAATATGAAAATTGATTATATGTCTGTTGTTGTTGTTTTTGCGTTTTATCCTGAATGGATGTTATGATGTTATTTGTTATATGTAAAAAAACTAATAAAAAGATGAAATCACAAAATCTCACCTTCTTTTTCTGCCTTCGTTTGAACTGAGAAAAAGCCTTAAAATGAGAAACACAGAATGATTCTTAGTATTTTGCAACTAAAAGGGATTTTTCTTATGATTATAAACCTGTATTCTGTTAGATTTATACTTTAAATATATTTGCCAATTGGGTAAAATTCAGTACGATTTCTAAAATCATGTATTAATGTCTTGTGTAATTAGCTTCTCAAGTAAAAGTATATTGTTTAAGTGTATTTAGATAAGATTTAAAAAAGAATAACACATTCAATTATAACTGAAGGTCTTCTGTTAAGTGTTTCTCTGTCTGAAAGATGAAGCTGAAAGCAGACTGAAGGTCATTAAGATATTAAACAGATTGTGTTTAACTTACCCAGTAAAAACCACATACTCTTGTAGAAGTCCCTCATGTTCATTTCAGGTGGTGCGTGATTCTTTCTGCTTTCATTTGAGTAAGTTTGAATGAATGTTGTCCCTGGGAGAAACACATTAGTTTAATTTTACATCAGAGTCACATGATCCTGTTTCCCCTCCCACTTTTCACTCTGACTGGTGCTGGAAAAAAATTACACACACACACACACACACACACACACACACACACACACACACACACACACACAAATCAGTATTTTGCATCTTTTAGTAACAAAACAAGTAAACACATTTTCACTGAAAATAATGATAACTTGTAACTTCAACTTTTAGTGATAAATTATATCAAAATGTCAAAGCTATTGAAATTGTGGCGGACACTTTTATCTGAATCAAGTCAAAGGATGAAGTTCATGTTGACATGCTTACATTGAATATTACATGTAAACAGCAATAGCAAAATCCACCAAACTGTTTGTCAGCTGTTCTCTCCTGAGAGAAAACTGAGAGACAATCTTCCTGAACTACATTTGTATTCATTTTTGTATTCAAATTCAGTGGCACCACATTTTTACTTAAACTGTTGTTATTCCATGTCGTTCTAACTTGTATGACATGAAAACTGAAGCTGTCAAGCTCCGGAATAACAAAAAAATGTGGTCCACATGACAGTTTCTCCAGTTTTTGTTGCACTTGCCATTTTTCAATTTGTCTGTTCTTTCCCATCTTCTGGACATCTCAAGGTCTACAGACATTTGCATTTTGTTGTTTTATGCATGAAAGCTGCCTGTCAAAACTACCTGAAAGCACACAAACACTGTCCTGCATCTGGTCTGACACGAGGAGAAGATCTGTTTCTGATGATCTTTAAAATGTTAATATTCACATTAGTTGTTCATATAGCAATGTAGTAAATATTTGCCCCTCGATCGCCATTTGCCTCTACATCTACTGCTGTTCACTTCTTAGAATGTCACTTGTTTTTCTTATTCATTGAGTTTTCTTCAAAATCCATGAACATGAATGTAAATGTAAATGTAAATGTAAATGTTCTCAAATTGCTGATTCAGAAGAGCACGAACATGTGAGGAAGCACACTATGATTGCATCTGTACTGGCGTCTTGAGCTTTGAAAGCAACAGCTCATCATGTGTTTTACATTTTTCATGTTTAAGTTCCACCAACATTAATCTGCCACAATTCTTACTTGCTTATTACTAGAAATGTCTGCTCAGTGTTTTTCTTTTCCCTGATGCACTTGTTTGTGCAGTTTGTTTGACTAGACGTACAGTTCTTTTGCCTATGTAAATAATGTGGATGTCAATATTTTCATTTATTTGTTTTTTTTTGTTGTTGTTGTTGGTTTTTTTTTTGGAAAGAAGCTAAGAAAATGACACGTGATAGAGATGAATGAAATGTGACATGCTGATGGATTAAAAAGAACCAGTGAGTGTTTATAATCAGACCAAAAACTATTTTTGGATGATAAACTTTTAAGCTGATCCACTTGGATTTATTAACCCACAAAGGTTTTTACAGTACAAGTACTTAAGTACTTTGTGTATTTTTAATGTAAGTGTTCAGAAGATAAAATATTCAGATATTTGACAAAAACAAAATCAAAATAAGAATAATAAAGGATATTTACAATTGAATATTTAAGCCTTCAGTACATATCTACCCATATGTAAATCTAAGATGTTTGTTGGTATTAAACTATGATTGTCCTATTCTCTTCTGTAGAGCATCTGTATTTTGAGTTATTTTATAACGTGTACAAAACACTCCTTATCAAAATAGAACACTGTAAAAAAAAAATAAAGTTAAACAATTTTAAAAGAGTAAAAAACAAAATACTATTACAGTCTTTCTACTTCAAAATGTATTGTTTAATTCACTGTTACTTCATAATTAAATGTAAAATTTACTACCAATTTCTTAGTAAGAATTGTTTCTACACCATTTTTTTAATCAGTAAAGGTTAGTAGAAAACAGATTGTTGCTTCTGCATCATTTTGTAATGCAAAGACAAAAATCAAACAGATTTAAAATATCATTAATCTATTGCATTGCCTTTGAAGTGATTTGAATATTAAGCACTTTATCTGTCCACAATTTGGTGACCCAACACAGTACTAAGATGATTAATTATTTAAAAATAAACACGTTTGATTGGTGGGTGGTTTTGTTCATAGTTTTTGTGCATGAGAATGCTACATAACCTGTCCATGTTGCGTCTAATTCGACTTCTACCAAGTGTCACAAATGTCTTGTGAAAAACCGTAGTGCTTGATTGCATGTGCAGACTTTGATCAACAATATGGGAAGTGTTTCACTAATTTACTATCCTGACTATGCATGCTGTTTGCATTTAGTTTGTTCTTTGCCACTTTAACCTTTAGTCCAAACACTGATCTACCAGTTTCATTTTTTTTACTTGAACATTTTATTATGCATATTAAAAAAAAAAGACTATATTTATAACTTACAGGAAATCAATGGTTTGAGGCAACAGTAACAATAAATTTAAAAACAATTTTGAAAACAATTATCTTAGATCATTTTAGCCACATGATGGCTCACACTTTAATTTTCATCAGCCCTCTCTGTGCAGGAGCCTGATTTTAAATAGCAGTACATTAGCAGAATACAAACACTAACGCTCGCAAAAACATTCATAAACACAATCTCTCACACACAAACACTAAGATTAAATAAATAATGTAATGCCCTCTTCCCCATATTTTCTGCTTCTTTCTTCATTGTTCCCAGAGTCGCATTATTGCACAGTTATAAATATGCTGAATTACATATACTTTGGTGTTGGGTTCATCAAGCGTTCAGTGCTCATCGACCAGTTTCAGAAAGCAAATGTGTTGGCAGAATCCTTACAACAGGAGCACTGCAAGGATCCCTGAGAGAATTACCAGAGCAGCTGAAAGAAGAAAAAAAATCAGTTATTTATAAAGGAACTTTAGATGTTTTATCATAAAGTTTTAAAGCACGACACAAAAATGATACTACTTCTATAGAGGTCAGAAACTTTCCTGTATTGTACACTTGTTCAATCTGTTGTGCAAATACATATCATGCACCAATAGATTTTAAAAAAGGGCATTTAGCAACTAAAGAGTAGTCATTTGTTTCACTCTTTTTTTTTAACACACTAGAGATTTTCTCTCAAAATGCAGATTCTGCCAGAAGACATTGCCCTGATGAGTTCTTACCCTGAGATGCAGCATGATGCAGTGCATTGCTCCCTGCTGTAGTAGCAGGTTTTGCTGTAGTAGTCGTAATAGTGGTAGTATTATCTGTGCTTGTAGTGGGTGTTATTATGGCAACGTCTGAGCTGCTAGTGTTGGTTAGATCAACCAATGAATTTGTAAACATTCGTGTGACTGGAGACCCTAAAGTGCCTGTGGAAAGGAAAACATTTTAATTTTGCTACTAACTGAAATCTCTTTTAGGTCTTCGTTCATAGTGTCGCTCTCACCATTTGTAAAGTTGCCAGTGAAGAAATAGAGGAAAGCATTTGTGTTTGCCGCACGGGCGTTGCTGCTGAGACCTGCAGCTACAAAAATGCACTGAATCCTTGTGCCGTTCACAGAGCCACGGAAGGATCCAGGGTTAAACTGCAAGACAAATCAAGTACAAATGTATTGCTGCAAATTAGGGGTCAGAGTGAGTGAAGTTACCCTCTACTTAAAAGCATTCTATAAACCCTTCAGCTCTACTCGGGGTTTTGCTTTTTTCACTCACTGCTGTTGAACAAACATTTGCATTGTTACTGTTTTTCATTGTTACTGTTCTACTGTATAAAACATGTTATATTTGAAAGCCATCCCTGCTTCTGTTCATTACCACATCATTTATAGTCAAGAATATTTTGTGCAAAGCTTGGCACTGAAGAAGATGCTCTGTAAAAGGGAGTCTTACAGTCTTATCTGGAGTCAGAATGTTGTTGTTCAGAGTGGCACGAATGAACTTCGCCACACCATTGTCATTGGCACAAGAGTAGACAGTGTCATCATCACCCTATGAGCAGGAAAGGTTAATAAGTCCGAGAATCCAAATCTGAGATTTGTTTTTCCAAAATCACATTTTTAACAAAGGGATTTTTATTTTTAAGCATGGACATATATGAGAAATAAATTTGATCATTTTCAGACCTCCTTCTTGTCTCGAGACAGGCCAACTGCGATGTAACCATTTGAATCCCCACTGAGCTCAAAAGTGAGATTGTCTAAGTTTCCGTTCACCACTCTTGTGGAGGCAAAAATGCAGCTACTTGAGCTTGATGGATCACAGTTGGCTGGAGTGGAGAAACATGCCCTGTCCTTTTTACAGTTGTCCTTGGTGACCTTATCCTGCAACGTTACGTTCAGATTAGCCACAAAATGTAATGCTGAAATTAATATTTAAGAAATGTATAAAATCATAAGTAAACTCATCAATTTATAGTAATTTGCTATCCAACACATCACAATAGTTTTTAACATCAATGGCTTTACTTCACCTGCACCACAAAAAGCAACACATTCATATACATGAAAAAAAAATGGCTCGCCAGTCTGTTCTCACTTACATTTGTTGTAACATTATTAGCTGTAGATAATCCAGAGGCAGTAGATGCAGTGGCATTTGATGATGCAGTAGTATTTGAGGATGCAGTGGAATTAGATGCGGTGGTGTTCGGGGCTGTAGTGGTGTTTAATGCTAAAGAGGAACTAGATGTGGTGATGTTCGGGGCTGTTGTGGTGGCATTTGTACTGGGTGTTATTACTGAAACATCTGTGCTGTTAGGGTTGCTTAAGTCCACTGACCCATTTGTAGTCAGTCTAGTGACTGGAGAATCCAGAGAGCCTGGAAAATGAGTAAAGGGAGGAGTAAGATTTAGGTCTGCTGCAAAACAAAAAATATGTCACTTGATCAGTGTTGCACTCACCATTTGAGACACTGCCTGTTAAAAAGAAGACATAAGTGTCTGTGGTTGCCGCACGAGTGATGCTGCCGAGACCTGCAGCATTGAAAATGCACTGAATCTTTCCTCTATTCACCGAACCACGGAAACTTCCAGGGATGAACTGCAGCGAAACAGAAATATTATTACTGAGAAAGTCTATTTTAGTATGTTACAGTATATTTTAATCTGCTTTAATGCATTATTGCATCTTAACACAGGTTTTAAAGGCAACCTTTGAGACCTGTGTGTATAGTACCATTTTCTGTTTTCATATACTACTGTATTTTTTTACTGTGAAGAACATCCACTGCTCAAAATTGGCATAGTATTTTTTATACAGAAGGTGCTCTGGAAAAGGGCCTTACAGTGTTATCCTGAGCCAGTCTTTGATTGTTCAGTGTGGAACGGAAGAACTTCAGTGCACCATTGATGTTGGCGCAAGAATAGACAGTGGCTCCTTGACCCTGAGGATGTGAAAAGTAAATTAGTCAGGGAACCATACTAGTTCTTAAATATTAGAATATAATAAAAGAAGCATGATTGAAAAAACATTTGGATTTTATCTCTTACACTGTTGTCTCGAGAGAGGCCAGCTCCAATGTAACCATCTGACTCGCCACTGAGTTCAAAGGTAAAATTATCTGCACTTCCGCTTACTCCTTTTGCAGATAGGAAATAACAGGAATCTTGTGCACCTGGATTACAAGTAGGTGGAGCAGAGAAACATGCTCTATCCCTCCTGCAGTTATCCCTGCCAGTGATATCCTGCAGTGAACAAGAGGTCAAATTAAAAAGAAAGAAAAAAATTATAAAAATTAATTGTTATCCTTTAAAAGCAACTTTCACTTCAAGTCAGGATTCTTATTATTTGCATTTTTGAGCAAGAAAAAGGGCTTACTAGTGATAGATTATTGACGTTGCTGTTGTTCAAGGTATTAGAGCCTGATGGTGTCGCAGTCAGGTTAGCAATCACGGTGGGAGGGCGTGTTTGAGTCTGGTTGGCGGTTATGTTGGGAGGGTTTGTCTGGGTCAGGTTGGCGGTTATGTTGGGAGGGTTTGTCTGGGTCAGGTTGGCGGTAATGTTGGGTGGGTGTGTCTGGGTCAGGTTGGCGGTTATGTTGGGAGGGTGTGTCTGGGTCAGGTTGGCTGTTATGTTGGGAGGGTTTGTCTGGGTCAGGTTGGCGGTTATGTTGGGAGGGTTTGTCTGGGTCAGGTTGGCGGTTATGTTGGGAGGGTTTGTCTGGGTCAGGTTGGCTGTTATGTTGGGAGGGTGTGTCTGGGTCAGGTTGGCTGTTATGTTGGGAGGGTTTGTCTGGGTCAGGTTGGCGGTTATGTTGGGAGGGTTTGTCTGGGTCAGGTTGGCGGTTATGTTGGGAGGGTTTGTCTGGTCAGGTTGGCTGTTATGTTGGGAGGGTGTGTCTGGGTCAGGTTGGCGGTTATGTTGGGAGGGTGTGTCTGGGTCAGGTTGGCGGTTATGTTGGGAGGGTGTGTCTGGGTCAGGTTGGCGGTTATGTTGGGAGGGTTTGTCTGGGACAGGTTGGCGGTTATGTTGGGAGGGTTTGTCTGGGTCAGGTTGGCTGTTATGTTAGGAGGGGGTGTCTGGGTCAGGTTGGCGGTTATGTTGGGAGGGTTTGTCTGGGTCAGGTTGGCGGTTATGTTGGGAGGGTGTGTCTGGGTCAGGTTGGCGGTTATGTTGGGAGGGTTTGTCTGGTCAGGTTGGCGGTTATGTTGGGAGGGTTTGTCTGGGTCAGGTTGGCGGTTATGTTGGGAGGGTTTGGTCTGGGTCAGGTTGGTGGTAATGTGGGAGGGGGTGTCTGGGTCAGGTTGGCGGTAATGTTGGGAGGGTGTGTCTGGGTCAGGTTGGCGGTTATGTTGGGAGGGTGTGTCTGGGTCAGGTTGACGGTTATGTTGGGAGGGTGTGTCTGGGTCAGGTTGACGGTTATGTTGGGAGGGTTTGTCTGGGTCAGGTTGGCGGTTATGTTGGGAGGGTGTGTCTGGGTCAGGTTGGCGGTTATGTTGGGAGGGTTTGTCTGGGTCAGGTTGGCGGTTATGTTGGGAGGGTTTGTCTGGGTCAGGTTGGCTGTTATGTTGGGAGGGTGTGTCTGGGTCAGGTTGGCGGTTATGTTGGGAGGGTTTGTCTGGGTCAGGTTGGCGGTTATGTTGGGAGGGTTTGTCTGGGTCAGGTTGGCGGTTATGTTGGGAGGGTTTGTCTGGGTCAGGTTGGCTGTTATGTTGGGAGGGTGTGTCTGGGTCAGGTTGGCGGTTATGTTGGGAGGGTTTGTCTGGGTCAGGTTGGCGGTTATGTTGGGAGGGTTTGTCTGGGACAGGTTGGCGGTTATGTTGGGAGGGTTTGTCTGGGTCAGGTTGGCTGTTATGTTAGGAGGGGGTGTCTGGGTCAGGTTGGCGGTTATGTTGGGAGGGTTTGTCTGGGTCAGGTTGGCGGTTATGTTGGGAGGGTGTGTCTGGGTCAGGTTGGCGGTTATGTTAGGAGGGTTTGTCTGGGTCAGGTTGGAGGTTATGTTGGGAGGGTTTGTCTGGGTCAGGTTGGCGGTTATGTTGGGAGGGTTTGTCTGGGTCAGGTTGGTGGTAATGTTGGGAGGGGGTGTCTGGGTCAGGTTGGCGGTAATGTTGGGAGGGTGTGTCTGGGTCAGGTTGGCGGTTATGTTGGGAGGGTGTGTCTGGGTCAGGTTGACGGTTATGTTGGGAGGGTGTGTCTGGGTCAGGTTGACGGTTATGTTGGGAGGGTTTGTCTGGGTCAGGTTGGCGGTTATGTTGGGAGGGTGTGTCTGGGTCAGGTTGGCGGTTATGTTGGGTGGGCGTGTTTGAGTCTGGTTGGTGGTTAGGTTGGAAGGGGGTGTCTGGATAAGGTTGGTGGTCATGTTGGGAAATACCGTCTGGGTCAAGTTTGTAGATGCTGCAGTGGTGGTTGATGTTGCTGTGGTATTAGATGCAGTGGCATTTGTACTGGGTGTTATTACTGAAACGTCTGTGCTGTTGGGGTTGCTTAAGTCCACTGACCCATTTGTGGTCAGTCTACTGACTGGAGAATCCAGAGAACCTTGAAAAAGGAGTAGATGGAAGAAAATGGTTTATTTCTGTTTCAAAAGAAAATATATGTCAGTTACGTGATCAGAGAGTTGCACTGACCATTTGATATGCTGCCTGTTAAAAGGAAGACAAAAGTGTCTGTGGTTGCAGAACGGGTGGTGCTGCTGAGACCTGCAGCATTGAAAATGCATTGAATCTTTCTACCAATGACTGAGCCTCGGAAGCTTCCAGGGATAAACTGCAGCACAACAGAAGTAACATTACATAATTTGACATTGCTAAGATGGAACATAAACTGCTTCTGAGAATGCATATACAGTGTTGTTGGAAAATCTTTGATTGATGACACAAATATTATCTAAAACATACAAGCAAGCTTTGCTCAGAATGTCTGAAAAAAATGTACTGTAAGTTTTGGCTAGTCAATGCAGTGCAGTACTTAGACACTATTGAAATGCTCTGGCATTAAAATGCACAGTTCATGCTTAAAAGCCTTCAAATAGCACAGAACTAAAGCTTGTGTGGGCCACTATTCTTCTACACCAGCAAATAACTACAGGCATTTGATTGTGTTATTATTGGGTGTTATAGGTTACTACCTAGAGAATGAGGCAGTCAAAGCTATTATATTTTAATCATCATTTATGCATTAATGGTCTCTGAAAAAGGACCTTACCGTATTATCCTGCATCAATATTTGATTGTTTAGTGTGGAACGAATTAACCTCAGTGCACCATTGAATTTGGCACAAGAATAGACGGTGGCACCTTGACCCTATGGGTGAGAAAAGCAGATTAAAAATAGATTAGACAACCAGATACCGTTCTTTGATTTAATTGAATGTAATGTTTAATTTTTAAGCACCTTAATCTCAATCACTAAAATAAATGTCAGAAAAAAAACAAAAAACAAACCGGATTTGATATCTTACACTGCTGTCTCGAGAGAGGCCAGCTCCAATGTAACCATCTGTCTCGCCACTCAGCTCAAAAGTAAAATTATCTGCATTTCCGCTTACTCCTCTTGTGGAAAGAAAATAGCAGGAACCTTCTGCACCTGGATTACAGGAAGGTGGAGCGGAGAAACATGCCCTATCCCTCCTGCAGTTATCCCTGCCAGTGATGTCCTGCAATAAAAAAATTACTTGCGTTTTAACAGTCAAGATGGTTACTTCCATTTTTAAACAGGAAAAAAAGGTTGACTTACTGGTGACAGAGTATTAGAGCCTGATGTTGTTATAATATTTGATATGGTGAGGGGGCCTGTCTGGGTCGGGTTTGTGGTAATATTGGGAGGCCTTGTCTGGGTCAGGTTAGAGGTTATGTTAGGAGGGTTTGTCTGGGTCAGGTTGGCGGTTATGTTGGGAGGGTGTGTCTGGGTCAGGTTGGCGGTTATGTTGGGAGGGTTTGTCTGGGTCAGGTTGGCGGTAATGTTGGGAGGGTTTGTCTGGGTCAGGTTGGCAGTAATGTTGGGAGGGTGTGTCTGGGTCAGGTTGGCTGTTATGTTGGGAGGGTTTGTCTGGGTCAGGTTGGCGGTTATGTTGGTAGGGTTTGTCTGGGTCAGGTTGGCGGTAATGTTGGGAGGGGGTGTCTGGGTCAGGTTGGCGGTAATGTTGGAAGGGTGTGTCTGGGTCAGGTTGGCGGTTATGTTGGGAGGGTTTGTCTGGGTCAGGTTGGCGGTAATGTTGGGAGGGGGTGTCTGGGTCAGGTTGGCGGTTATGTTGGGAGGGTTTGTCTGGGTCAGGTTGGCGGTTATGTTGGTAGGGTTTGTCTGGGTCAGGTTGGCAGTAATGTTGGGAGGGGGTGTCTGGGTCAGGTTGGCGGTAATGTTGGGAGGGGGTGTCTGGGTCAGGTTGGCGGTTATGTTGGGAGGGTTTGTCTGGGTCAGGTTGACGGTTATGTTGGGAGGGTTTGTCTGGGTCAGGTTGGCAGTTATGTTGGGTGGGCGTGTTTGAGTCTGGTTGGTGGTTATGTTGGAAGGGGGTGTCTGGATCAGGTTGGTGGTCATGTTGGGAAGTATCGTCTGGGTCAAGTTTGTAGATGCTGCAGTGGTGGTTGATGTTGCTGTGGTATTAGATGCAGTGGCATTTGTACTGGGTGTTATTACTGAAACGTCTGTGCTGTTGGGGTTGCTTAAGTCCACTGCCCCATTTGTGGTCAGTCTACTGACTGGAGAATCCAGAGAACCTTGAAAAAGGAATAGATGGAAGAAAATTGTTTATTTCTGTTTCAAAACAAAATATATATCATTTATGTGATCAGAGAGTTGCACTGACCATTTAATATGCTGCCTGTTACAAGGAAGACAAAAGTGTCTGTGGTTGCAGAACGGGTGGTGCTGCTGAGACCTGCAGCATTGAAAATGCATTGAATCTTTCTACCAATGACTGAGCCTTGGAAGCTTCCAGGGATAAACTGCAGCACAACAGAAGTAACATTACTTAATTTGACATTGCTAAGATGGAACATAAACTGCTTCTGAGAATGCATATACAGCGTTGTTGGAAAATCTTTGATTGATGACACAAATATTATCTAAAACATACAAGCAAGCTTTGCTCAGAATGTCTGAAAAAATGTACTGTAAGTTTTGGCTAGTCAATGCAGTGCAGTACTTAGACACTATTGAAATGCTCTGGGATTAAAATGCACAGTTCATGCTTAAAAGCCTTCAAATATCACAGAACTAAAGCTTGTGTGAGCCACTATTCTTCTACACCAGCAAATAACTACAGGCATTTGATTGTTTTATTGTTGGGTGTTATAGGTTACTACCTAGAGAATGAGGCAGTCAAAGCTATTATATTTTAATCATCTTTTATGCATTAATGGTCTCTGAAAAATGACCTTACTGTATTATCCTGCATCAATATTTGATTGTTCAGTGTGGAACGAATTAACCTCAGTGCACCATTGAATTTGGCACAAGAATAGACGGTGGCACCTTGACCCTATGGGTGAGAAAAGCAGATTAAAAATAGATTAGACAACCAGATACCATTCTTTGATTTAATTGAATGTAATGTTTAATTTTTAAGTACCTTAATCTCAATCTCTAAAATAAATGTAAGATAAAAAAAAAAACGGATTTGATATCTTACACTGCTGTCTCGAGAGAGGCCAGCTCCAATGTAACCATCTGTCTCGCCACTCAGCTCAAAAGTAAAATTATCTGCATTTCCGCTTACTCCTCTTGTGGAAAGAAAATAGCAGGAACCTTCTGCACCTGGATTACAGGAAGGTGGAGCGGAGAAACATGCCCTATCCCTCTTGCAGTTATCCCTGCCAGTGATGTCCTGCAATAAAAAAATTACTTGCGTTTTAACAGTCAAGATGGTTACTTCCATTTTTAAACAGGAAAAAAAGTTTGACTTACTGGTGACAGAGTATTAGAGCCTGATGTTGTTATAATATTTGTTATGGTGAGGGGGCCTGTCTGGATCAGGTTTGTGGTAATATTGGGAGGCCTTGTCTGGGTCAGGTTAGCGGTTATGTTTGGAGGGTTTGTCTGGGTCAGGTTAGCGGTTATGTTTGGAGGGTTTGTCTGGGTCAGGTTGGCGGTTATGTTGGGAGGGTGTGTCTGGGTCAGGTTGGCGGTTAAGTTGGGAGGGTTTGTCTGGGTCAGGTTGGCGGTTATGTTGGGAAGGTTTGTCTGGGTCAGGTTGACGGTTATGTTGGGAGGATGTGTCTGGGTCAGGTTGGCGGTTATGTTGGGAGAGTTTGTCTGGGTCAGGTTGACGGTTATGTTGGGAGGGTGTGTCTGGGTCAGGTTGGCGGTTATGTTGGGAGGGTGTGTCTGGGTCAGGTTGGCGGTTATGTTGGGAGGGTTTGTTTGGGTCAGGTTGGTGGTTGTGTTGGGAGGGTTTGTCTGGGTCAGGTTGGCGGTTATGTTGGGAGGGTTTGTCTGGGTCAGGTTTGTGGTTATGTTTGGAGGGTTTGTCTGGGTCAGGTTGGTGGTTATGTTGGGAGGGTATGTTTGGGGCAGGATAGCGGTTATGTTGGGAGGGTGTGTTTGGGTCAGGTTGGTGGTTGTGTTGGGAGGGTTTGTCTGGGTCAGGTTGGCGGTTGTGTGTGGAGGGTTTGTCTGGGTCAGGTTGGTGGTTATGTTGGGAGGGTTTGTTTGGGGCAGGTTAGCGCTTATGTTGGGAGGGTGTGTTTGGGTCAGGTTGGTGGTTGTGTTGGGAGGGTTTGTCTGGGTCAGGTTGGTGGTTATGTTGGGAGGGTGTGTCTGGGTCAGGTTGGTGGTTATGTTGGGAGGGTTTGTTTGGGGCAGGTTGGCGGTTATGTTAGGAGGGTGTGTTTGGGTCAGGTTGGCGGTTATGTTGAAAGGGTTTGTTTGGGGCAGGTTAGCAGTTATGTTGGGAGGGTTTGTCTGGGTCAGGTTGGTGGTTATGTTGGGAGGGTATGTTTGAGGCAGGTTGGCGGTTATGTTAGGAGGGTGTGTTTGGGTCAGGTTGGCGGTTATGTTGAAAGGGTTTGTTTGGGGCAGGTTAGCAGTTATGTTGGGAGGGTTTGTCTGGGTCAGGTTAGTGGTTGTGTTGGTAGGGTCTCTCTGGGTCAGGTTGGTGGTTATGTTGGTAGGGTGTGTTTGGGGCAGGTTAGCGGTTGTGTTGGGAGGGTTTGTCTGGGTCAGGTTGGTGGTTATGTTGGGAGTTTGTGTTTGGGGCAGGTTGGTGGTTATGTTGGAAGGGTGTGTTTGTGTCAGGTTAGCGGTCATGTTGAAAGGGCCCATCTGGGTTGGGTTTGTGGTCATATTAAAAGGGCTCATCTGGTTCGGGTTTGTGGTCATGTTGAGAGGGCCCATCTGGGATAGGTTTGTAGTCATATTAAGAGGGCCTGTCTGGGTAAGGCTGGTGGTTATGTTATGAGGACCCATCTGGGTTGGGTTTGTGGTCATGTTAAAAGGGTTCATTTGGTTGGGGTCTGTGGTCGTGTTTAAAGGGCTCATCTGGTTCGGGTTTGTGGTCATATTGAGAGGGCCTATCAGGGATAGGTTTGTAGTCATATTAAGAGGGCCTATCTGGGTAAGGCTGGTGGTCATGTTGAGAGGACCAATCTGGGTTGGGTTTGTGGTCATGTTAAAAGGGCTCATTTGGTTCGGGATTGTGGTCATGTTGAGAGGGCTCATCTGGGTTGGGTTTGTGGTCATGTTAAAAGGGCTCATCTGGGTTGAGTTTGTGGTCATGTTAAAAGGGCTTAACTGGTCGGGGTTTGTGGTCATGTTGAGAGGGCCCATCAGGGATGGGTTTGTAGTCATATTAAGAGGGCCAGTCTGGGTAAGGCTGGTGGTCATGTTGAGAGGACCCATCTGGGTAAGGTTAAGGTTTATGTTGGGAGGTCCTGTTTGAGTTAAGTTTGAAGTTATGTTGAAGGGACCGACCTGGTTTAGGTTGGTGGTCATGCTGGGTGGGTTCGTCTGGGTCAGGTTGGTGGTAATGTTGGGTGGTAGTGTCTGGGTCAGGTTGGTGGTCATGTTGGTTGGTAGCGTCTGGGTCAGGCTGGTGGTCATGTTAGAAGATATCCAGCTGTCTGTAGAGTTGCTACTGCTTGTTGTATTGCTCCCATTGACTCCAAGCATCATGCATGCTATCCCCAGGATAGCCACATAAATCCATTTACTCCTCATCCGTGATCTTTATGTGCTTATGTATCTGTTAATCGTGCAGTTTTTGTTACCTATAATTTAAAAGAAAACAAATCATCTTGTATAATCAACAAAAAAAAATAAACATTTTGGATAATTTAAATTTGATTTTAAAAGCCATTAACGAAAGGCAGGCTTTATCTGAAAGACTTTGTCGTTCATAATCTTTTATCATTCCTTCCCAGACACAAACAAGCATGAACCTGGATCCTCAATTCATCAACACCTTAGTTTATTTACCACATCTTATTTAGCAATATGGTATTCATAAATATTATGGCATTTTAACAATTTAACCTTAACACTAACATACGAGTTTTGCTTAATGTCTTTTCATTTCTTTATCTCAGCAATGGTTGTTTGTTTGATGGAACTAAGAGGCTATCTATGCAATCTTCAAATAATTCTTGTTACACAACATTATATACTACACAGTGCAACCATTTAACCTTCTTACTATGGTAAAGTGTAAAATTACAGAATTTGATAGATCCTCAAAATCCATCCTCAAAACTAAGTGAGCATAAAAAAATAAAATTTTTGCAACTAAAAACTTTTTTTTTTTAATGTATGCTTTAGAAGTCAGTGGCTCCTTAGTCATTCCATAGTCTCTCGAAAAGTTGGGTCGTTCAGACAGGATAACACCGTCCAATAACACAAAGTATTTTTATTTTTTTTCCAGAGTAGACACAACATTTTGTAAAAATGTACCAAAAATTAAATAATACATAATTGACTTCTATTTTTATAACTAATTTGAATTATAATATAAAGATAAAATATATTCAATTGATAGGCTATCTAATATTCATTCAGTACAATGCATAATAAGATTTGTAATTTATGATCAAACTCAGATAAAATAATAAAAAATCAAAAAAACCAGCATGCATTGGTATCTGAACAAACAGGAAAAAACAGTAACTGTAACAAATAGTTGGACCCTGTAGTCGATCAAAAATGTAACAGTATCTATAAATTATAAAACAAAAATATCCAAGCAAATTCTATTTATTTATTTTAATGAATGATTACCCAAACACTTAAAGCAAACAAAGTTAAAAGTAAAAAAAAAAAAGCTCATAAAAGTAAAGTTAGTTTTGGGATTTTTTTTAATCTGATGCAATGACATTTAGTCATTAAAAATCATAATACATATCAGCCATTTCTAATTATTTGAACAGACCTCATCTGTTAAATCTTTGTATAATGCAATGTCATAACACGTATCTGTCTCTTGATTCATGCAAATTCACTCAGTAGGTTAACAGCCACTTGTAAAAAAGTTTAAAGCATTTCTTACCTGTGTGTGAGATGTTCTAGGAGTTTAGGATAAATGATGGAGGTGTTAGAGCTTCTCTGACTTTAATAACTTAGGGCGGGACCGGGAGGGTTGGAAACACTGGTTTTAACTTTAATTCTTTTTTTACTTCAGACTTCGTCATTTGCACAATCAAACATGAAAGCAAAATCAACATACATTATTATGGCAAAAGGGAGGAGCAGCATTCTTGTAACAAAACTACAGCTTATAATTACATTCCTGCTGCGCTTTTCACCTCAAATCCTGCAACTTCTCCGGTGATGCTGTAAAATAACTGAAATAATCACAGTTTTTCCTGTCATCATGCGATGCACCTGATTGACAAGTTTTCTTCATCAGAAAAAGACTCTGACAAACACTGGTCATTTTCTCACTTAAGGCCCCTATACAAGTGAATATATGTAGTTGTTAATTTGAAGCCAATTTGAAACAGATAAATATCATTAAATAATATTTAGATGTTATGAAATGTCTGACATTTTTATGTCTGTTTTATAAGAGAAAGTACAAGGTGGATGTATTCCCCCCTTAATGCAAAATTTTAAGAAAAAAGTACTATTACAAAACATATAATACAAGCAAAAACACAAACTATACTTCAATGTTTAAAATAAATCAAATAAATAACTAAAGCCAAAAAGACTGATAAATCTCACTAACTCATTTTCAAATGTTATAATTGTATATTGTTTGAAGGTGTCCACAAGAGTTTGAAGGAGTTGACAGATGCCGTGTATCACAGCCTACTTGAGCCTTTGTTCAATAGTATGTGCAGACTCTTTTCCAAATATTTACTCAGGGTGAGGTTTAGACAATTACTTTGTTGTTTCCAGTTGTTGACAATTAAATGTCAGAGCAACATGTCATGCATTAAGTCTTTCCTAGAGCCTTTTAAGACAAACTAGATAAACAAATGACAAAACGAGTCTTTGGCCTCAAAAAAGGACAGTGCAAGAACTTCAGCATCTAACTTGGTATCTGTAGAAACAATCATGATTCCTTTATTTTGTTCTTTTTGCCACTGTTACTCCTATTTTAGGTAACTCAACCTTGTCTGGAGTGTTAGTTATTTTATGTAAGATCTGCAACATAGATCATACAGATCGACAGAAGTTACTGTTGAGCTGTTTACCAGTTTCTCTGACATGGTTACATAGACAATGAAGCGACTGCGTTTGCTGAAGTTTCACACCCAGGCAAATATGTGAAATACGTACGTCTTCAAGCACAAATAATTTCCATTCTTTTACACACCTTTTGTCATTTCTCATCAGACTGAGAACACAAACGACAAAGCAAAACTGATTTTAAAAAGCTTTACATGAAATATTTTCTCGACTAGCCTTTTCTTTCCTTTGTAAATACCACAGATACAGATATTGTATATTATCTCAACCACAATAACAATAGAATCACGCTACAGATTTTGGTCGTAGTTGTATTAGACGTGACATATTCACACTTCTGTGGACCTTTACTATGTACAGTATTTGATTCAAAGATCCATCAAATGAAGCATCAAACCATCGTCAAACAGCAATCCATCACACTATGGCTGATGGTTTCCAACACAAAACCAATGAGCTTCAGTGGAGTGTTGAGTATTATATTTGAGCTCAGAGTCAGACAGCAGCCAAGCCAAGTTATAAAAACGTTATGCTCATTTTCTCTGAACGTTCAAATGTTTTAAAACCTCTTTTTCCCCGCTTGATACACAAAACGTTATAGGAACCGAAACAGTAACATTAGACCAGCGTTCATGTAAAACATTTAAGAAAAACGTTGTGAATGATGTTTTTGCGCTTTCATTTTGAGAACGTTATTAAAGACCAGGGGCCTCATTTATAAACGTTGCGTACGCACAAAAGAAGGCGTACGCCACTCTCTACGCAATAATTGATATTTATAAAAAGCAAACTTGACGGGAAAATGTGCGGTCCTTCACGCAAGCTCTGACCCAGGCGTACGCACAAAAACGGGTGAAATGAGAAATGGCGACACCGTCGGCAGATGGAAGAAACACGTGAAAGTGAAAGTGAAAATGACAATACTGCCTCTCATAAATAACATGAAGACTTCACAAAGCAAGTCTTACAATTAACAGCCTACACGAACACCCGTTTGATCGATCAGCAGTGAAACAAACAAAAAAAATCAAACGAAAATTACAACAGAAATTCAAATGAACACATATTTGCAAAAAGAAAAGTGAAATATGTTCTGCAATATTGGCATGTTGTGCAATTCATCCTCATAAATAATATACTTAACAGAACGAAATAATGTACAAAACTGATATTCTCGTCAATGTGTCCGTCTGGCGGAGCAGATATAGTTGCAATTAGATAGACAGATAGATAGATAATTAAGGAGATATATAGATAGATAGATAGATAGATAGATAGATGTATTAATTGTCCACTGGGGAAAGTTGTTTTCATAGTAAAACATTTCTTCATAAGCTACGGAATTATGGTATTCATGCATATGCCTTTAGTTTGTTTTATTTTTGATAAAACTATGTATGGCGTATGTCTAAACCATTCAGAAAGCAACAAGAAATTACATTTGCGCTGAACAATTTCCCATTTCCACGTCGATTATTACCGACATCTGTAGCTTGTCAGATGCAATTAAATGGATGGAAATAAAATGCCCCATCACAATGCGTAATGACGCACAATGGCTGATCTTGCGCTCTTAGAAGATGTGGCAAATGGAAGAATTCGGAGTGAACGCATCTTTAGACAGCAAGAAGACTTGCTGGCAAACGAGGACGAGTGGCTTATGAGCCGGTTCCGACTTCCTCGAGCCGTCCTGTTGGACCTCTGCGGGCTTTTGGGCCCGGCGTTACAGAGGAGCACTCGGAGGAACCACGCCGTGCCAGTCCCACTTCAAGTCCTAACAACACTAGGATTCCTGGCGACTGGCACTTTTCAGAGGGAATTGGCTGACAGGTCAGGAATATCTCAGCCGACCCTTAGCCGGGTAATGCCAGACGTGTTAAAAGGCATAATAGCTTCGTCCCATGATTCCATAAAGTTTCCATACACGGCGGGTGAACAGGCAAACAAGAAAGCTCAATTTGCAGCTATGTATGGTTTCCCAAATGTCATCGGTGCTATTGACTGCACTCATGTTGCCATAAGGGCACCGAACGTTAATGAAAATACTTTCATTAATAGAAAGCATTTTCATTCAATCAATGTCCAAATTATTTGTGATGCAGACATGTTGCTCACTAATGTAGTAGCTCGGTGGCCTGGGTCAACCCATGACTCATTTATTTTAAGACACAGCAGTGTTGGACGCAGACTCGAGGCTGGTGCTATACGTGATGGCTGGCTTCTAGGTACGTTTGATTATAGACATTCACATTTTAATGTACTTCAATGTCTTAACCCTTTCACTATCCTTGCAGGGGACAGTGGATATCCCCTCAAACAGTGGCTGCTTACGTCTTTCCTCAACCCACATAGTGCAGAGGAAAGGCACTACAACATGTGCCACAGCCGAGCTCGCGCTATAGTGGAGCGCACCATCGGCCTGTTTAAGGGCAGATGGCGCTGCCTCGACTGCACTGGAGGGAGGTTATTGTACACGCCTGAAAAGGTGTGCCAAATCATGCTGGCATGTGCTGTGCTACACAATGTGGCACAGCTTAAAAACGTGCCTCTACCCCCTGGCGCCGATTGCTGTGTTGGCCCCGACCCTGAACCCCATCCCCACGCATTTGAGCCAAATGCTGCTGCTGTGCGCCAGCGTTTGGAAGTGATGCGTCGCTTGTAAAGAACAACAAAAGGTGTGGAAAATATTATTTATTCAAGAATTCCCTCATCGTGCAGTTTATTTCAGTCAGGGCAGTCTTGATTTCGCCCAACTCCTTGGCCACCTCTCTGATTGAACTAATGACTTCCCTCTGCATTTCAAGGACTGCATCGGTGAGGACACGTCCACTGCTGGAGGGTTGAGAGCCGCGTGCCGTGGAGACGCTGGGTCCAGACGGCTGCTCAGCTGCAGCATCGTAACCACTGGCCCCGCTGGAACACCCAGCAACTGAAATAAAATTGTTCTATATTAATAAACTGTAATTGTGTAGCCTGCATACATGTGACTTGACTGCATTCATTTTACTTATTTCTCTTACCTGTGTCACCCGGTGCATCTGGCGCGTCAGTGTCCCCCTCCGCCTCAGTCACCACTCCACTTAATAGGGATTCCCCAATAATTGCCGCCAGTCTCTCATCAAGAGGGGTCAGCTCCGGTGTCCCCTTTCCCCCACCCGTGGCAGACACACTCTGGCGATGGAGCGCTAGACGTTTTTTTGCCTCGACTTTGATGTCCGACCATTTCTTTTTTATTTCGGCCACGGTCCGAGGTTGTGAGGCTACAGCATTTACGGCGTCTGCCACCGTTTGCCACTCAAGTGCCTTTTTGGCATTAGTAATGCCCACACTGTGCCCTCCAAACAACATTTTTCTCCTCTTTTCCACCTCGCCAACGATAACTTCTACTTCACATTGAGTGAAGTTACGTTTTTTTGATTTCCTCTCTGTGTTTGCCATGATTTCGCAATCAATGAATATTAACTTGTGGGCGTTTCACGGACTATTTATGGGCAACTATGGGCGTGTCATGAAGCCGCAAAAGCTGCGCTACATTTAGAATTGATTGTGATTTATTAAGGGAAAAATCCATAGGATGTGCGTGCGCATGGTTTTATAAATCCGAATATTTCTGTGCGTACGCACGTCCTATGTTTCATCCGTACGCCACTTCTGACGCAAATGCTACGCAAAGTTTTATAAATGAGGCCCCAGGTAACTTTGAACGAACATTCCATTGGCATTACTGGCAGAACGTTTTTCATAACTTTGATGGAACTTTGCCAGAACATCAGTCCAAGTTCTGAGAATGCAAGTGTGAAGACTTGTGAGAATGACACTGGTACGGCAAGTTCTTTTCTCCTCTGAGAGACAAAAGAAGGCGCATCACAGAAAAGAATAGAGCCACTGAGCAAAGAAAACACACACTTACGTTAGCGGCGTGCTCACGAGTCTGAAGCTGCTCGGGCCTGCAAGAAAACAATAGCACAAATACTCTTTAGCTACTTCAGCTACTTCAATACGGCAAAATCGTTCATAAATTGTTTATTTGTCTTGTTTAGGCACAAATTTTGTTTGATTAATGCATAAAAGTCCTGTTTGTTTTATTTCATAAGAAATTGGTTTAAACAATGACTATTATCAGAACACAGTCTGTCATCTTTCTCTCCTGATGGATGTTTAATGAAGGATCAGAGTGCGTCAAATATCGTGAAGGATCTTGACATAACCCGATCTCGCGAAAGTGCATACCAATACCACGAGATTCTGTTTCTATTTGCCGTTCTATTAATACACAGAAATGGACTTTCCTGTGCATATGATACGCAATGCTTAGGATTAGGGCTGTGGTAGGTGTGTATTATATGTACGGCAAAACTGCATATCATATGCACGCCAAAGTCAATTAACATTGGAGAAAAGGGCTGTTTTGGGGATGCTTCTGGAGTTTATCTACTGTATAGACTCAGATCTTTTTTCAAACGTCATGTGTGACTTTTTAATAAAAATGACCTAAAGGTGAAAGAATATACATATATAAGGCATTTGTACACAGCTATTTTTTCCCCCAAACTGGCTGGATTTCACAAAGATAAAACATCCAAACTTAACTGTCCTGTGACAGACGCTTTGGCTCAAACTTAGCTTATTCAAGATAAATTTATATCAAATCCATCCACATGAAATCAAAAGGTATGTATTGTAGTATAGACGTGACAGACTGGAGTAACCTGATACTGGCAGGTAAATGAGCAACAGTGAACAGACTGGTTCATGTAAACCTCACAAAACTTTAATATAAACATGATACAACTGTCTTTCCCCTTCCTCACTCTTCTGTGCGTGTGTGTGTGTGTGTGTGTGTGTGTGTGTATGTATATATATATATATATATATATATATACACACACACACACACACACACTACAATATACTATAATATACAAATTCTGTGAAATGTATAGATACTACTATCTCTTTTGTAACAATGAAAACCACCAAAAAAACAGGTGGACACGTTATAAATCAAAGTTCACCACAAACAATATAAAACCAATATAAATCATATCGAAGGTGCTGTGTCGCACACTAGATATAAAACAAACATGACACGAAATAATGCAAACACCGCTAATTAACAATTAATATTTCCACTGAGACAAACTGAATTCTGAAGCTGCCTCTGTCACTAAATCTTCCTCCATCTCCTTTAAGGTCACATATGTGTCATTCTGGAAACTACAGATGGGTTTCACTGGCTTCTTCATGCCTCATTCACTTCATGAATGATTTACTTTATGACGTTTTATGACAGCACTGGGGGAAATACTCTGAATGGTGATGGCAAGGCTTGGATTAATGCTGCAAAACCTCGAGACACACCTCTGTAAAATTTACCTACTTCCTCCTCACCTGCACTTGTGTAGCTAATTAAAACAAGAAATAAAGTCACACCTGCAGATGTCTTCACCTGTTTCAAAAGAACACTCAGAAAGATAATTGCTTTAGCACTTATTATAAGTTTTATATGGAGTGCAGTTATTACGTATGTAACGTATAATGTAAGGTAACTTGTTTATTAGGTTAAATCCTTTTTACATTATTTTCAGTATACAGTAGTTTTTACTGAACACTTTCATTAAGTAATATTCACAAATTTAACGGCAGAAGAAAGGTATTGTGAATTCTTTACTTATAATCAGATTACCCACAAATTGTAATCTGTTACTGATTCCAGATTAAATGATGAGAATTGCGGTTAGTATGAAAATCCATGACATAAAATATAATCAGACAACTTTTTGATTACTTTTAGATTAACTGTGATCTAACTTGTTTATCACATTGATTTAAATAGGATAATAGTGATATATTTTAAATAAACAACATATTGATATAAAAGTACAAAGTACAGAGAATGAAAATATACTTCATTCATTGTTATTCAGCAAAATGAAGGCCATGAAACATTACATTATGTCAAGGTTTCTCAAAGGAATTAAAGGGGTTAGTTGTTTACCTTCATGTCATGTGACCATTAACCAGAGAACCATCAACCTGTAATTGTGAATACATATATATATATAATTTCATGAATCTGTGCATTTTAATGTGTTTGAAAGACAAAAGTCTTCCAAAAGCAAACACTTGAGTGAATAATATGTAATCATGTAATCAATAAAATCCAGATTATATGTAATCAGCTACTACCCAGCTCTGCATATAATGCATTATAAAAGTACTTTTAGTGCATTAATTATGCATTCTCATAATGAATTGTATGACCTCACGAATACACTGGTGATGATACATTATAATACATATCTAAACAATCCATTTCGGATGTAACAAGGAATCTGCAAAAGTTATAATTTTAATTATTTATCTGACATTATAAATATAATGCATTATTATGTAATCTCTCTATAAATGCTAATTGAAAAAAAAAAGTTTTATCACACGTTTTCTAGGCAGTGCTGCTGACAAAACTGAAGACGTGAGAGTGAACGTACTGAAATTTTCATAAATGCTTATTCTATATTTAGAAATCTACATTTAGATGTGGTGTCTACAGGGATTTCCAGAAATATTCTAGCCTACATGAAAAAGGTTCGGGAACTTTTGTGTGGTTCGGATGCCATTAATTCTTTCAACACGGTTCTGTTTGCAAGAACGCAGTAAACATGTTTTGTGTGCATTAAAGCTTTCATGGTTGACTGCCAAATAGTGCACAAACATCCTTTAATGCTACACCTTTATTAAAAAATAGAAGAAAACAATACCATGAGCATGCTTATTGAAATGCCAGTCAATCAGTCTGATGAATAACCAGAAACATCTCACCTTCTTCTTGTAAATGTTTTATTAGAATAAGGAAGTTGATTTAAGAAAAATACTGTTAAACAAAAATCAAATGCGATCTTCAATCTGAGCTGACACCCGTTTATTAATAAAAACATAAATAATCTTACAATAAAAGAGCAAATTTAAACTGGTAGTTGAAATGCTTATACTCAGAAACACAATACAACCAACCATCACCATGCATGAACAGATAAAATATTGTTTATAATAAATAAAAAGCCTGTAGAGTAAAGACTCATTAGTGGGTAATACAGTCACAGTGAAGCGTCTGCATACGTTTCCAACGTCATGATTTCACACAATAGGATTTTTAACTGCTGGAAATACTGGTATAGTTGGTTAAACCACATTGCACAACATTTTAAACCCGCCCATCTCATGACTAACCAGAACACATAATATGTTATTTCTAGGAAATTCAACACCCTAAATTCCTTTAGAAACTGAAATAGAGTGACATAAAAAATAACTATAATAATAATAATAATAATAATAATAATTAAGAGAGAGAGAGAGAGAGAGAGAGAGAGAGAGAGAGAGAGAGATTCAATCTTGAATTAGTGGACAGATGTGTTCTCTTGTTTAAAAACATCTGAGAACAATTCAACGCCGACTATTCAATGCAAACTATTTTTAACTTGCCACAGTGTCTTAAAAAACGCAGTAAGACAGCAAGACAAAGGCCACAAATGTCAGTCTCCAGAACCACAAAAACACGACCTGTGTGAATAATCCTAAATTTTAATCAGACGAACGAACGAACCCCTGCGGACTGATGATAAGTGCTGGGGAGTAAAACTAACATTCACTTCGAAAAAGGATTAAAACGCACTGAATTTTTAGTAATATCATCAATTTGACTAAACTAACAGAATAAAACTAAACTGAATGATGACACCAGGGCTCGACATTAAGCTTTAACATGTGCTTGTCCTTCGGACAAGTAATTCAGTCATTCACTTGTCTGAGTAAAAAAGTTTCTTGTCCAGGGAAAAAAAGTTTTTTGTTTTGTTTTGGATTTTTTTTTTTTTCGCAAATATAATTTATTCTGAAGCAATATAGTCTCATCAGTGCTCTATCAGGTATTACTTTAATCAGCATCTTTGTGATATTTGTCTTAAATTGATTGCAGTTACACATTTTAACTTTATGAAGGACAATATTTTCCTAACCTGATTAAATGTACACGTCACCATTTACGTCAAATTCTTAAATTTGATCAATACATTAAGTTAGAATAATAAGACAGTATATGGTTGATACTATTCAAATGAAATCAATATCAACAAACTCCATCTGTTTTACTTTTTTTTGACATACAAATAATTCAACCAATTTGTTCAAACGGATGATTCATTCAATAAATGAAGCAAGTGACAGTCTTTATAAATGGCTCACTGAAGCATTGACTTGTTCAAAAATGCTGAATCATTCAGTAACGAAAAAGACTGCTGTTTGCTCGGAGATGCGCAACTGTTCTGCTGTGGCTTTGCTTAGAACTATTTTCGTTAGCGAAATGGAGCAAAAACGATCAATAATGTGTCTAAAATGTAAGTCAGTTAATATTCTTTGTTTATTGAACTAAAGTTGTATAAAATCAATATCACATTTGCAATCGTGCTGAAAGTTGGTAAAACATGACTCTTGTCATGTGACGTTACATATATTAGCCTATATAGAATATTTATCTTTTTTTCTACCGCAGTATGTTTGCTCATGTTTGTTTCTTTGTGTGTGCTGTTGCGCTTATAGTTTTGATTTCTCTGCGAGTCAGACCAGCTGCACGAGCCTCAACTGAAGCAACCTTGATACTTTCAATACATTATTGTTATTAGTCATTGTTTACACTGGAAGGAATAAAATCAGAATCATTCTTGCCAAAGTTTCTGTGCTGCCCTAGTTATTGTTTGTTATTCAAATTTTAATCAGGTTACTTGTCCGATTAGGCAAGGAAAATTCTCTTTCACTTGCCCCTTCACAAAATCCACTTGTCCCGGACAAGCGTTAATGTCGAGCCCTGGCACTGTTGTCTTCTGTGGAGCTTCTGAAATTGAATTTGTTTCAGAATTTAAGACATTTGCAACATTAATACTGTTATTTTGCTGTTTATTAGTGATAAACGTGACTTGAAGATGCGTTTTGTCTAGTCGGTGACTTTTTCATCTTGTGCAGTTATTCACTTCCGGGGATTTTCGCAGCAAATATGTGTGATGAACTGGTGAAAATTATTATTATTATTTTTTAAATAATCCACTGACCGCCTACTATTGATGTTGAAGTTTCACTCAGTGTTCGAGTCAGAGGTTTGTGTACCTGCCCTCTAGTGGTGACAGAAAGAACAATGGCACTAGATTTTAACCGTGATTGATTGATTGATTGATTGTTTGATTGTCCAGAAATCACTAATGACTGCGACTGGTCCTCCTGATCAGCGCTGAGAAAAGGAACAGGAGGCTCTGCTGTCTGTGCACTATTTTAACAACATATACTCGAGCTGAAATGCAACACAGACCCGTAATACCTGATCAATTAAAAGATTTAAAGGCAAGGAAATAATAAATAAGAGATTGAAAAATTCTACTATAGCCCAGGCTATGAAAAATCAATTCTCATAAAATAAAATGGCACTACGTTATTCATTGCATAGATACAAAAACAAAATGTCTTGTGGTTTAGCAGAAACTTTCGACCAAATAACAAAAAAACAAAAAAAAAAAACATTTCACTAGCATTGCACTAAACTACTGTCTAATGATCTTTGGCAAACAGCAGAGATATTTATATTTATAATGTATAATATAAATGCATATTTATTTTTATTTGATACTTATTATTTCATATTTATTTAGATTATGCATTTAACAAATGTTGTTATCCAAAGTAAATTTAATTTAAAATACAAAATAAATATATTATTTTCACTACTTAGAACTATTATTTTACATTACCATCTACCGTCGAATGACTTTTGGCAAATGGAGGAAATATTTATATTTATGATATATATTATAAATACATATTGAAATTTTATTGGATAGTCATTTCCTATTAATTTGCATTTATATATTTAGCAGACACTTTTATCCAAAGCAATTTACAAACTGATTTATTTTAAAGTACAAAATAAAAATACTTTTATTTATTAAAATAAAATATTTTTATTGCCGTCTACCATCTAATTACCTTTGGAAAATGAAGGAAATAATTATATTTATACATTATTAATATATATTTCATGTTTACTTGATAGCTATTACATATTTGCCTTTAGCAGATGCTTTTAACTAAAGTGACTTTTTAAACAAATTAAATTTTTACAATTATTTGTAAAGAATAATAAATAAATATTTTAATTACTGTCTACCATCTTATGACCTTTGGCAAAAAGAGGAAATATTTATATTTATAATACATATTATACACACACACACACATACATAAATACAATGCCTTTCAAAATTTTAGTCAGTAAGACTTGTAATGTTTTTAAAGAAGTCTCTTCTGCTCATCAAGACTGCATTTATTTGATCAAAAATACAGAAAAAAACAAACAAACAAAAAAAAAACGTAATGTTGAAAAAAAATTTTCCAATGTAAAATAATGGTTTCTATTTTAATATCCTTTAAAATATAATTTATTTCTGTGATGCAAAGCTGAATTTCCATCATCATTACTCCAGTATAAAGTGTCACATGATCGTCAGAAATCATTCTAATATGCTGATTTATTATTAGAATTATCAATGTTGGAAACAGTTTATATTTTTTTTTTTTGGAAACTGCAATACTTTTCTCAGGATTCTTTGAAGAATAAAAAGTTCAAAAGAACAGCATTTATTCCAAATATAAATCTTTTCTAACCATATAAATCTTTATCACTTCTTAACAGTGTAACACATCCTTGCTGAATAAAAGTTTTAATTTCTTTCAAAAAAAAAAAAGAAATCATAAAAATGTACTGACCCCAAACTTTTGAACTGTAGTGTGTATTGTTAGAAAAGATTCTTTTTTTTTAAATAGATGCTCTTCTTTTTAACTTTTTATTCATCAAAGAATCCTGAAACAAAATTTCACAGGTTCATAAAAAATATTAAGCAGCACAACAGTTTCAACACTGATAATAAATCATCATATTAGAATGATTTCTGAAGATCATGTGACACTGAAGACTGAGTAATGATGCTGAAAATTAGGCTGCGCATCACAGGAATAATTTCGATTTTAATGTATATTAAAATATAATAATGTTATTTTACATCATAATAATATTTCACAATATTAAATTTTTTCCTGCGTTTTTGATAAAAAAAAAAAATGCAACCTTGATGAGCAGAAGAGACTCATGTACATTAAAAATTATTCTGATCCCAAACTTTTGACCGGTAGTGTATGTGTGTGTGTGTGTGTATATATATATATATATATATATATATATATATATATATATAATTTACTTGTTGCTCAGGATAATCATCAATGCTTATTCCTCTAGCTGGACTCTTTTTTTTGGTTCTGATTTATTTTCTGCCTCTTCGTCCTCCTCCCCATCACCTTCCTCCTCCTCCTCCTCCTCCACCATCTCAACCCCATCCATGGTTTTCTGCAGCTGTAGCTGGATTCTCTTCAGCTCCTGCAGTCCGTCCTGCAGCTCCTTGCAAACCTCTCTGATCTTGGCCGCGAACTCTGTCTTGGCGCCCTTGCGCAGCTCCAGCGAGCCCTTGGCGAGGAAGAAGACGTCGAGGGCGAGGAAGAGGCCCGACATGACGCCGGTGGTGATGCTGATGACCTGCGCGGCTTTGGCGGCTCCTCCGGCAACATTGAGCACCTGGACGGTGTTGATGAGGCTGTCGGTGTTCACCAGCAGCGCTTTCCCGGCCCGGCCGCCCTCCTTCAACACGTGCTTGACGTTCTGGTTCAGAGCCCGTCTGGAGATGCTGTCCACGTACTGCTTGAAGTGCCACTGCTCCAGAGTCTCCATCCCGGCCTACAGCGACGCAAACCGTTAGAGGAGAGACAGACGACAAGATAGGTAGATAGTTAACAATCCTACTCATTTTCTCCACAGGGGAACTGATTCTTAACAGCACCTTATAAACCACTGAAGACAGACCTACTGTGAGCTACGAGGTTGTTAATCGATGGTGTATGCTTTAGTCAGAGCCATCAGTCCGCATTGTTTTTAAAATAATCATTTAAACAGTGGAATTCTCAGTGAAAACCTACATTACCCATAATTCTGCAAACAAACCTCCACCAATCAGAGATGCAAACTTGGCCAAAATAACTCATGAAGTACAGTAAATCTCCCTATGCTCTAAATCTATGACCCTATGATCTAAAATTTGAATAAAAACAAAACTTGAAAATAGAAATAGTATAAAATAAATAGTAATGAAAACTATAAAAGTCAATTAATGACAGTAAAAATAAAAGTAAAAATAAAAAAATCAATCAATCAACCAATCAATCAGTCAGCCTCACCTGGAGGAAGTCCAGGCATTCTTTAATATCTTTAACTTCATGCTGATAATCTTGGATCATCTTCTCCACCTTCTTCCTGTCCGTGTTGGAGTGAACAGTGTCGGTGATGTTTGCCGACGCTGACGTCACTCCGCCGGCGGTCGCGACCCCGATGCCCACCGCCGTCACGATGAGGGACGCCCCGAAGGTGAAGGGCGCCAGAACCAGGCCGGTGATGGTGGTGATGCTGCCGGCGACGCTGGCCACCCCTCCGCCAACGCTCGCGGTCACCGTCTTCCTGTGGAAGCTGTCGGCGGCGTCCGCTAGCGTCAGCAGGTCCTGTATGCGCCGCTGCAGCGACGGCTCGCGCTGAATCAGCAGGTGAACGAATAACTTGGCAGCCATGAAAACCCGGTTAGCGGCGGCTTCGATCGCCCTGAGAGCGAGAAGGAAACAAAAAAGTTATTTTACGTCACGCTGGTTTTCATTGTATGCAGATATGCTGCAATACAAAAGTAAAGTTTTCATTTTAACTGCATTTAAAGATTTTTTTTATGCTTTTAAAATTTTTATTTTAGATATAGTTTAGTTATTTTAGTAGCTTCTTCAACTAAATGAAAATGATCAAGTTATGTTGCTATTATTATTATTATTTTTTTTTTTTTTTTTTTCACAAATAAAATGTACCATAAAATGCCCTGAATAGTATTTCAGGGGATTTTATGGTACATTTTATTTGTGAAAAAAAAAAAAAAAAAAAAATCACCGACACTGTTCACTCCAACACGGACAGGAAGAAGGTGGAGAAGATGATCCAAGATTATCAGCATGAAGTTAAAGATATTAAAGAATGCCTGGACTTCCTCCATTTTATTTATGCAGTATATATAAGTCCACTGCATTCCAAACCACATAAATGATGAATTCGTAAGCACTGGTGAGGAAAATACAGACGGGCGAACATCACACAATGCGCGCGTCTCTCACAGTGCATCCTGTGCAATGAAGCCCACAAACATCCTTCTAATTCACTTCAACCTTTCCGAACTTTATGAAAAATTATTTTACGGAAGGTTCGAGTGGTGTGTGTGTGCGTGTGTGTGTGTGTGTGTGTGGGATGAATTGAAAGCAAGCAGAATATGGGTGTTTCTAACGCAAACTCAGCGTCATCGCGCATCTGGTTAAAATCTAAGCTCAGAATCGATCGATTGATCAATTTTTTTCCCCCACCCCTTTTTATAATATATATATATATATATATATATATATATATATATATATATATATATATATATATATATATATATATATATTCACAAAGAAAGTGCCAAAAACTACCCAGTTTTGCACCACTGGTTTAAATAAAATATATTGCACTAACACTTCAAGAAGGGCCTTTTTTATAGTAAAAATGTAAATCTTTCTCACCGTTCTCCATCTTTTTCATTAAACTGCTTTGACTCGTTCCATTCACTCCAACCTGAGAAATAAAAATAATAATAATAAAAAAAAGTCTCTGCCAACTCAAATACAAAAGCACATTTGAGATCAAGACTCTTAACTTAAGAAATACCTTCCACGTTTCTCCACCAGGCCAGCAGACCATCTTCATCCTGTGAATGACAGACGCAACTCAGGTTTCTGACGCCAAACAGACTACGCGCATATATATGTATATGTATATGTATATGTATATATATGTATATATATATATATATATATATATATATATATATATATATATATATATATTTATATATATATATATATATATATATATATATAACAAATGTGTGAATTACTAGCAATCAAGGACTAAAGTGAGATGTTAACACACATCTTCATTGTCCAGAGGGTTTCCTTCACTGGAGACGGAGACATCTGTTTCTGCTGTTTGATCTACCTGTAAATTAAAACAAACAAACTGCATTTCCTGATTTTCAGTCTTGCGAAACTATTTTGTTTCAGCAGCACAGGGCCACAAACCTTTTGCAATAAAGTATGGAAGTTGTGAATATTTCTCAAGAGTTCTTTGTAAAGTGCAGAAGTCAAATGTAATGTAAATAAAGC